>VZSR01003022.1:2662592-2836809 GCA_013398615.1 Brachypodius melanocephalos
AAAAGAAAGAGCTGGAGGGGAAGCTTATTTGCATTCTTTCACCTTTATTATTTTCTGCTTAAATTCACTCCAAACCCACTGGCTAAAGAAAAACTTGTAAATAGTTCAGTTGTGCTGGTGGGCTCTGTTGTGCTCTGGCTGTTAGAGAGCAGGAAGGGAGGGCTGCCCCCCTCACACAGAAAGGAGCGTGTGGCCACGTGTTATATGGGGCTGAGGAGAAAAGACACTGACAAGAACATGAAATTGGGGTGCAGGGCAGATCCCCTGGGTTGGGCTGAGGCAGAGAGAGGCAAACATGGCAGAGCTGCCTTCTCCCTGGGAAGCACAGAGAGAGCTGCCAGGGCATTCATCTCCCCAGGGAGTGTCAGGCAGATGGATCTGTCTCCCTGAGGCAAGCAAAGCTCTTGCTGCCTTCTTCCACTCAGCTGAAATCAGTTTCTTAAGGACAAGCCAAATTAATCCAACGAGTCTCTGTTTCACATAGTTTCAACTGCCCAGCCTGTCACTCAAACAGTTTTTTAAAAAAAGAAAATGTATCCTGAGTCTCTCTTAAGCTTAATGACTGCATGTCTTCTAAACAGACTTCTAAAAGCTGCCAACTCCATTGCTAAATAGAGCCATTATCTGCTGCATTTGTATTAAACATTCCTTGTTTTGCATAGAGAAGAAGTTCAAGCAGCTTTTATTTTCCAACTGAACTAGGAGTCTGAGCAGTGTCAGCAAACATCTCAAGCCTATCTCTTAAATCAAAACTAAACTGAGTTTACCAAGCCTTTCTCTGCTGGGTTGTTACTTCCTGGTGTGTGACTGGAGAGCTGCCTCGGTTAACCAGGTGTGTAACAGGAGCTGCAGGAGGTGATGCAAACAATGTATACCCAGTCTTCTGTCAGAGGAAAGCACCACTGATTTGTTGATCACTTTATTTGAGACAGATTGGCTCTTACTGGCTCTGCTGTCAGGCTGGCTTCACTCCAGCTGAAGGAGTTTCCCAGTGCAGTGTTCTATCACTTGACTAGGTGGTGCCTCAGATTTGGATCAATGTAGATCATGAGTGTGTGCTAACTGATTCTTCTAGGTTATGTCAACTGAACCAATTTTAAGACAAGATCAGCCACAGCTTGATTATACTTAGTGGGAAAGAATTGCACAGTAGCAATGAAAAATGCAGTAGTACTGAGGGGAGCACGCAGAAGTGACCCACAGATCCTGGGCACACTCTGCACCAGCCAGTGTCTGCAAATCAGGGCCAGGGCTGCAGCAGTGCCTTAGAACTGAACTAAAAGAGACTTCCTGAGTCACTAAGTGACAAGATTGTACCCTAAGGCATTCTAACACTGTGGTGATGGTGTGGGGAAACCAGTGTTCTTCCCCAAAATTAAGAGAGGTTTGCAAATCTACCAAGAAGAAAATCGCAGCAGTGTGTGCAGGGGCACGCTGGTCAGACAAAATTTTAGGATGCATTCATAGATGTAAAGACAATTTTCTGCCTTTCCTAATACAATGCTGGATTCCTTTCCTAGGGGACCCTCATTAGAATATTTGATACTTCATCAGGGAATTTAATCCAGGAGCTACGTCGAGGATCACAAGCAGCCAATATATACTGGTATGTTCAGCTGCTGCTGTGCCAGCTGTGGGTCTGGCTGTGCTGAGCCCCTCAGCCAGCACGGGATGCCTGTGGGGTGCCCTGGGTCTCTGCATCTCCCTCTGGGCTCACTGCTGGGAGGGCAAGGCAGGAGCTGGGAGCTCTATGAAGCCTGGCACAGGCTACAGGAGCAGGGACAGAGCTGTGGCTGTTGCCAGGCTGTGACTCTGCTCAGCACAGGTGGGAACTGGGGGATGCTGAACTTCACTGACACCCAGGGAGTTCCCTGATGCACTTGAACACTGCTCAGAGGGAGCTGGGGTGAGCAAGGGGGCAAGGGGAGCATTATCCTGCTGTGCAGGGGAGCACCCAGGACAGAAGTGTGACTGTCCCAGGAGCAGGAACACCCTCTGCCCATTCCCCATGAGCACTGCCATTCCTGTGCTGAGCCCCACAGTGGGGCAGCAGTTGCACGTTTTGCCCACTCCTCAGAGCAGAGCTGGTGCATTTCCTTCCAGCAGTGTCAGAGTGACCCACACCAGTGGTGTCCATGTCAGGGCTGCTGCTGCAGCCACTGCAGGCAGGCTCTGTTCTCAGTGCTGCCACTTCATCCCAAAGCAGCCCTGGGTCAAGGCAGCCCCAGCTCCTCCTGAGCAGCTGTTACCACCCCTCCTGCAGCAGCAGAAGTGTCTGTGCCAAGGCTGTGGGTCTGTCTCAGGAGAAATCCTGCAGCTGTCTGTGTTCTCTGCAGTATTAACTTCAACCAGGATGCTTCCCTCATCTGCGTCTCCAGTGACCACGGCACAGTCCACATTTTTGCTGCAGAAGACCCAAAAAGAAATAAGCAGTCAAGGTAGGGATGGAGCTGTTCTGAAGCCCTGGAGGGTCCTTGAGCACTGAATTGCATTTGAAACACTGGCCATGTCACTCAGTAGCAAAATCTCTACACTGCTGAAGGTGCAAAAATTTATCTGCTGAGCTGGTGTGAAGCTGCAGATTTAGGACTCTGGTAATTGCCAAGTTCCTGCTGTCCTTTGTGGGGCTGTAGCATTTCAGTAGAAGGTCCATGTAGGTTTTAGTGGACCTTAGGATGAACAAACGTTGTGGACACTTTCCTCTACTAAAAACGAATCTTTCTGGTAGTTTTTGCAGTCACTTAAAGCCAGCAGAGTAGTTGTAGTGTCTCCCTTCCTGAGAAGAGGAATTGCTCAGGTTATCTGGTACTTACTTAAAGGTAATAAAAAGCCAGTTAAAACATCATGTGAACCCAGCACCTTGTTCAATCACTCCAGCACCTCTGAGTCCACTCTAGTCAACACCTTACCAGCCCCTTAATTGTCTTCTTTTGTTTTCTTTTTCAGTTTGGCCTCTGCCACCTTTCTCCCCAAATACTTCAGTTCCAAATGGAGTTTTTCCAAATTCCAGGTTCCCTCAGGCTCTCCGTGCATTTGTGCCTTTGGAACAGAGCCAAATGCTGTCATAGGTGAGTGATGGAGGCAGCCCCAGGTTCTGGCTGGAGAACCAAGCTTTGAACTGTGCTGGCTTGGAGGGAGGGAATGCTCTGCTGAGACAGGGCTGAGTGTCCCTGTCCTCCAAGAGCTCTGGCTGCTCCCACTGCCCAGGGAGGGAGGCACAGGGCTGGTGGCCCAAGGGTCCTTCCAGAGCACCTCTGTGAGTCTGAAGGGCAGCTTACACTGGAGCTAAGGAAGGTACCTCTGGCACAGCCCCCCTGACCCTGCTTGTTTGTGTTGCAGCAATATGTGCAGATGGCAGCTACTACAAGTTCTTATTCAACCAAAAAGGGGAATGCTCAAGGGACGTGTACGCTCAGTTCCTAGAAATGACGGACGACAAGCTTTGACTGAGGGCAGGGGGAGCACGGCTCCAAGCACTGCCTCGGCCACCCCACGCCTTTGAGGGACAGGATCTGAGTGGCCAGTACTGATCCAGAAGTTCAGCAGAGCTCGTGGAGAAGCCTGGCTCAACGTGATCACAAGCAGCTCTGAAGTAGTGGACTACATATGTTTGTTCTCGTTTCTGCAAGTATTCATCATTAAAATCTCTTTTGGGTTACTGTCACCAACTCAAGTTTTCAAGCTGTGGCTTTCAACAAGCTTGTGCCTATTGGGTTTCTCTTTAGTTTAAAGTGTGACGTGACTGGAGCTCCAAGGAGAGTGCCTGCCACAGGGAGAACTCTGAGGGCTGTCCACACCTTTGGCTGGCCTTAGGAAAAGGGATGTGAAACCAGAAGATTTTAGGCATTGCTTTATTTCCACTGCATGGCTGGGAGGGGGGGAACACTCTGGGTCATGTTTCTCCACCAGGAGTCCTGCCTCCCCCCTCCCCTGGCACAGCTGAGGGAACAGAAAAGGTGACAAATATGGAGCAAGGGACACCTGTAGATAAAGTCCTGCTTATCCTCTGACCTGGTGCCCGGGGCTGGGTGGTGGTGGTGGTGTGGTCCTGCCACTGCTGCTTCAGGTGAGGGATCAGCATTACTTGTCCCAGGTGCCAAACTCTGTGAAGCAGCTGGAGGCACCTTTGGGCAAGGGCTCCTGTAGCTGTAGAGCTGATTCCTTCCATAATCCAACGGCTGGTACTGCTGTGACAGCTGCCAAACTGCTGCAGCTGGGAGGCTGGAAGAGGCCATGTCCATGTCCAGCACAAGGTGGCAGGAGGTTCCATGTCTGCAATGGCTTCAAACTTGCAAACTTGTCTTTTTTTTTTTCCTTTGAGCTGTCACATACTATTGCTGCTGGCCCAGGGACAGGTAGGTTAGACTGACCCCACTGACTTGTACCCTCTTCCTACAAACTTGTTCTCTATTTCCTTCTGACCTAAGGCACAAGATCCTAACCCAGAACCTGAGATAGCCCCAAGTTCAGCATCTGTGGCACTAAACCCTGGGGCAGGGAGGTCTTGCTCTTCTGAAAGCTGATTCCACAGATGCTTCAGCGCTGACACGCTGTGACTTCAGTTGCAAACTCTCTAACTTTGACAAGTCCCTTTTAGTGTCATGTAACCTACTAAGGACTAACTTACCATGTTGATGTCAAGGTTGCATGTTGCTTTTATGCGTATTTAACCACAGGAATTGTTTTGCACACTTATTTGTAATATGTTATTTCTTTTAAATAAAAGTGACTAACTTTGCTGTATTCACTGATGGTCACAGCCATGGTTTCCATTGCTCCCGGCTCAGGGAATAAACATGTCAGTCAATAGTGGGGGCTGGTGAAGGACAGGACAGGAAGCTGTGAAGAGAGGACAGGAGCCCATGAGCCTGGGACATGTACTTTGTTATCTATCCCAAAACAAGTCCAAGTTCCCAGTGCAAACCAGTTCTTGTTCAGCACTTACCTTCCCCACTGCTGGGCTGAGGCTGCTCAGCTTGACCAGCACAAGGAGCTGGCACTGTCACCTCCTGGAGGATGGGATGGGAAAGCACTGGAGGCTGCTCCCCAAGGGTGGGGGAAATCCCCTCTCACTGTGCACGTGGGAGCTCCAGGAAACTCCTGAACTCCCCCCTCCAGCCCCTGCTCCAACAGCTCTGCTGGGCCTCAGCTGCTGCTGCACCAACCCCCTGCCCTCCTGTCCCAGTTTTCCTAGAGCTGACATTTCTGGGGAAGTTCTGACTCTTCTAACCGTGTAAAATTTTCCCTAAACCTCTGCTCCAATGTGGCAGCAGGAAAGAAAATACCACACCTGTGCAGGCAGCCAGCAGTGCTGCACTAACCCTGGAATGCCCTAATCCACCTCAGCCTTCTTGTGCTACCTGCAAATGGATGTGATCATGTCCAGCTGTTTACAGGGATCAAATCCAGGTTGCTCTGCCAGTGCTTCACAGCATCGCTCACTGCAACTCTGCCTCCCGTGGGTGAATTTACCCAGCATTTGCACAGCTCTACAATCAATGGAGCAGAGCTCTACAATCAAATGGAACAGTGCTCCGTCACTTTTTGGGAAAAGGAATGCTGCTTTCAGGACTGTGGGCCCTGTACCCGGCACTGATGGACTGGTGGTACCACAGAGCCACTGGATCACCCCCAGCCAGCAGGAAAGCAGAGAGCTCCCACAGCAAGGCTAAAACACGGCTGTTCCTGGAGCACAAGGTATTCCCAGCAGCATCTGCTCTTCAAGTGCAGGGATTAGCAGCTTCTTTTGTATCAAAAAGTAACTCAACGCCTTCTCACCGCATTTTGCCATCTCTCTCCACGGTACCTGTGTCACAGTTCAGAATCCTGACAGGAAAAGTAATGAGTCAGTGCTCTACATTCTACAGTAATTCCAGGTAGCTGCCAGCAGAAACTGTGGAATTGCTTTCAGAACCTTTAGGAAGTCACAATAAAGGAGAAAATACAAGATTAATCAGTGCAGTTGGAGATGTGAGATACAACCAGTTCTTACAGACACAGGGCAGGAGGGCTGTGCTGGACACAGCAGCCAGGGAATGGGGCTGGGTCACACTGCCCTGCCTGCCTCTGGGGCACAGTTACAATTACACCACTTCACTGCCTCCATGTTAAGCTCTTTTCTTCTTCCCCAAGGATTGTGTTTGTTCAGAGCATTCAGACCCTGCTTTCTGTTCTGCCCATTCAGCTCCAAACACTGCAGCTCTCCCCAGCAGTTCCACAGCCATCCATGGCTTGTGCAGTTGGGTTTCTCCCCAGTTCTTGAAAGCATTGCCATGAAAACCTGACCCAGCTTCCAGAGAAGTTTTCCTGCTCCTTGAAAGCATTTCCCCAACTGCTGAGAAACAGAGACTGTAACCAATGCAGGAAAAGGGCATCAGACACCAAACCCACATTCACCACAGTGATTCCACAAAGTGCCATCTCTTAAAATTTACTTACAGAGATGATGATCCAGCTCAGGCAGGCACGTTCCTGTGCCCCAAGCAGTGGCAGGGTCCAGCCCCAGGCCCCTCCATGGCTCCTGGGCATGGCTGGAAGGGGCACCTTGGCTCAGTGGGGCTGACACAGAAGCTGCATTAATCCCAAATATACATCGATGTTCCAAACACACTTGTTTGAGTAATTTCAACTTAGTTAATTTGCTGAATAAAATTTAATTTTATTTAAAAAAATCTTATACACTATTATTCACCTAGCCCTAGTTGTGAACAGATTCTCACTTCTGAAAATAAACCACATTCTAGTCAATTCATTCAACACCAAATTAAATTACTAGTACTGGATTTTTTTTTCTTAAAAAAAGTATGTTAAAACTTTACTTTTTTATTTTTAAAACCTCTAAAGAAAACGTTGTAATTGTACAGAAATGCTTCTTTTCAGGTTATGCTTTTTTTTTTAAATGCCTGTTATAAATCCAGCTTGTGTAGAGTTTTTTTTTCATAGTTTTTTAATGTATTATCTGCAGAGACATTGTAACAGTTCCATTGTGTGGATGAACACAAAACTTGTACAGATTTCTCATATTTGGTCTTTAGGTAAATAGTTTCCAAAAGCTGCCTAAAATAACCACTCCAAACTGTTCAGTCCATCATGAAAATACAGTTTTTCCTTTCACAGCAGGAAAGGAAATATAAATAATGCATCTTTATTACAGAACAGGACAAAAACCAGATTCTGATGGAGCCAACTCCAGCTCCCACTCACCTGGCTGCAGGAGGAACTAAGACGTTGTGTGAGTTGAAGACTGAACAGCAGCCTTGTTTCAATTGAACTTTGAAATGTAAAGTGGAATCTATTACCACATTAAAGTGAGAAATTACCGATACATTTTTAAAATGTTCAACTGCAGAACACACACTTAAAAAAAAAAAAATTATTACCATAATCTGGTAGCCACTGTTAGAAAACCACAACAGCTACTGGTCATGGAGACCCCGAGGTCAGTGTCTGACATCAAAGTGTTACAGAGAAATGGGGCAGATTAATTTCTACTGAAGGGTGCTTAAGCTTAAAAATATCGAATATACCTCTGACAAGATAATTTTACTCTTTTTAAAAGGACTCGTGATAAAGAATTTCATCTTTCTAAATGAAGAACAGTCTGTTATCTTAAACATACACAATATTAAGCGAGACTCTTGTTTTACTTTAGACTGGAAAAATATGCCAGGGACAGTCAAAGTCAACACAAAGTAACAAACAGCAAAAGGTAGCAGAGAGAGAAACAGGTAAGTGCAGCTCTGGTCAAATCCATAGCAGTTCTTTACGTCAGTTAACGGCTCATTTACATCAGAGTTTCTAATCAGTTACATGCAAGCCCAAAGAAGCGTTTGATCACTACACATGGTAATAAAATTTGATTAAATTTATCAGGCAACTGCTAAAATATGAAAATTTGCAGATGTAATAAAGTAGCTTTATCTGAACTTGAACAGGACAGACAAAAGTAAATCATTCCGTTGGTTAAAAAAACCCTACATTCAGTTTTTTACCAAACAAAATTTCACATGAAAAGTAGTTGTGTGATTCCAAAGTTTCCGGAGTAGAAATGGAGTGATTTGAAATGTCAAAGACCCCATCGTTTTGCAAAGAAATGAAAATACACCTCAAAAATTTTCTAATTCCACGTGTGAACAACAAAATACTGCATATCTATCAACAACTGCATGGGTGGGTGGTTCGGAAAGGCTTTAGCTGCCACGGTGTCGGAATGGCTCCTGCCTCTGTTCCCTTTAGGAATTTACAATCGTTTCAAACCAGTCACACTAAGCGCTATCATGCTGCCGTTACACTGAGATCCTCAGTCCTGGGAATCATCTGACAGATCCTGTTAAAGCTGCAGCCCTCCCAGCACACACGGTCCGTGGGGCAGGAGGGGCGGGGGCACAGCCTCTACAACAACATGGTTCTGCAGTTTGACTTGAAATTACCAAGGTTTAAGGCCACCTGTGTTGGGTTTTGTTTCAGTGCTGAAAGTTGAAGTCTGATCACAGGGCCCCTTTCCCCACTGCGTGAGAACATGTTCCAACATTTTAGGTGTTAGATTTAAGTGTCTCCTTTTGGCACCACGGAGTTTGTTTTTTGTTGGTTTTTTGTGTTTGTGTTTTTTGTTTTAGTTTTTTTTTTTTTAAAAAAAAAAAAAAAAAAAAAAAAAAAAAAAAAAAAAAAAAAAAAAAAAAAGAAAACTCCCCTAAGTTTCTAGTTCTGGCTGCCTTTGTCACTCACTGCCACGGGTGGGGTGTCCACGTTCACAGCTATGACTATGCTCTCTCCATCCTCTGTTTTGATACGTTTGAGTTCCTGCTGTTCTGCCTGGTCTCCGTTCTGGCGCTTGGTGGGCAGCGATGCCGATGCGGACGCGTGGGTTGCCAGCATATGCAAAGGACTGGCAGCAGCTGCAGAAAACAGAACACAAACTTCAGCACCCTGATCTTTGTCAAAGCAGATCCAGGGAGCAAACCTGCTCTGTCACTGAGTGATCAATTCCTTTATTGGTACCACGTGGGGTATTGGCAGGCCCAGGTGAGATTCTGGTGGGATTGTTTAATCTGCACAACAGGTTTGTGCAGATTAAGGACATTCTCTCAAATAACTCAACATTCACACAGCTTTGGACCCAGATGAGAGAACAGGGAAGCAGCTTCCCTAAGAAGCTGAAGACAGGGAAGGATTCAATGACTGAAGATTTAGCAAATCCACTCCATAACTTCAGAAGTGGACCCACAGTGAGTCCACAATCCCCTTTGTTAGGTTCTGGGCAGGTCTCTGATTCCTGCAGATGTGTGACGTGGCCTAGAAGCAGAGCGGGACCATGCCAGACCCAGCTGGGGCTGTGGGTTACTGCAGGGAAGTTGTGGGACTCACAGAGCCAGGAGAGGCACAGGACAGAGCAGCAATTCCCCTGCAATAGGTAATGAGGTATTTGCCAAAGCTAAGGAGAAGGCAGGGCTGGAACAAGTCCCAGTGGTCAGCAGTGACCCAGGTGACAAAATGCAAGTGCAGAAGTGAATCACAGCAGGAGAGGTACAGTTCAAACACCCCACACAAGATTTTAATCTTTCTCCTTCGGTGGATGAGGCAGCATAAGTCACCACTCATGGGTGAATACAAACCTTGAGACCCCTGAGGTTCCCCTCTCTGCCCATCAGCAGCCCCTTCCTCAACACCAACCCTGATTAAATTCACTTTTCAAATGTCTTTGCCAAGAATGCAAAATGCTAATTACAGATTTCCCTGTTCATTGCACTTCATGGAACTGTATCTAAACATTATCGAACCACCTGCTTTTTTCCTGCTCCCTTCCCTCAGCACCACTTCACTGACATTACCATGGCATTCCCTGCTAGTGGAGACGAAACAACAAGTCCATGAGAAATTATTACTTGCTAAACTTGTAGTTTGTTATTAGGAAGCTGTCCTAGAGAGTATCACCTCTGCATGAACCAAGCTGTAAATGAATTTGTTCTGGAATCTCAACAGTAATTCAGCTGCCATTAGAAAAGATATTCCTTGTACCATTTCTGAAGAGGAGCCATGGAGATGGAACTTGTGAATAAAAGACCTTCCTGCAAAATTTGTTGCTTAAATAAAAACAAGAAGTTCACCCCTCACCTTCAAACACACCTTAAGACAATCAGTGCACTATTCTGTTGCATTCTTCCAGGGGAAGGTATCCCTGCCATGGCAGGGGGATGGGATGGAATGAGATGAGCTTTCCTGTCCCTCCTGACCCAAACCCTTCCATGATTCTCTGGTTTCTACCTCCAGGATCTGGTGGGTAGCCAGAGACTCTCTGGCTGATATGTGGGAGTAGGAAACACACAAAAGAACGATGATGTTTGAAATCTACACTGAAAGCTGAGATACAGAATATTGAGGTATGAAATTTTATTGTACAGTAAGAAACCTGAGTTTCTTCTGGACCCCAGGGCTCTCAGCTGACTCACAGAGACCAAGCAATGCTGCCAAGCTGTTCTGCTGAGAGCAGCATCTGAAAGCACCTGCTTTACTACACATGGAAAATGGAATAGGAACAGGATTTGCTCTGCATTTCTTTCTTCTCAGATGGCACAAACCTTTCACCAAAGAAATATGAGTGTGAACACAGTTGTGTGTGTTACACAGACAAACACAAACAAATCTGTGTTTCTACGGGCCCAGCTCACCCTTCAGATGCTTTGCCTGAGAATTACCTGGTTTCTTGCTGGTTTAGGAATTACTGTAACAAGAGACCAGGACCTGGAGCACAGCTCACTGCTCACCCATCACACACAGAGACAGCAGGGGGAAGCATCACAACTCCACTCCTGTGTGCAGCCACATTCCCTGCACACCCTGCAGCCCTCAGCTGCCATGGCAGGGAACATGTTGAAAGCAGCTGAGTTTTCAGAATCCAGGAAAAAGAGAAAAAGAATTATTCCTTACTTTTAAAAATAGCTTTTCAGTGTATTTCACATGGCTCTCAGCTCTATTCACACATCCCTTCTGACACAGAAAGTGCACCTCAAGTCTGACTGTGATGCTTTTGCTGCTCTTCAGCTGGGAGTGAAGTGGCAGCAGCCAGAACAGTGACCTATAAATGTCAGTGACGGCAAAGGAGTAAAAAGGAAATGAAGCAGATAATTCACTCCATTAGAAAGACTTTAGAGCAGAAATGCAGGTAATAAATTGATATAAGACAGCCCTAGAAGTATTTGTGTAAACATATGACAAGAACCCTCTCCTTCAGTATCAGATAATTCATAAAGCCAAACTGTTAGAAGGAGCTGTGAGGAGCTGCCAGCAGAGCAAACCTGCCCATGCTGGGAGCAAGAGGGAATGTGTGCAATGATGACAAAGCACTGCTGCCCACTGAGCCTGCCAAGACCCACAGGGGAATGATGGATTCAGGCACTAACCACCTCAAAACCTTACAGAATTTTGGTCTCTTCAGTACAGCTTCAATAAAATCATAATAAAAAGTAACAGTTCAAAGAGCCAACCCACAAGCAAGTTCTGGTTTTCCTGTTGGTGGCTTCCAACAAACCACCTGGGAGCAGGCACCATTTTAACAGCTCTGATCTACAGCTGAACTTCTTTTAAAACTTGTTTCTAGCCTGGTTTAATGAGGAGAGAAGATGGGTTGTCATCACTAAGGACATCCCTGTAAGAACCACGAAGGGAGAGGGGAGGGAGAGGGGAGGGAGAGAGAGGAGAGGGAGGGAGAGGAGTCCCCATAGGTACCTGCAGTGCCCTGTCCCGCCACAGCAGCGCTCAGGGGCACGATGTGCGTTCCGTTCTGTGTGACAGCTTTGATGGGCAGCTGGTGCTGCCCCAGTGGCGCCTGTTGCACTATGGTAACTGTCTGTAAGGGGGCGGGCTGCGAGGTCTGGATGATGCGACCAGCAGCTCCTATTGCAGCATGGCTAATAGCAGGGAGAGGCTCCACTTTCACTGGAAAAGAGGAGAGTGGTTAAAATTACCAAAGTGCTCAGGACCCAACTGGTTTCACTCAGTCAGCCCTCAGTGGAAGTGTGCTGCTTTATTACTGGCTCCAACATATCTGAGAAATTAGGATTTGAAATCTTCAGTTTTAGCCAAACACTTCAAGCATTGCCCTCAAGTATTGATGCCCCAGCCCTGCCCCTCCCTGAATGAGATTTGGAGCACTCTGGGATAGTGGAAGGCATCTCTGCCCATGGCAGGGTTGGAATGAGAGGGGCTTTAAGGTCCTTCCAAACCAAACTGTTCCATGGTTCTACGATGCTAAGCTTCAAATACTGATCTCTCTGTATAAAGAGGTGTCAAAACAACCCCACAGCTTCTCACCTTTGACTTCCTTGTGGTCTCCATTCTCTTGAGGCTCTACCTTGGGCTGGGTGACCATAGCAGCTTGTGTGACGACGGCCTGTCCCGCCACAGTGTAAGTGTTTGCTGGTGCTAATCCAGTCACGTTGGTGACTGACACAGCTGGGATCTGGTGCACAACATGAACTGTCTGAACTACAGGCTGCTGGGAGGTCGAGGTGGTCACGGGAGTTGCAACAGTGTAGGTGACGGGTTTGATAGCTTGTGGTAGCTGCCGTTGTACAGTAATTAAAACTGGCTGGCTAGACAGAGGTGATCCTACCAAGAAAGAGGTCAAAATTAGATTGCCAATTTTCATTATTGCTTTTAAGCCAGTCGTTCTTTTAAACTTCACATTAAAACCTCAGAGAATTAACGAGCTCCTTCACTAATGCCTGAATGATCCAAAAGGTGATACTGGACAATGAAGGTTAGGACAAGTGGTTATTCCCAGCTCCAGGCTCAAGGTAAGGCCTGGACTGGCCCAGCAAGACCCACACATCATTTGGGCATCCCAGCTCTGACCGCAGACAAAGCTGTGGTTAGCACTTATTTAAGTAAAGCCCTTTCCACAGATGGGAACAAGTGTGTGCTGCAGGTGTTGTGTGCAGCATGCCTGCACTGGGAATCCTGAGGAATGCTCAGGACCAGGTCTGCCTCTGTAGTGCCACATCACCACCAAGAACCTGGATGGCAAATGTGTATCAAAGAAGGTAATTAAACAAACACATCCTTATCCCATCATGCCTTATGCTCTTTTGGTTTTAAATAGGAAATTTCTTCTCTCTCTTTATCCTTTCAATGAATTCTTTTATCCCCCCTGCTCTTCACTCTGGAAGGATGACATGACCACAGAGGTGTGAAAGGCATTTCATTATTTCTGTAACACACACCACCTTATATTTTGGGTTATTTTTCAAGAGAATTGTTACAAGACAGCACAGTCCTTTACAGGACAGAGATACAGCCTCTCCTCAGTAACATGAGCCAAGGTTCTGGAGCAGTCCCAGGTGTTCAAACAGACCCTCCCTGGCTGTTTTGAGTTTCTCACAGATCTGCTCTGAAGAGGTGAAATATATACTCATGTGAAACGCGAAGAGATGAAATATATATTCATTTTTGGTGTACATATGAAGTCTTGGCAATCTTTTGGTGTCAGCCCTCTGCCCCCAGCCCCAGTGCCAGCCCAGGGCTCCTCACCTGGGGCGCTCTGTGCAAATCGCGCTTCTTGTATGACGGCGAGTTTTGGCTGGATGGCGCTGGGCTCAGGCTCCATGGGGACAGGAGATCCTTCCCTGGACAGGCTCTCGGGGGTCTGGACGCCACTGGAGTGCGCAGACAACACTCCAGAGTGGTTGGGAGAAGCTGGGGCACTTCTGTAGTCAGAAATGAAAGCAGCAGCTGATGTGTTTTAACTTCTGAACTGTGAAAACCTTCCTCTAATGAGACCGTAACACACTGCCCACAGCAGGGGAGGGCACAGCTACAACCCAGAGCTCAGGATCTTTTAAAAAGCTTCTGTTAAACAGGGACAGAATTTAAAAGCAAACTCCAGGTACAGTTAACAGAGAAGAAATGGCTGGATGCCTTCTTAGGGAGACTCTAAATCTGTGAAACATGAACATTTCTTCTGGTGGAGAAGAACAACGAGCAAATCTGAGGCTACAGGGCAAGTAGAGAAAGATCTGCACCAGCAGAAAGGCCATAACTTTCCAGAGGGAATAATTTAAACCCAGGTATTTCCCCAGCATGAAATCTGCTTGAACATTATCAAACTGAATACACAAATTGTCATCTCTAAGGTCAATAAAATGGTAGCCGTTATCAGAGAATTTTCTTTGTAAACAGTTTTAAAATCCAGTAGATGGCAGTTAGAAATTAAAATTATAATTCTGCAAAACCCACCAAGGGTACAGCAAGGCTTGCATACATTAACAATCTGATAGTTAGTTATGCAAACCGAGTTCTTTAACACTAAAAACAAGCAATAAACACAAGCCTGGTGTATGGGGCAGCCTCCTAATGAAACACACAGAATTCAAACACTGAGTTCGGATGAAATTAAAAATTAAATTACTGAACTTGGGACTGTATCCAAAGCTATCAAGTCTGTAGCAGCCTGAAGATTAAACAACAGCCATAGTCTTTTTGTTCATCTGGTTTTCCTTACCTAGAAGAGAGTGGTCCCAGAGGGGTTCTAAAGCAAGGTACTCCCCTAGGCCGCCTTTTCCTAAAAGCCTGCTCTATTAATTTGCTTTCAGAGGCAGGGTCTATCCTCCAGAATGAGCCTTTGCCTGGTTCTTCCTGGGAACGTGGTACTTTGATGAAATAACGATTCAGAGAGAGATTGTGACGTATTGAATTCTATGGAACATAAAAAAATATGTAGAATTCATATAACTTTTCCAAGTCAGAATGTGGCCTACTGCAGCAGTTTGTACTATAGGAGACTCGGGGTTCAGCTCTTTAATTCTTTAATTTAACAGCACTCAGAGCACTACCAAGCAGTGCCATAAACCTGAAAGGACTCTTGCATTTGTCAAATCTTTCCCAACAATTCAAAACCCAGTATACTAATTGGAAATAACAGGAATTCCATTTATTTCATTCTCTCATGAGAAACATGGTGATTGAAACCAATGTAGTTGGTGTAGAACACTACAAATACTTGTGCAGAATGCAGTGTTAAAAACAAAAATAAAAATGATGAGTGCTTGTACACCACCCTTCCCCAGGTGTCCCAGCTCCTTCCAGGAGGGCCAGCAGAACACAGCACATATTGATTCTGATCCCATGTGGTAATTCTGTTACTGTTCCACAGTTCAGAAAGAAAAGGCTAAAAGAGTTCCAAAGGCAGCTGGATTGTTGTGAACTCACCCACAGTCCAGTTTGTCTCAATAACAGAGCAAAGAATTTCATGTGTCAATTAAAACACCAAGTGGCAGCAGATCCTGAACCAGCTCTTCCAGATCTTTGCCACCATGGTCCCTTTGCACATTCCCACATCCTCAATTTGCTGCAACATCCCCCACTCCTCCATCAGAGCAATGCCCAGAACTGCTGACATCCTCAAGTGTCTCTATCTGTGCTTGGCTTTGCATACAGATTTATTTTATTTTTTAACATATATAAACCCCAAAATCTCTCTCAATATTACCACTGAACAAGAAGAGACTGATGCTAAGGATTCACCCTGAAAACACTTGTGGAGGAACAGAGGTAAATGATAAAGCTTTATGTTAACAAAAGCTCTCAAAAATTTGCAAAGCAAATGTAAAACTTGCTCAAATATCTGAGTTCATGACCCTGATGGTAAGTTTGGAAAACTTAAAGCAGTGATAACCACGTATGATTTCTTAAATGCAAACTGATGAAACCAGAGATGGTTTTTTCCCTGCCAAAAATGGAAACATAACTAGAAAGATGCCAAGACCATATTTATAAATTGTATTTATTTCTCCATATGCTAGAATAAAGGAGTAGATCCAAAAGTATCTGCTAAAATAAGTTCAGAGAGAGGAGTCCTCAAATGCTATCAGAATGAGACCATTGTATGCTAAAGGATAAAAATACCTCTGTTTCTTAAAGTTTGGGACTGGGACACTGTACATGTGTTTGTACTCTATGTTTTGAATAATATGTGCATATATAGCCTCAATTATGGTTTAAGCATCTATCCTAAGTCACTCCAACTGCCAATGTGTAGAAGCTGGCAGAGCAGTGACTGAACAGCATCTGATTTTCAGCTTTTCCAATTGTTTCTATGAATAGCTGCTGATTAATGACACCAGAACACACTGTCTGCTGTGCCTATCACCTTGGCTTTAGGAAGCATTACACCCCCAAATCCACACTCTGCTCTATGGCAGAACTCTTTACCTCAGCATAACTCTGTGTATGTGTGTGTGTGTTGGGTTCATGATGCTCACAAAGCAACATCATCCACACTGATACTCAAGGTACTGCAAAATAGGAAGCAAAACGCACATCAACATTTTATAAACAGAGTCTTGTTGCTAAAACAACATGACTGCAGCCAGGATACTGCACTATTATGTGGGAAAGGGAAACAAAAGAGACTTCCCAGCCACAACAGCCAAGTCCTTGACTAACCAAACCCTCAGCAAACAGCCAGGAACAGCTACATTCCCCACTAACATTGGGAGAGTGAGCCAGCTTTCATTTAGGCTGTATGACAAATAATTATGTGTATTAATATTTTAAAATGTCTTCCTCTACAGGGAAGACTTATATTCTTCAGTCTTCTTGTGCAGCCAACATTAACACTTCCTCACTTTCCCTCTCACCTAATCTCTCTAAATTTTCCCTCCCTGACAATAACTGCAGAGTGAGCAGATAGCCCACGATGGGCTGTGTGCTCCAGGTGTCCCAGGCCCTGCAAACTGGGCTCCTTGGCCCCTGAGACACCCAAAACACAGGCACAGAACCTTCACCTGTGTCTGGAAAGCTCTGCCAGACTAATTTGTACTCGGTTAGTCATCCTGGCAAAAGCTGAGGCTGGTCTTGTGGAAATGAAAAGAAAGCAGAAATTAATTCTGCAGAGTTGAAAGGTTTGGTCCAACTCGGTACAGGAATGGGCAAGTTCACAAATCAAACAGTGCATGAAGCAGGGTGAGATAATGACAGATAACACACTTGGTTCCTTGAGCTGCTGCATGGGCAAAATCACTGTTTTCAAACAGAACTGAACTTGGAGCATTTAACAACTCCATTTTATCTCAAGATAGCAACACGGATGTTTACACAACTGTAAGTTACAGAGCATGACACCATTCCTAGATAGCATACAGGATTCAAATCCAGTGCCAAATGCACTTTGCTTTCCCCAAAGTCTGTCTGCATCCCTACTAGAGATTTAGAGAACACCATTCCATCAACAAAGCAGTATTTAAATGCAGACTAATGCAAATTGCTCACTTTGTTGGAAAACTCACAATCAGAAGAAGGATAACACACTGATTTGACAAATTCTGTTTCTGAAGGTTTATGAGGCTTACCAACTGCCTGCTCATGACCATTTACAGCTGCCAGTATTGCACACATGTAAAAAAAAATTCCAGAAATCCAAATTACCTGCCAGCCCTTGTCTGCTGTCCTGTAGTAGGGATAATTTTTAGTTATGTGCGTATAAATTCCATTTAGTGTAAGCTGCTTATCCGGGGCCATTGTAATTGCTTGGACTATTAACTGTGCATAGGAGTAGGGTGGCTTAGAGTCATCCTGGACAAAAACAAGAAAAGTCTGCATCAACAAACTTTGAAGAGATACACACTGCTTACTAGATCAAAAGTCATAAAACATCATTAACTCGATTTAGGAAAATTTTGGACAACCAAAATCTTGAGGCAGGAAAGAAATTAAGAAAGCTTTGTTCTTCTGATTAACAATTTTAGGATAACATAAATTTTGCAGATATGTATAACAGAATTTTCAACAGCCTCCAAATAGATCTAGAACTGCACACAGACCCTCCCTCAAAGGGGACAGGGGTAAAACAATCAATCAATCAATCTCACATCTGATCACAAAACCCTACACATTGTTTTTAAAGCCTGGCATGTTAAATTACCACTCAGTGCATACACCTTAGCAAACAAAACATCCCAAATCTTCCATTCATTTCAGGTGTAATTTCTGGGATTGGTTTCAAGCTGTGTTTACCTTTGGGCTGTCTCCCCCTGAAGCTTCCTTGTCGTTTTCTGACTGTGAATTGTCAGCCATCAAATGTAGGTCAGATGCTATTCCACGACTCATTTTGTACCCTGAAGAGCCTGCGCCGCGGGGGCTCGATGGGCAGGAATTTGCAGCACTGTAGAGCATAAAAAGAAGATCCTACTATTTTGTTATACAGTATATCACCACATTATGTCTCATCAAAAAGCTCTTTGCTGCAGCAAAGCCACGAACAGAGCTGTGAGGCTGCAGCTAAAGGGCTGTCAGGGCTTCCATTCCAAACCACCTTCCACGCCTTGCTAACCCAGCTATGGAATAAGAACCACTGCAGGAAGAAACCCTGTTCAGGCTTTCCTCCTCAAGAAAACAAGGATCAGCTAATTGATGTATTTGTGCAAGATCTGCCACCTTAAGTCCACCTTAACTGCATCAGCAACCACAAATTTTCAGAAACTTGTTGGAAACAAGATACACATCTTGCATGGAATTTCTGCCATATGCTTGTGTTCAGTCTGCCCCCAAAAAAATCATCTCTCCTGTCTGGTATTTCTGCACATTCAAGAAAATATGGCAAGCAGTGAGGTTAAAAAAAAGTTTGATTCTAATTTAAATCAAAACCAGTATTATTTTAAATGTTTACAGGTGTGTGCACATACTTACACCTAAGTATGTGTATAAAAATAATAAACTTATCTATAAATGGGATGCACCAGCACTGCCTCAGCTGATTTAATGCAGTATTAGGCCAACAGAGCAGACACACTGTCAGAAAGCAAGAGATTGTGCCAAACACTAAAAGAGTATCTCCTGACAGTTCACATTTTGCCATCCATCACAGAAAAACAGCTAAAACTGAATATAATTCCACTGGAACATCTTTCTACCAGCAGTCCCCTGCCTTGCAGAGTCCACAGGAACTGCAGCTGCACGATGCCAATTTTCTTTTATGATTTCCTTTTAGCCAAGAGGAAAGAGAAAGTCAGCAGGTGAAGTCCATCCCCTTCCCCAAAATAATTTTGGCAGCTCTCTTGCAAGGACACACACTCTCTGCAATTCATACTGCAGCTGATCTCAAGGCAGCTCTCAGAAATTCCAAAAAACTAGAAATCTCAATAGCTGCACCTGCTGTGCCCCCAGAACCTGCCTTATCTCCCTCCAAAGATAATCTTTAATCTTTGAATCTGTGGTTCAAAACACCAACCACAAATAAATCTAGACAATGTTTTTTAGATCTACACACTAAAGCTTTAACAATTTCCATCTGTCAAGGTTTGCCTGCCTGGCCCCTCAAATTTTTTGTTGCCTCCTTTTTAATGTACAGAAGGAGGCAAACACTATAGATTGGACAATAAATACTTGTACTGAAAGTATCAAAGCTTCACTTCCCAAGAAATCCACCCATGATTTGTTACTAGTGATACTATAAGAGAGAGATGGCATTTTTTAAGTGCTGTACAGAAGAATCCTTGCTTAGAGCCAAAATGTGCAGCTAATTTATTTTTTTTAGATATAGGTCACTCCTGCTCTGTGTTTTCACGTATCAGCTGACAACATCCCTCTGCTCTGCTCTCTTCAGCATATATTGACAAAGCAACACATATGGTATAATCAAAGCAAGTTTACAAGTCTTCTACAAAACAGGATGATTTGCAGAGAAACTGTCAGGCTTTGCTCTCAAAATAGACTCAAAACTGTCATCTTTTTTTTTTCCGTGTAATAAACTACTCAACAGGTGCATGAAAGCCCTGAAGAGAATGACAAAATTCATAGTGAGGCAAAGTCAGTGGTGAGAGATGGGATATTATCTGTAATATTTGTGAGCTGCTCTGTCATTGGCAAGATGTGTTTTCCATGAATCCTTATAAGAAAGCAAACCTGTGACACAGGCAAGTCTAGATATCTTTTCTCTCTGCTTCCATCATTTAGGCAGGTGTCATTAAACACTCCCAGATAGAGACCAAGAGCTTGGCGAGCATGCAAGAAGTCAATTATCCCTCCATTCAAATCTCATTAACAAGCTGTACCTTTTTAAAAAGCAAGCACAGATAGTTCTTTGCTCAAGTGAAGACTCAGGAAGTAAGAGAGGACAAAAAAGCTTTCAAAACCACATCCATGACTGAAACAACTTTCAGCACCTTGACATGGAAATTTTGCTCCTGATCTTTCCAAGACTCGGAAAAATTCCATCTGAAGTAATTTTACCCATTTGTGAGGATGGGTTGCTTGTTTAATTGAGTTTGGTCCCAAGTAACAGATGGGACAAGGGCTGCAATTACCAAGGAAGCAGCAGGGCAAGGGAAATCCTGGATCACCATACGTGGGGATCAGCCATCCTAACACTGAGCTCTGCACCTCAGCCTGTGCTTTAAGTAAAAGCAGTGACTAAATAACAAAAAATCTTCTGGAGTAAGAGATCAGTCTATTTTCCACACCAATAATAACCCAAACCATTTTTTCACTGTTTTTCCCGATGATGAACTTCAGGACGACAGTGGCTAATCAGGACATTTTAAAATGGTGTCATTTAAAATTTGAAGAGTTCCAATAAGCATGCAAGAGCAAAAAGCAATTTAAATTGTTGGAATGCAAGAAAAATGCCACGTTCCTGAGCAGACATTGAACATGTTAAACCAGAGTATCACAGACTGTTCATGCAACTATGGCAGCAGAAAGGTTTCTTGAGGCAGGTAAGGCTGAGCTTCAGCCTGATTTTGACCTCAAAAGCAAAATACTGAATGAGAAAGTTGTGCAGAGCCTGAGTGTCCATGGCCCTGATCCCACCAGCAGGGTTTAAATACCTGATAGTTCCTGTGGGAGAAGGGAGAGGGCTGATCAGGTGAGCCATGTTGTCTGGAATGTTTATTGTTAAGGGAGAGATCTGGGGTTGCACAGGCTTCACTGGGGACTCCGGGGCCTCCTGTTTTTCTCTCTTTTCATTGGACAGAGCTGTGAATGTTATCTTGATGTTTGTGCTGGGAAACCTGAAAGTACAGCTGAAAAAAAAAAAAAAAAAACCAAAACAAAACAAATATATGAGCCACTTGTTTACAGAATGTAAGATTTTCTGAATAACTTGCACATCATCACCTAAGCTCATTTAGAATTTATAAGCTGCAGTATTTATGTAATTACCCACGACCATCTTCATTTTACAGATCATAAAGGGAGATCAATGTGACCAGAGAAAGATCCCCGGGTAAGCAATTGGCATTTGTAAAGGAATACAAGCAAATGCAATTCTTTCTAACAAGCGCAGTTTGTGTCTCAATTTCTTGAGGTTCATCCTGATCTTGCAGTAGCCCCAAAGCAGAGCTATTTTAAAAACAAAACCTCATTATTTTATGCTGCCAAGGAATGGCTTCAGCAAATGAACAAGTTGGTCCACAACAGCAGAATTAATCAGAACCATAAACATTAGCCAATTTGAGGTCTAAGAGATTGAGGTTCTTTTCTCTTAAAATACCTATTAAATTAAGCATATATCAATTCTAATTCTGCTCATTTACTGAATATACTGCTGCTTTAGTACTACATTCAAACACCTTTTCTCAGAGCTGAATTTAAGACCCAATTTTGGTAAACTGCCTATTTTCATGTATTACCAAGGATTACACGCCTAAATTTAATGACGAACAATAAATTAACAATGTGCAACTGTTAAAATTTTTGAAAAATAAAACACAATGGATGTACCTTAGGATAATCCCCTTCCTACATCCCTGTGCACAGCATTTAGAGTTGAAGCCAATTAAACAGGACACGCTTGTTTCTAACTTCTCAGTAAATAAATCTGCTCAATCTTGAGCAAATAAGAAACTTAATTTTGTCTCACCAAAAGCATCCATAAAAATTCAAATAACTTTACTACCTCCTCGTTCTTTAGTTGTTAGACTACATTGAGCACTAAACCCATGATGACATTTACACACCTCCCACATGCTGAAAAGGACTTTCCAACAACACTACACCCAGAAACAAACCTCACAAAATGTTGGGGTTTGGGTTTGCTTTGCTTTTAAATGCTTCTAGGCAGATCTAGTTTGATACAGAAAGGAAAAAAAAAGCAAATGCTGGAACAAGGAGTAAGAAATGAGCTATGAATGCATAACAGAGACTGTAAATAAAAGTGATCATTTCTCTGGAAAAACATATTAAACATAAAAGTGATGTAAGAATTGGCAGGAACACTCAGCTGCAGAGTAGCCTTAGAAATGAACTCTCATGTGTTTTGGCTTTCATATCTTAAAATGAATCTAAGGATGTTTATAGAACAAAGGCAGCATTTGATTTTCACTATGTCCCTTGCCACATGCGCCACAGTGGTTCTTTTTCCCTACAATCCACACTCAAGGATCAGGAAAAAGAGAAAGAATTGACAGTGACCTTCCTTTTCTCTCTGTCTTACTTCTGAGTACGGACCGTGTCCGCATTTAACAGACGACCTATTTCTGAAACATGCTCAATGTACTAAATTAGGAACAGAATCTATGCCAAAAAACTGCACACACATTTCAGCAAGGAACTTAAATGGACCAATTTCTGGGTTGGGTTTTTTAATATATTCAGTTAACAACTTATTTCTTTGCTTTTTCCAGTAGAAAGTATTTTGTGTTTGTATAGTTTTAGTGACAGTGGAAAGGAGTCTTGGTTGTTTTGTTAATAAAAATATTTTCCAAGCATTTCTTTTAAGCAGCAATAAAAACAACACTCAAGTTTATGCATAGACAGCCAAAGATTAAGTAAAAACCCCTGTGAGAAAGTGAACAACATAGGTTTGACACAGACACTTTAAAATTTTAGTCATCTTCCCTATGCATTTTATGAGGCTATTCCATACCTGCAAATTTACCTTAAATACTTTTAAGACCAAATTTATTTCAACTCAAGAAAAATATGGGAAGAATTGGACATGGCCTGAGGTGCTGGTTCCCTGGTTAGAGTTCTTACTGCCTGGTAAAATCCACCCCAGTGCACAGCAGTGAGGAACCACAGTCCTCCTGTGCCATGGCAGGGTGAGGATGGGCAGATGGGGAAGAGGGGGGATCTCCACAACTTCACACACAAATACCAGGAACATGGAAAGGCAGAAAAAGGGAATACTCAGCAGTTCCCTTGATATTCCATGTAGGCACACACATCTTACAAGATTTCCCTTCTTACCCTACTGCAGCCCTGAATGCATCATCTCCCTGTGAGCATCTCTGGCAAGCAAGGCAACAGCACACATGGGGCTCTCAGATGTTCATCAAGGTTGGAAAAAAACACCCACAAAAAGCAGCCCCAAACACAGGAGCTTTAGACCAACCAGGGGGGCTTCAGAGATTCTAGACGCGTCAAACAAACCTGGAACTGACACACACGAAAACCCAGAGGCATCCCCAGAGCCGTTTACATTTCCCATGCAGAGCCTGAAAGGCTGGTATAAGGAAGGAAGATACAATGCATTTACAAATCCCTGTCTGGTTAGAGCAATAAACACCTGAATATTATCAAAAGACCACATCTGCCAATTGATACATATTTGCAGATAGGGTTTTTTTATGGAAGGTTATTTTTATAGCTGGAATTCAGCCAAAGAGCAGAATAAAGAGTGTATACTAACCAACAGAATTCCTGAATAAATTGCAGTTATGCAAATGTATTATACTTACATCCAAAATCAAAGTAGAGAAGATGTTCTAATTTGATCAGAATCAAGTTGGTTTTGGCACATTCTTTAGTTATACAATGAATTAAACAAAAACCACAGAAACACCCACAGGGAGAGACCTCATCAAACATTTAGTCCTCAACAAGCTGAATTGGGTTTTACTCACTGTTCAAAGTTTACAGTAGTTTCACAATACACTACCACAGGATGGCTGCTGGAGGAGAAATTCATCTAGACAATCCACTTACAAAAAAACCCAAAAGAATTAAAGCAGTTTTGTGCATTTATTACAAGTCCAGGTGAGCATCACAATGCAGCCACTGCGTGATCCAGGGAACCACAGGAGGTGTCACAACAAAAATGCAACTCATCAGCTCAATTATCCTTCTTTAAATTAAAAAAATTCAGTGTGGGTTGACTACTGGCAAACAGACAGCAAGAATCACAGAATTTCAAACTATTCCCTAGACAACTCTTCTGTATCTGCAGTTCCCAGCCAAACACAGCAATGCTGACCCAGGCAGGACCTCTACAGAGTTTAGGAACTTTGCAGGGTGTCGGAGAAGTGTCTCAGGGTAAAAATGTGCAAGAGTTTTGTCACCTCTGTATTTCCAATATTTTCTCACTTCCCCTCAGCAGTTCTGTCCATAATGCAGGGAAAGGCTGATGATACACTTGCAGTTCTGCCATCTGACTGGGAAGGAGGAATTTTGTCCTGTCTTTATCTGGGAAACCAAAACACAGCAGAAGAATTCAATTTCTTCCCTCTACATAAACCCTGCTGTGACACCCAGTGCCTCAGTACCCTTTGAATTATTCCAGTTTAATTGCCTTCTAAGAACCAGGACCAAAATCAGACAGAAGCTGCCATGCCACTTTGATCAGCAGGTTCTTTTATCAGCACCTCCAGATTTTACATTCAAATAGATTATAAGGGTTCAGCAGTGATAACCCCTGAAGTCAAGGTGGTTACAACTGCACAGCTCAATTCCTTCACACTGACTGTGATACTGAACCCCTGTTAACTTAAAGATCCCCTGAGATTTCAACAGATCTAAAAGAATAACAAGATGCCTGTTTTTGAACTCTTGTTGATTTACTGAGAGCCAAGGACAGCTTCAACTTTTCACATTAAAAAGCCAAGACTCAAAAAAGAACCCAGTCAGCATCTGGGAAACTGCTTGTGTCGATTTTTGACTTCAAATACTTTCAAGGTGAACACAGGCAGAATTAACTCCTCACAAAGAGAAGCAGAGGTCATTATCAACATCTGCCCCACCAAACACAGCTTTTCCACTTCCACTTTTCTCTGACAGTACAGCAGCCTGAGATGATACTATTTGTACTTCCTTCTGCTATTTTGATCAGTGTACTAACAACGAAACATGGAAATCACCATATTTTTAGCTATGGTCTCCTTTTCATGGAAGGGAGATTTGAAACGAATCATTTTCTGATTCCCCTTACCTACCTACTTGTGATCTACTTGCCAAACTTTCCCCTTTGCTCCAGTAGAAATGACTCACACAGCCAATTCCCTTATTTATACTTCTGCTAGAAGATGTGCACACTGACACTTCATCACCTACAGTGCACATTCCCAAGCCCACTTTGGAAATACTTGTATTTCCAAGGTGAAGCAAAAATTGAGGTTTTACATCTTTCAGACACATCTAGAGAGAAATCAAGCATGGAAGGGACCCGTGAAAGTGTCCAGCCCAATCTCCTGCTCAAAGCAGGGTAATTTCCAAGTCAGACCAGGTTGCTCAGGGCCTTATCTCTCCAAATTTTGAAGCCTTCCAAACACAGAGTTGGGCAGCTCATTTCCTGTAATTCCACTCTGAAGCAGTGAACAGTTTTCTCATTTATACAGATACAAATTCTTCACTGCCACTTCCACAGCTGCTTGTGCCCAAACTGTGAGCCTGCTGGCACAGCCTGGCCCCAGGCTTTCCACAACCACTCCTGAGGCAGGGGAAGGCTGGACTAAGATCCACCCTTAGGCTTCTCCAGGAAAAAAAAATAAATTAAATCGTGGTCCTTTAGCCTCTCCCTCTGCCCTGAACACTCCAGCAGAGAGTCCATTCAAGCAAGTGCCCACTGGAACGTGGTGATTGGAAATTACAATTTGATTGACTTCCTCCTAATGGGTAAATTTCAGTTTGAAAGCACAAGGACCCCAATTTCATATTTTCTCCATTTGCTGCTTCATTTATTATTGATTCCATCACAATGGATTAATAGGATATTAATTATAGATTAAACAATATGTGGCAGTGGTTTTTAACTGGTTTTTAAAGACTTGAGTCTTAGCAAGTCCAACTAGAAATACCATGGAAGTGAAAAAAGCTCAGCAAGTTGAAGTATGATTACATATTTCAGTGTCTGAATTTTCTACCAAAGGTTTCTGACTGCTCAACACCAAGAGCAGGCATACTGAATTATTCACATCCAGAATTTATTTTTAAGACTTTGGGCTGTGTTTAATTGAACTGGAAGTCAATACCACAGTCCATTTGTGGAACAAAGTCATCACCTTTAGAGCTAAAAGAATCAACAAGCCCAAAACTTATTAAGAAGACAAATTGAACTGAACTGCTGTTTTCATTTGAAGATAATCTAAAAGTACCCAACAGTTAAAAGTCTGGGCTTCCAAGCTGATAACAAAGGTGAAAAATAAACCCATCCAAATAGCCATATATTGAGTAGCCACCTGAAAACTCCCAGCACTAAATGATTACTAATGAAATAAATAACTGTACAGGTATGTTTTACAAAGTCTTTTCTAGGATTACATTTTAAAAAGTGTTGCTTTAACACTTTGCCATCACTAAGAATATAGGAAAAATTATCACAGATACACTAAAAAAGAGTGATCCAGTATAAAACTAATCAGATTATAATTATTTTCTTATCATTTTAAACAGGGATAACCTTCCCAATGGGTAATTTGTTCATGTAGGTGCTTGTTCATCGATATGAGGTGCCACCTTGTGTTCCTCTCAGATATTTTGGTACCTGTAAACCTTTCTCCATTTTTGGCAATAGGAGTATTTGGTTTTCTCTATTGTTGGAAGACTGATGATGAAAATGTAAATTTACACTAATGTAAAGCTCCTCTAGTAGATTTTTAGAAGGGACATTTTTGATGCCCTCCTGCTTGCAGCTGACCACAGCCTGTGAGAAACCACCCCAGCCAGAACATCATTGTAGGCATCACTTCCTACAGGACATGTCCATTATGGTGGGATGGATTCCTCCTCCTCCCTGCTTTGAAACTAAGTCCTGATGTGGCTAATCTACCATAAATTTACATTCAATTATGCTTGGCCATTACTAGTCAGGACACTTCTAGAGGTTACCCAAAAAGCAACTTCTCTTTAAAGAGTGGCAGCTTTTTCCTCTGGGGATTGAATCCCAACCTCACACGTGTTCCCCTTTAATTCCCTGTATCCTTTGCCATCGATTTCTGTGGCCCAAAGATCAATCTTTGCACAGCATGTCCTCCACACAGACACCAGGAGAGCTCGAGGCACGCTTGACCTCTAATGCCATAAGGAACAACACACTGGCAGATTTTTAAACCAGCAATCAGAATTTTTATTCTGGGCATTGTCTTCACAAGGATTTGGGGATTTTTTTCAGGTGTGCCATTGCTGCCTACACAGTGCCATCTAACAGGGTGGAAAACACCCTAAAGAGCACAATCACTGATCCATCTATCTCTATTCTCTGATCTCTTAAGATTCAAAAGCAAAGATCTATGCAGCATCAGATGAAATACGGCTGTAGCCTCATGTTAATTCAAGTTGGCCAATAAAACACTTGTAGCAAATTGCAAGCAAAGGCTGGAAATACAATCTAGCTGTAAATTACTGGCTCCCTCATGGGAAACCTCGGTTACAGACTTCCCTGCTCATGTTTTAGCAAGTGCATAACAAGTATGTAAAGCTGTTGCTTGATATTCCTTCCAGGAACGGTGCTGACCTGCCTGAGAAGGGTCTGGAACAAGCCTGCCTGCGTCAAAAAATGATCCTATGACAGCAGAATATTGATGACGACAACAGGAACATTCCTGAAGCACCAGCAGCAAATACAAATGGAGTAATAAACACATGACCCCATCTGAAATGGTGCTCAGCTCGTTCCCACTCACAGAGCTGACGTCATGAGAAACGAGGCATTTTTAACCCTGTATTCACAGCAGTTTCTCTAAGGCTATTTTAGAGTTTAGACTGAAAAGAGTGTGCTGAACTTGTTCCACTACAGCAAATTTTGCTGCAAACCTGAAGGATTCTATTAACAACTTGAAGCTGATTTCACTCCTCCCCTGCATTATTACGCTACAGAAACGGGCATTCACAGTATATTATAGATTTTCCAAGGTTCTTGTTTCAGCAGCCAGGATCTTTTTTCTTTCCATACCAACCACACAACACTGGTACAGATCAGCAGCAAAAACATTCAGGTTATCTTACAGTCATGACAATGTGGTGTGGTTAATTAAAACTACCTGTCTCCAAATTGCAAATTTCCACTGCATACTCCTCTTTTCTTAAAGAGCAAAATATTTAAACCGACAAAGAAGAAGAAAAAAACAACAACAACAACAGAAACCCAAACAAAACCTACAGAATTTCAATGCAGTAGCCCTGCACAGGCTGCAGGACTGAGAAAGCACTTGGCCTGCAGGCAGGAGTGTAGGCAGCAGTTACTGTAGAAACCGAGCTCTTCCCTGCTTTTCTCTGAGCAAAAGAAAGACACAAAAGAGCTGGAAAACAGCGATCGATGGGAAGCAGCTTATAAAGCTGCTTGTCACATCTGCTGCAGGAAAACCAGACACTAATTCATTAAAACTGCTCATGTAATGCCTCTGGAATTTGAGGCTCCCCAGCCTGTGAATACAAAAGAAACTCCGCCTATGGAAACACTGCATTTTCGGGTGTTTAGCATCTCTGTACACAAAAGCCGTATGCAGAGCCAGGTTGTGTGGTCTCCATCTCTATATTTCCTACTAAACTATAAAAACAATTTAACATTTGTCCAAAAGCTTGAGTGCCTCTACCTTTGCCAAATTGCAAACAGTCCCAACATACATCACTCTATATAACACAACAGCTTCCTGC
Organism: Brachypodius melanocephalos; assembly: GCA_013398615.1. Lineage (NCBI taxonomy): Eukaryota > Metazoa > Chordata > Aves > Passeriformes > Pycnonotidae > Brachypodius > Brachypodius melanocephalos. The sequence goes on from VZSR01003022.1 coordinate 2,691,387, forward strand.
TTAAAAAAACACAAACAAAACACTTGCAACAAGAAAACAGAAATCAATTATCGTTTTTCTTTCGTTCCAGATAACTGCATTTAACCATAAATACGCAAGCTCCAACTTTCTCCGTGACTGTAAATGCCAGTGCAAAACTTTTCCATAAAGCACAGGATTTACAACCACAGCTGAGCCAAAGCTGACAAACCAAACCCACTCCATCCTTTACCACCAAGCTGGCTGCTTACTAGTGCCTGGAACCTCAGCCTCAGTCACAGGGTACTCGTGGGGGTGCAAAAGTTCATATGGAAACACCGAGGTTCTAATAACATCAATCAGTGGTAAATAAAAGCTATCAGCAAAGCAAGCAAACTGCTGGGAGCCAAGCAGACAGTTCCTGGCATCTCACATTCCTTACAATTAAAGCAGTAGGAGGAGTACAGTGAACAAGTGCTGTCACGATGTGTTTTGACGCAAGCATAATCATAAAAAAAGCACTTGTGACTCATACATTACTTTAGTAACAAAAGCTTTCATTTATTACCTCATCAGAGACCTGCATTCCATTGCAAAATTATGCCCAAACTTCCTGATCATTACCAAAGTGCAGCTACCCAGTGAGGCAGGGCTGCACAATGATTATTCCTGATTCAAGGAAGCAAAGTTTATTTTAGATGGGCTTTTCAAAGCAGAACTCTGCTTCCAAGAGCAGCACAACCTTTTATTTGACACAGAAATCCATGACTAACTCAGGTCATTGAAGAATGACAAAAACTGCTTCCTACCAACTCGAACTTTGAGTAGACAGCAGTGTTTAATTTCCCCCCTAAATCTGCCTGTCTGGTCAAAGAACAGGCTTTTTTCAGCCTCCTCTCACAGAGCTATGGGCATTAATTAAATTTCACAGTTGCCTACCTAAAGATGTCTGATGGTCAAGAGCCATTCCATATTTGCTTCACTGTGGTGACACTGCTGGGCTGGGAATTTTAACAGAAATCAAGATTTTGTATTATATTCTAAGATTTTTTTTAAGAAACCAAGCATGTTCTCTAGAATGTTTGTTCAAACAACTTTTCAATTTTCCTTCTATTTGGAAATTCCTAAAACTTTTCTCCTGAATGTGCAGACCCTCTAGAAATGTTCTGTGCACTGACTGCTCCACAGTGTGACATAAATTTAGGCTCCTTTATCACTTGTGTGGACACTCAAGAACCAATCAAGACTCCAAAAAGTCTGAAAAGCCACAAAGTAAAGAAACTAATCTACAACAAGCACGTTGTTATTATAAAATATCCTTCAAGAAGCACTCCTCCTCCTGAGCTGTTCTGAGACCATGCCGAGTTCTCAAATCATGGGCTGTGTAAGGGGCAGCAGGAAAAGTACAGAAGGATAAAAGCAAATAAAAACAACAAACATGATTTAACCGGTCAGAGAGACACGCATGTAGAAAGCTGTCCAGGAATAAAAAAAGATAGACTCAATAAAGGTTTTCATGAGAACACAGGTCAATCACTGTCGTGTACTGAAGGAGCACCAGCACAGAGAAGGACAGGGTACAGCAGGGCTACACGAGGCAAGGGATTAATGCCTGCAAGCATAAACTTGGGCCCATGTTTGTCATCTGTCTCTAGACAGTAAAAATGGGCACACACTTCATGATGCCTTTGACACACGAGGGAAAAGCCTAAAGTGGTTTGAATCAGGGCTAGGGATAGCTGTGTTGCAGTGGTTTAAAGGGAGTTTAGGTGCAGACACACACACACACACACACACACACACACACACTCCTACTCACACCTCTTCAACATCAAGCAAAATGAAACCCACTCTAAACAGCTACTAAAGTAATGAATACAAACCAAGATTCCCGAAGCACAGGTTCCTCCCAGGCTCTCTGCAAGAAAATCCTGACCTCGGGGATGTTTCATGGGATACAGGGATGTGACAGCTCTGTGCTCCAAACAGGGCAGGCTCTCCCTGGCCTCCTGCACCAGCTCTGGTCCCACCACCACAACTCCATTCCCTGCTTCCAGGAGCCACTGCTATCTCCACAGATTCAGCAGAAAACTATTCAAGTTGAAATGTAGAAGCCTGCTGGTGCTTCAGTAAGTTTAAGTCACCTCATAGTCTAATCTTCATTCAAAAAGACATCATAAAACCTGAATTTAAAAGCTGTGCTGTACTATATTACACAAGACAATGCTCCCAATATGCAACTGTTCTAACCCATTCTCTTTGAAAGTTTGAGATTTGAACTGATATAGGAAGATAAGCTTCCAAAACTAATTTCTGTGCTACTTTCAAGGTCAGAACCATAATTAAGCCACTGCTGTCCCTTTCACTAGAAAACACCGACATACTGCACACAGGTCAGCTCGGTAGAGCCAGTGGGTTTTGAACTCTGAGGCACACCAAAGTTTAGGACAGCAGCATTCACATGGGAACAGTGAATGTAAGAAAGCCTAAAGGACAAGGAAAAACAGCACCGAGAGTCCTCAAACACAGGGAGCAGGGAGGGAGTTAGAGACCACCCTGCACACCAAGTAATGCCCTTCAAAACCCAAAGGATTGGTTTTAAAAGACGAGGCAAAGCTCTTCCCTGATAAAAACTGCTGGAAAAGAGCACTGAAATTTCATCATCTGCCTGCCCATGAAGTATTATTCCCATTTTCAAAAACAGATTAAATGGATTTGTTTCTTGGCCAAGCCGTTTTGGCAAGTGTGCAACAGAGTTGGGAACAGAACGTATTTTTCCCAACACCCAATCTTTGTTTAAACCAGTGGATCATCCCCCAATTCTTCCTTTTTCTACAACCACTTTTAGAGGCAAAACATAAGTGAGAGACATGTCTTCAGGAAAAGGGAGACTAGTTCATTAAATTAGACTGAAGTACCTCAATCAGAGTTTGTTGCACAAGAGGAGGTGTTTAAGGAGCATAGAAGTAGCGGCTGTGAAGCGTACATAACAAAAAGCAACACAAACACACACATATATCTTAAGCCATATATCACACTGTCCCAAACAGAGCTAAAGGAACTTTCATTTCATCAGTGCTTTACTATTGCACCATGAAACTGCTTATTAAATGCATACATTCTAATTAAAATCTATACAGTTAAGCACTGAAGGGTTTGAGGATGCTAAATGACACAAAGCTCATTTCCTATGTATCCGTGAGAAGCAAGACTTCTTCCCCCCTTACTGAACAGAAGAAAATTAAAGCAATATTTCAAGTAATTAAAAAAATAAAGAAGAAAAAGCTAAAATTTCTATCTTAAAAGTATGTGGAGAGAAAGGATTCTTCATCTGCTGCCCTTTAGCACCAAGGAGTTCCTCATTCCAGGTGACAAAAAGCTGTCAGGTTACTACCAGTGTTACTCACTCCTGTAACCTGTCCTGTGCAGAACCACCCCAAAACATCCCTGCAATGCATGCCTGGAGGTGTTCAACAACAAGGGCACATCCTACCCCTGGTGAGACTGAAGGACTCACTTTCATTTTGTTTATCTGTGTTATATCCACTGTTTTTAATTAAGCATACTCCTATCCTGCCCTATACCAACAGAATGAAATTGAAAAATCTTTCACTGGCCAGAAACAGAAGGACTTTTTTTTCTTTTTTTTTTTTTTTTTTCAATAACCAAACTGCTTTAGTGATGAAAGCACTATTTTCACTTTTTATTTCTTGTCCTAAGTAAATCAAGAACACTGCTGTACACTCTTCAGCCTGGCTTTACTCTAACTGCATTCCTGCAGCCAGGGTCAGAATCCACAATGACCAGATCAATCCCACACAACAAAGAACATGGGATGGAGGGTGATGACAAAAGCATCTCCTTAGGTTGTGTGAACCAAACCCAATCTGACATTTCCTGAGAATAAACCAACCATGTCTTGAGAGCAGCTTCTTTTGGTTTAGCTTCAAATTTCAACCTTTTTTTACCGTTGTTATTTTGTGATTTAGCTCTTTCAGACCATTGAATTTTCTAAAAACAGAGTATCTAAAAGGAAAAAAAATGGTCCTGGTAGGTAACACTTCATTTCACTCTGCTTTAACCTCTGGTCATTCGGTGAAATACACCAGAGCCAAAGCAACTTTGTAGGCAGGAACTGACACAGTATCAGGTAAAGACTTCCAGAATAAATATGAATATTGAGCTGACTCTTCCTTCCAGCACACAAATTGATGTAATTAAGTTTATAAAATGACTGAAATGCTGAGCTGCAATCAACACCAGAAAGGTTCTTAGGCAGGGGAAGATCCTGCCAAATTGCTCAAACAATTAAACTTCAGTGGATGAGCAGTAACTTGCAAAGCTTTCCTACACAGATATAGATAAAGCAAGGTGCTTTTCTTTCATCCTCCCCGGAAAAGCAAGTGACATTTGTCCAAATCAGGCTTTATCAACCGAGCATCTTCCCTCAATGGAACTGTCAAAACACTCATGTAATAAAAAATTCCTCCAAATTATTAATTATAAACTTCCCACACATCTGTAAGCTGGATCCTCCCTTTAACAGAATAGCAGAATACCATTTGCTGTTAAAATTACATTTCTGTCATGCACAAATATTGATTGCTACAAATTCATACATTTTTTTGTAGTGAAATTCCAACCCAGGATTGCACATTTAACAATTTCAGCAGTCATAGGATTTCTTCAAAATTCCACTGCAGAATCTCCTTGTCTGGCAAAGCTGAAGAGATGCAAATGAGTTCAGTGCATATGCTGCTGCACAAAGAGAACTGCAAACACTAATTTTCACAGCACTTAAATTAACATGTTTCCATTTACACTTAAGAACCAACTGATATTTGAAGGATTTTGATTTTCAGAAAGATGTGCTGTGGTAAAATGAAATGTTAATCCCTAGGAATAGAAAGTGCTTCCTATTTTCCTGTATGCGTACAGGATATATACTAGCAATATACTACACTTCTGTCAATAATGACAAAAAACTTCTATCCTGAGTACATTTTTTTTCAATCCTTATGTCAGTATAGGAAGCACCACAAAAAAAGTGTCATTTCCCATAATAACCAAGGTGACCCCAAAGTTAAACTTATCATAAATACTGAAGTAGCAGCAAATACTACAACAGATGTGGAGTCCATTTCCCTTGTTTTTAACTCGCATATCTAATTATTTTATAATCTTAGAGATATCCATTTGGAAAAGTAAAATACTAATATTCTAAATCCTAGTAAGGAACAGCAAAGTAAAAATGAAGATGATAACTAAAATATGAATCTAAGAGACATTTTAACAATTCTGGAGGGCATGACCATGGCCTTACCCAGCATTTTAACAACATGTACACCTTCACAGTACACAATACCACACAGGCTTTAAGTCAGAAAAGCTAAAAACTAAGGTAACCGACACCTTAGATGATTGAAATCAGTCTGTATACACATTTTTTCAACATCCTTTCTCAAAATAAGAAATCATCAGGATTTTTTTACAAGTTGCTCATTAAATGTTAACTTTATTGCACAACTTGATTTGTTATGTTTTTCAGAGTCAAAAAGATGCATTAGATATTTTTAAACTACCACTCCTTTAATCATCACCAGGAATCACATCAGGAAGTGATTCCTCACATTATGAACACTAATTAGTACATTTATAAATTATATCTTTCACTCAGTTTTGCTCACTCCCCTGAGAAAATACCAGCCAGTTTATATCAAAGTACCAGGAGAATTGGTGACTTTTCCCCAAGAACTGCAAAGGTAGCAAGACATGACACCTTCACCTCATACACAGAGCTTGAAAGACAACAAGAAACCTTGAATTCTTCATCACCATTCAGAAAACAAAACACAAAGTCTAACAGAGACTACAGAAACTGCTTATCAAATATCTGTGTTTGAAGATACGCCTGTGGTGAAGAGCAAAACGAGAACCATCAACCACACAAACAGTTTGGACCTACTAAAAATAGCACCAGCACAGCTTTGTTGTTTTTCCAGTCCAACTTCATTGTCCACAGTGGCCTCCTTTGTTTTTCCTACTCCAAGATTTGTGGTTCACATCCATGAGCAGAAGCATTAAGGATTTCTCCTGCCTGGGGAGTAGGTGACCAAAATGTCCCTGCTTGTTAAACCCCTCAGTGATACAACCAACCAAACCAGCACCAAGTGACCCAGCAAAACAATGTATTTTAAGAAAATAGTACTCTTTGGGGTTAGTGTGAGAATCTGCTCACAAGGGATCTAGTGCTGCCAGAGCCAGCACAAGAAGTGCTCCAGGCTCACCCTGCAGAAAAGGAGGCTCAGGGGGCACCTGACAGGAGGGTGTGCAGCCAGCTAGGGTCAGGCTGTGCTCCCAGGGAATGAGGGACAGGACGAGAGGAAATGGTCTTAAGTTGAACCAGGGAGGTTTAGGCTGGATATGAGGACAAATATCCTCACAGAAAGGATATGGTCAGTCCCTGGCACAGGCTGCCCAGGGCAGTGGTACATCCTGCAGAGAGGATCAGGAATCACAAAGAGCAAGACCTCCCAAGAGGAGAGACCTTTCACACTGGCCCACATTTAACATCTTTATCCGTGATCTGGTCAAGGGCTCCCTCAAGTCATTTTGCAGATGATGCCAAGCTGGGTGGGAATGCTGCTCTGCTGGAAGGTTCTGCAGAGGGATCTGCAGAGGCTGGATCCATGGGCTGAGAACGATGGTTGTGAGGTTTAACCAGGCCAAGTGCTGAGTCCTGCAGGGTCACAACAGCCCCTGCAGTAATTCAGGCTGGGGCAGGGTGGCTGGAAAGCTCCTGGTGGAAAAGGGCCTGGAGGTACTGGTCAACAGCAGCTGAACATCAGCCCAAGCAGCCACAATGGCCAGTGGCACTTGGCCTGTACCAGCCACAGTGTGGCCACAGCACCAGGGCAGTGCCGTCCTCTGTGCTGGGCACACCTCAAATCCTGTGACCAGTTTTGGGCCCCTCACTGCAAGAAAGACATTGAGGGGCTGACGCATGTCCAGGAAAGGGAACAGAGCTGGGGAAGAGGCTGGAACACCAAGAACAGCTGAGGGAGCTGGGGAGGCCCACCCTGGAGAAAAGGAGGCTCAGGGGGGACCTGCAGCCATGTGGGGGTCAGGCTCTGCCCCCAGGGAACGAGGGACAGGACAAGAGGAAATGGCCTCAAGCTGTGCCATGGGAGGTTTAAGTTGGATATGAGGAAAAAATTTCTTCACAGAAAGGCTGCTGAGGGCAGTGGTGGAGTCACCATCCCTGGAGGGCTTTAAATGATGTGTGGTTGTGGCACTTGGGGACATGGCTTAGTGGCCTTGGCAGTGCTGGGTCAATGGTTGGACTTAACGACCTTGAAAATCATTTCCAACTAAAAAATTCTGTGATTCTATGAAATGCTAATAAAACTGTGTTATCAATCTTATATTAATATCTTTCCATCTGGTAATGGAAAAAGTTGCACTTTTGACTTGACAGAAGACTAATCCCAAGCCTCTCCCATTCTCTTTCTGGGGATTGTTTTTCAGGCCCACCAGTAAACTAATCTGACTTGAGCACACAACATGAACACCAAAGCTCTCACACAAGGCAGGACAGGAAGGTTCTTTCAGCTCTAACTCCCAATTAGTTTGTTTTAAACAACCTAGAAATCAAAGGGTTAGTTGCAGTTTATCTGCAGGGCCTGAATTTGATTGAAAGGTATGGTTAAAACAAAGAAAAAGTGCTGTTTTAATGGATCTGTACTACTGTAGAGATCTAATGTGAAAGTAAAAAAAAAAAAAAGCTTCTAAAAACAGGAACCATGAGAAGAATACTTTTAATTACTGCAAATGCTTGAAAAATCAAGTTTACCAACATACTTAAAATGAGAAGCAAAAGCCATCTGTAACAGTGTATCCTTTAACTCAATGCACTTCCAGGAGAAAACTGAATTAAAAAGAATCATCTATATAAAGAAGTATGCAATGCTAAGCCTGTTACCTACAGTGCACACAAATAACCACGAGATGATTCATTCTGAAAAGCTCAGCAAGTCCAATTAATTTTGTGTCAAGCCTGATCCCATCCAAGAGGTAACACTCCCTAAAATGTTATGAAACACACAGCAAAGATGCAGTATATTTGTATGTACATTAAAGTTTTATCTACTGTTGCTCTCCAGAGCTCCCCAGCCCATCAGTCTGGGTTGGTGCTCACTCATTTTGTACAAGAATCCACAGCACAGAGCTGCTGCAAATGAAGAGTCACAAGCAGACTGGGAACTCGAGCTGTCATCAAAAATCAGTTTAAAATCAGAAAAGGCCTATGGAGTGTCTGCTTCACATCATTTATCTAACCAAAGATGACAGGGGATGAGGGAAAAACCCTGCCATTTCACAGATGTGAAACATATCAGTGAAAAATTGACACAGAGAAGAGGTAGCACAGCTAACTAATGAATATAGACCAAGTCCCAAAAGATTAAATGTAAGGTCATTTTATCTCTCAATTACAAGTTGAAAATAATCAGACTGGTCTCCACAGTTTCAATGACATTACCACAGGAGTTACCTGGGATGGCATCCTAAGAGAACAAGCACAAACAAAATAGGGGTGGGGATGGTGGTAAACACAACAGAGAATTTTTGAAACACAGAATCAACAGAAAGAATAGAAAAGAAGATTCAAAAAAACCCAACCACACAAAACTAAAAAAGAAACAAAAGGCTCAATGCTTGATACTGACAGAGGGGAGAAAACCTCTCAAAAATCAACAGCTTGTAACAAAAAGTAAATAATTCATGGCCTAGGCTGAAGTGGGGGCATGTGCTGGTCATATGTTCAGCGTATGTTACTGGCACCACTCACCAGCATGTTCCATGTTGTAATAGCTCAAACATTTCCAGCTGAAATGTGCTGCCTTCAGGGACGACATGATCTGGGCAGCCCTGACGAAACACACACCACTCCACACGAACACGGGCTAATTTTGGCTCCCAGCTTATTTCTCCATACTCCAAACAACGCTTTGCTTGGCACTAATACACTTGAAGAGCTTATATTAAATATAACCAGTGGTAGTGTGAAGCAACCTTTAAAAGCAGCAGACTCAGTTAATCTAAGATTACATAAAATGACTACTGTAGTGTCTGTGGCTCCTCGAGGCCACTCTGTGCCTGGATGCAGGCACACATTTCAACTGCTCAGCACCCTCTGAAGCTGTGCACAGCTCCTCTGTGCGTTCACCACCTCCAACACAGCAATACAGAACACCATGCCACCCGTGGCCCAGATGACAGCGAAATGCAATGATGATGTTTCAAGACTCCAAAACGCAGCAGGGGAAAAACACTGATTGAGATGGAGTTCAAACATGCACCTTCAAACACCTGCTGTCTGCAGCAGCCAGCTCTGCCTCCCCACTCCAGTCATTTCCACTCCTGTCAAAGCTCTACAGGAATGCTGCTTCTGCTGCTGACACATGGATTCCTTGGGGAAGGATCAACCTTTCTGCTGCCCAAATCAGCCTCTTCTGCACCCAAACCAGTAGCTACTATTAGATCCATTTGCTTCTTTTTTAATATCTATCATGTAGTATTTTCCTTTTAAATCCCCCAGAGCGATTGCTCTTTCCTCTGTATTTTTGTATTAAATCATTACCTGCACAAGTCAAATCCTGTCTCCATTTAGAACATCTTTAAGAGGGTTATTCTAATGACTTAAAGATGGTGTGAACCATCACAAGTATCTAAGGACCTTTCGGATTTAAAAATAAAAGTCTCCCTCATTCAGTGAAGAACTTGGTAAGTCCAGCTCCTTGCTCTGAGTCAGACACTGTCAGTATGTTCTCAGTCAGCAATTTATTTACCACAAAACATCCCTATAAAAACACAGGGCAGTTGTATATATTCTCTTCTTTACATCTCCTGGGGAAGGCTGGAATAAGCAGATCCCATGAAAACGAAACAGTCAAAAGAAGGACAAAATTGCTGGTTTAACACACCCAGTAACCAATGTCTCCCTAACCAGAGCCCAGGATGTCTCAGCTGAAGAGCAATGTCACTGCAACAGGCTCCCAACCCCCTGGGCCTTACCTATACTTATCTGAGAGTAATTAACCCTAAACTGCTTTGACCTTCCACATAAGGAATTTTACTGGAAGAACAAAAAAACCACCAAGCGTTGTAATATCAAATGTTGTTGCACAAAAGAACAAGTTGCAGAAACAGGATCCCCAACATCCTTGGGGATGAGGCACACCAACACCTTTCAGTATTATGAGAACTACCAAAAACATACCCTGCCTCACTGCCATCTCCCAGGTTCATTTCCACAACATCAGGGTTTTTCTTTTCTCATTTCAAAAACTGTGGAAAAGCCTGATTTTTGCAACTAACATTTTTGATTAAACCACCTTACACAGTTTCTTCTTCCTGTACTTAAAATCACACTCTCCCACACTATGGTTATTTTGTATTCTATGTAACCATGCCTTCCAGCTCCTCAGATGAAGTTCAATTATTTTATGGCACACTTTTCAGCAACACTGCACCTAACTCAAAGAATGCACATAGACAAATACAAATCATCTTTCCTTCAGCTACTATTAAGCCAAAATAACTTCAAAACACTACCCTCAAACTTAAAACTTTTACAGATTTTTATTTTATCCTTCTGGCTGAGGGTTGAATTATTCAGATGTTTCTTTGACTCTTCTGCAAGGCTTGCATGCTTCTTTTCTTTAAAGGCTTCAAACCACCCAGTTTGCTGATAGCCCTAGATAAGAGTGAATAACCTCACGTAAGAATCTTGAGTACTTACTAGTCCACAGCAGACCAAACTTATTTATAGCTAAGTAGCAAGCTGGGGTTAGTGATCTCTTCCAGGCTCAACAATCTTCCAACCTCAGAATAACCACCCCATAAAACAAGCAGGGCTGTTTCACTACTGACAGGAAAGTCAACATCTGTGTACGAGGGTGTGCTGGCAGATGAGAGCTCTGGCTGCCTCCACTGCAGGAGACAGCAAAAGCCATTCATAACAGGCCAAAATTCATGAAGGAAATTTAAAATTTTCATCAGGAGCTGCTTTGAATTTAACTTGTACATTTCAACAGAGAAAGGTGGAAGGATCTGAGTTCTCCTCCCAACTGTGAATAAGGTTTTTAATTTTACCTTGTGACAGTTTAGCAGTTAGTGCCATTTTTTTTCTCTCTGAGGTAATATTCCCTATATTCTATGATGCAGTTAAGGAAAAGTTACTATAGGAGAAAACATCATCTTGGGCCACCAAAAAAAGAAAACAGAGGAAGAACTAAATAAAATTGTATATTTTTAAAATTTCTAACAGAATTCTGGCAGAATCTCAGTTCTAATGAAGTTATGTTAAAAAATAGTGAATATTCACAGACTAGTTACATTTCTCAGCTTTACGGGCTGACCAATACCAGGAAAAGGTTTTAAAAACAAAGGTTTGAATTTCAATTTAAGAGGATAAACAAACAACTGAACTTCTCCTGTGGTTTTTACCTATTGCATCTCTTTCCTGTGTTGCTACACGCGCCCGTCACGTGAGCATTTTAACTGAAACACTGTGGTTTCCAGGTCCAAAACGTCTCTGTCAATTATCAATATCTAGAAAGCTGAATGAATAATGCTGAAACCAACCACAAACTGTAGAGCCCACCCTGCACTTAAGACTTCAGCCCTGCATTCATTTCAGAACCTGCATTCCCAGCAGAGGGGAATCACCTCAAACTGCTGCATTTGCTCTTCCACTCAGTGATGCAGCTGCAAAAGTGGTGCCAGGATCTTGATGGTATCACTGAGAGCAGGGCTGCATGAGGATGCATTTCATCATTTCATGAGAATCTTACCACCCAATTTGGTAATTTTAATAAAGTTACTTCAGAATATATTGCACACTCTTCAAAGCAGGATTTTCATAGCATTTGAACACAAAGTCAATGTTTGCCTTGCAGCCCCTAATGCCACTAAAAGCAAAAATGTTCAGTAATATGAAAGGGCAGAGAGGACAAAACCACCAATCCCTCTACTTGATAAAAAATTCTCCTTGGTCAGACCACACAAGTTCTTTGGCTGGTTTCTCCAAAAAAAGTGTATCAAGTGATGACCATGTCAGGCAGATCAGACAGAAACACCTCTAGAACTTTATGTGAGCCTAACCCAGCCACACCCAGGACATTCACACACCTAAGGAAAGAAAACAGCTCACTTCCTTGAACGCCTCTTTGCCTAATGCATTATTTGCTGCTTTCATCTGTGGAAGTGACAAACAGTTTTGATTGATGATCACTTAAGTAACTCACTCCTATTAACCTCTGTCAGCATCCAAGTCCACCCAACACTGCACAGAAACGAAGGGTGGTATTTGTTACCACGTGCTCCTCCTTCAAGCAATGGTTTTCCATTGCAGAAATGCTGCACCTTATTCATTCCCCCTGGAAGAGGGCTCAGAGTGAAGGTGAGCAATCAGTTCCATCAGATCAGGGAGCTCATGCACAGCTACTTCCAAGCCTGCTACCCAAGTAGTTTTGGAAGGCTGCATCAACTGCACTGACTGAATTACTATGAGCATGCTTCCCCTTTGATGGCACTCTGGATTTGCTGTCCTGCATAAAGAAGCAAAAGCTCTCTCCAAATCACACTTTTGTGATTTGAGATGTTTCTACAACCTACCAAGCTGAGGCCCTCAAAAGACACCACAGGAAATCCAAATCACGGGTGATCTACCTGCATTGTCAACTTCAGCAGATTTATGATGTATTTCCTGAAAAAGCACTATCCATACATGCAGCCCCTGCAATGAAAGACATGTAAAAATCAGTGAAGTTTTTACAATTATCTTCGAAATAATGCTTTCCTTTCAGGCAGTCCATAGAACGTTGCACAAAATCTAAACACTTACCTGCCTGCCTTATAGGTAGAGAGGTCTTCCTAAGATAAAAGGGCTTTTTTTTGGGACCCACACACACTACAAACAAAAAACACATATAAAATTTTTACAAATACCATTTACCTCCACTATATCCTTAATGCTCACTTTTCCCTAGAGCTTGTAACCCCACTACTGCACACTACACCACCAACCTGTGGAGCAAAAACAGGGTTTAGGCAGGAGCCAGGCTGATTTATTATATGGGATGCAGACCATATATTAACTCTGTCCTCTGCTACAAGATGATCCACAGCCAGGGAACTCACACCCCTTTTTCCCTCATGTTTTCTCTGTGTTTTCACATTTATAGAGAGATAAAAACAGAGAGCCAGAAAGCACAGATTAACCAAAGATATGACACCATCAAGTCATGTCAGCATCCTGTCTACTTATGGTTCACCATTTTTTTTTTTTAAATTTAACATACCCCTCTACACAAAGCATGCTGTCACAACAACTTTTAGGATTGAAACATTTTTACATTGCATTGCAAGCGCTTTTTTAGTACACCAAAATTAGGTTTGGCCTTACACTGTTTTGAATCTTTCTTTTTCTTTCCATTTTTATTTCATATAGCATAAACAGCTCTTATAACTGCAACTCCTTAATGTACAATTCCACAAGTTCCAGCCAGCTGACTGCTGCCCAAAGTCTGTGCAGGCCCACCATGTACTCCACTGCCTGTCAGACCTCTCTGTGAGCCACTTCAATGCAACAGCAAAGCACCCAAAACAGCAAAAAAAGCAGTGAGCAGGAGCGTATGAACATCTGATGAGCTCCAAGGCCAGCGCAACCTGCAGTCAGGACCTTCCCTCCTGGCTCCACTGCAGCAGCAGTGAAACCTTGGATTAGCTCAGATGTTCGCCAAAGCACAGCCCATGTTCCCAAAAAGTGGGACCCCAGATCCTCCTGAATCACATTTCCACAAATAAATATCCAAGTCAGAGACTCCTTACACTCTGTAAGGGTAACAACTGTATTGCTTCTCAGCCTCAGTCCTTAAATTTGAGATGATCTTAATCTTCCATATTTCTTCAAGTCTCCCAGCACACCCTTTCACTTCACACAACTACAAACCCCAGAATATCCTGCCCATATTCTAAAGCAGAACACCTTGGCTTTTGCTCATCATCTTTCTCGTGTATCAACTGAATTCCCCTCTTCCATTTTTCTAATCTCTATGGGCTATGATGCTACAATCAATCACAGAATATCCTGAGTTGCAATGGACCCACACAGATCAGAGTCCAACTCCTGGCCCTGCACGTGGCAACCCCAAGAATCCCATCGTGTGCTTGAGAGCATTTATCCTCTTTATCATTGTTTTTACTTACTTAAATAATCAGTTTGCTCTGATTCAAATTTAAACTTATCCCCACAGAGAATTTTATGTGAATAAATCCACCCTTCTCTTCTCTAAGCCTTACTCATTTTAAAATCATTTCTCTGTCTCCTTCATTGCTCTGCAGGGCTTCCTCACCTGCCTAGAAAGGCCACAAGATTGCAGAATCATCCAAGGAGGGAAATTCTTTTCTGTAAGAGCCAGCTTCCATCGTTTATCCTTCCCAATTAGTTCTCTTGTGTGTTTACTGCATTGATTGTAACCAACAAGCTTGACTACTACAGAAGTGTATAAACTACACGTCTAGGCCTTGTCTGCTCAAGTTATATTCTGCCTAAAACACCCAAATACATCCAGAGGACAACACAAAGTGATAAATGAAAATTTTCCTGTATTCTCAGTCTTAAAAAACAGCAAAGAGAACATCAAAACAAACAAACAAACAAAAGCTGGATAACTGTGTTTATATTTTCATAAACAATCAGACCTTTACCTTACGGGTAGTAAAACATGCATTGTACACTGTGCCAAGACACCAACATTTCAGCTACAGCTTTTTGAGGAAATTGATGCTTCAAAGGAAGTTAAACTACTTTTTCCCAGCTGTGACAGGGAAAAAAGGAAGCAAAGAAGGAAAAGGGTAGGCAAAATACCTGCTCCCATACTGGAACACATCAGTGAAAATCCAAATTTAAAAGTAACTTCTATCAATACTTTAATTCGTCCACACCATTTCTGAAGCAGGACCATACATTTAATCTTCATTTAAGTGATCTAAAAACTTGAATTTAAGCTCACTACAAGGTATAAAGACCTTTCCCATTACACACTAGCTTGATTTCTTATCACCACAAGAATTAAGCTGCTTATACCTCATGAGCTGTATCTAAGACTTACTTGAAGAACAAAAGTTTTCACAAAATCACTTTATATTACACAAAAATTATCTCTGAAACAGTAGTGTCCCCCAATACAAAGAGCATGACAAAGTGAACAAAAGCATCAACATCAGTGTGAGAACACTACTGGCAAGTGTAAATAAACAAATACCCAACTGGATGTTTGATGCTTTAGAAGTAATTTTAATTTAAAACCAAGACAAATATTGACTCTTTGTTAAAACACATAATAAAATGGTCTCTTGCTATAACCCCTTGACAGTTTATTAAAAAAGACTTGCAGAGGGAGTAAAGAAGCTTCAGCTTTACCTCTTGGAACCCTAAGCCATGATATGTCACCCAGCCACACCTGCTCTGCACCTTGTCACTAGGGCTGACTACAGCAAGGGTTATTTTTTTTGTTTATCAGTGGAAGATGGTGGGATATCTATCCCTATCTACTCTTGAAAGTAAACTATTGCAACACAGCTCAATTGAAACCTTGACAATTGAGTTTACAGCCTCTGGTTTCACACCTGTGTGTGATCCATTAGAGAGACTTTAGAGCTCTTATTCAGCCCCATAAAAACAGACCCACACCAACCCAGCCACCTCATACTCCTTTGGAACAAAACAAACACAACTGAACCCCTTATGCCCCCCACTCTTTGGGGCTTCCTCCAGCCTTCAATTCTTTTTAACAACCTTCCATTTAAATCCCTGCAGTTTTGCAGGATTCTTTAACACAGATTTGACTCCAGTATGATGTGAAGCTCCAGCATGGGTTGCCACTCTCCAGTTTCCATCCCATCAGTGCCTTGACACATCATCTCAGCACAGGCATCTCACAATCTCCCTGCATCATGGCTTTCACTCTACTGCTACTTTTCAGAACAGTTTTCCACTCTATAGTTCTGACCTGTGTACTTTTCCAGATGACATAGTTTGGGGGTTTTTAAAATTGATTCATTCTATTTTTTTGTCCTCATTATTTGTGAGGACAATGTTTACAGCACTGTAAATATGTATCAGTAATTGCATTTACTCCAGATCACTACACAAAATCCAGTGACCAGGTACTTCTTATGACAATTTAGCACTAAGCTGCACATTATTCTCATCAGTCTGTGCATTCCATAAGTTCTGCTGCTGGGAATGGAGATTTTTTTTTTTTCCATATAGGACTGTGGTTGCATAAAGAACTTTATATAGTTATAGCTATCCCCAGAGAAACCAAATGGACAAGGTGCTGAGCAGTCTGATCCAACACTGAAGTCACTTCTGCTTTCAGCAAGGCTTTGGCTGGAGCTTCCTTCTGTAATTCTTAAAGTTAAGCCTTAAACCAGCACTTAATTAATTAAGATTAATTCCAGTCAACTTTATACTAATTTTGTTTCACTTCAGAACATTCTGATAATGACACCACTCTGGCTTTTTTACCTTACTGCTCTGGCTCTCCAAACTCTCAATTCCATGTGCATCTTATCCACAGGAGCTTCCTTGTCAGATCAACAGGAGTGTTTGGATCAGCATGGACAGAACTGCTTGCCAATCTCCTCATGGTTTTCATTTCATTGGGTGCACGTGGACAAACACAAAGGTGGTGTGTTCATATTAACATTCATTAAGACACTCTGAAATTTTCAATACTGAAAATTTTCCTCCCACCAGTACTCCAGCATACAGACACCATGCTTTGACCAAGCTTCTGCTCGGCAATACCTGAGAGGACAGAGCAGCACGAGCAGGGGCTGCAGCAGAATCACACAAAAATGTGAAGAAACAGACTCCAACCATGTGCAGACCTTCTCTTGCCCCATAAGAAATGATGTGTCAAAAAATTTGCAGCAGCTCTGCAAGCCCTCACTGAGTGTAACTCACTGAAGCCTCAGCTCCCTTCAGTGATAAAACAGCAGTGAGGGAATCTGAACTGGAGAATGGAACATTTATTTCCTGTGCCATCCAATGTGGAATGGCTGCAGAATAAATATGGTTCCTCCCCTCCGACTGCTTTATCTAGGTCAAAAAACTCCTTAAAGGCAGGAAGTCGCAGGAAACAAATGTCACTACACATCAACTTTTTATCATGAAAACAAGCAAGGCAGCAGATAAACCCACCACCTTCCCAGGATTTCAGCACAGACAGCAGCTTATTAGTGAACTGTTGTGAAAACTCCTTGTAACTGCAAAAGTCATGGCCTCACACTCACACGACAAATACATGGTTTTCTTTGAACTGATATTTTTTCCTGTACTTTACATAATTTTAAATAAGTTAATGGGACTTGAGATGTCTTGAAGAGTTGCTGCATTTACTGAAAAATACAGCAAATGAGAAGCATAATCTTATTTTGAATAGCTCAGGCATGACTGTAGAAAAACCTCTTGCTTTGCCCATGACAATTGCACATGCTCAAAAAAATAAAAAGAAAAATCCAACAGCAGCAGAACTCCTCCACAACAGAATTCATCTCCAAAACACATCTCCCTTTATGAAGGAATATTTATAAGACATTGTCCTTACCTAATTATAAGCAAATTAATAATACACATTTATTTTGAAAAGCTAGGGTGAAAGATTAACTTATTTTCTTTATTAGCTCATTTAATTTACTACTTTTGCTATTGATTAAGTGTATCATCCTATTCAAACCATGGCACCTTGGTATTTTGATTTAATCAATGCAAAGAATGATTTAATTTGCATCTCTCCTACCTCATTATTGGAACTGAAGTAAGAATCTCAAAACTCTCTTTCAACTGCAGATCTTTGGAACAGACAGTTTTAATACTGACTTTGCACCTCTAAACCAAAATGATGCTAATCTTGCTTCTGTCAACGAACTGGAACTTTACAGACTATAAAGAACCATAAAGATGATTTTCCCAGTAGTATTTCATATAACTACACAAAGAATCTACTTACTCCTATAGCTAACTACAGATGTAAGAACATTTGTAGGATCAGTAGAATTGGGTAAGGACGTTTCACATACATATCAATCAGACCAACAGAAAAAGCCTATCAAGTGAGAATTAATCCAAATATCAATTGTTTAAGCTTTATCTCAGCCACCTGAGTGATACCTGGCAATTTGCAACACTGCTTTATTAACAACAACAAAAAAATCACTCAGAAGGTATGTGTAATTGAGAGGCAAACATGAAAAAAAGACGACAGAAACAACTGTAACACAAATTATTACTATAGAAACTTCCCGCTCATCTCTATTTTCATTTCAACTCATATGTGCTCTACCTTCCTCCTCCTACGCTCCTTTTCAATCAGATCTGCTTAAGTGAGAACACTACTTCTACTGAGCTTGACATTTGCAAATCCTACTTTAAAGTAGCCAAAAACCCACCTATAAACACAGCCCTGTTGACCTTATTAGTCACTATGGCATAGGACCAGCATCTGCCAGAGACAGTAAATAAAAGTTTCTGGAGTCTGATTCTGTCAAGTCACAGCCAAGTCCAGTGTTCCTTAGTTTTATGCTCTGAGGTAATTTGTAATTGATAGTTTAATACAGGTGGTATGGAGATCCAAAACACACTTCTGAACACAAATCAATCACAAGGTCTCCCAAACTCCCAGGCAGCTGTTGCCCTGATGAGCCACTGTCTCTGTCAAAAGTGGTGTCAAGGAAGGGAGAAAGCAGGTGCCCACATGGCCTGAGGGACTTAGAGCACACTGTTGAGCATAGACTGCAAGAATATATTAACACAAATTCCTTGAAGCATGTGTTCTGTTTGATTGCTCAAAGTATCTAACAGTTATAAGAAAATCTTTAGAACATAAATCATAATGCATGTTCTTCCTTAGCTACCACAGAACACCATCCAAGGAAATGTCATGATCCTTTCACCTCCACTGTTAAGCCAAACCACAGATGTTTCCAGTGAGAAAT
This sequence comes from Brachypodius melanocephalos, assembly GCA_013398615.1. Taxonomy (NCBI): domain Eukaryota; kingdom Metazoa; phylum Chordata; class Aves; order Passeriformes; family Pycnonotidae; genus Brachypodius; species Brachypodius melanocephalos. The sequence continues at coordinate 2,710,413 of VZSR01003022.1, forward strand.
TTCCATGGAGCACATGCACAGTCACAGCTCCAACCACACAGACATATTTAAATAACTGCAATTAGATGACAGAAAAAGCGTACTGATACATTTGAGGCTCTTTACAATCTGTTTCCTGGTCAAGTAATACTGAACATAATAAACTTTTCCAAAGAATTGACTCAGGGAATAGATACACTTGATCCTTTTTCAGAATTGACCAGCTTTCATCAGCAGGAGAACTTCTACTGCTTAAAGGCAGCAATAACCCCAGTTTGTAGCTCCAGACTACAAGACCAAGTTAAAACTATGGGTTCAGCCCTTTGTATTACCAGGAGGAAAAGCAGAAGAATACAAACAAATTAAATTTTAGTTTTCAGCTAAATAGGCCTAATTTAGGATTAGTCAGTAAATGCTAAGCTAAAGTAAAATGTACTTGATGTCATTCACTTTAAGAGCACCCACACTTGGTAATGTAAAGAAGTCTGCAGAATGAATGACAGAATGGGAGAGTTATTTACTGTCTCTTACTATAAAAGAGCTTCAGCTGGATCAAATGAAATTACCAAGCATCAAGTTCCAAAAACTCAGCAAAAAGAGGTATTTTTCCCAACATGGGCTCCAATCACATTGCAGAATTCACTACCCAAAGACACTGCAGATAGAGGAGGTTTACCCAAAATCAACAATACAAAAAGAGAGAGAAAAAATGCAAAGCGTAAATTATTTTAATTCAAAAAGAATTGAACTCTGATTTTGGATCCAAAAGAAAAACCAAGGGAAACACAACCATTTGTATTAACCCATTTTTATGCTCCTTCCTGGGCATCTGCTACTGACCACTCCTGAAGGCAGGTCATGGACTAAATGCATCGCTGATCTTTTGACTTAAAAATGCTGTTCCTATGTTCATGGTATCTCGCTTCTGAATCACAAATTACTTCCACAAAAGCAAAACCAAAAGTAATGACTGAAATACAAAATCTATGGGTTTGTCAAAATGAGTAAGACTGCCTAGGAACAGTGAAGTCCAAGACGTTCGGAGTTCTGTGAATTCAAAGGCCAATATACCAAGCACATCCAAGAAACCCAAAAATCAAAACAAAACAAAAGCACTCCTTCAGAGCAAAGCTGTACCCAGAAGTCTGTTTTTCCAGCTGTATCAGTTACATCTGTCTGGAATCCTGCCTCTCCTAAAGCTGTACACAACAGCTCCGGCAACAACCGCTGCTCTGCCCAGCACAAAAGGTATTTTTCCAGCCAAGCACCTCAAGAGCAAATATTGATGTTATGATTTACCCAGCAATATATCCAATCAATGCTTTCACTGAAGGCAAGGGAAATTCCACAAGCAGCAAATGAAACCAATTGAAAAACATGAACTTTACGAACCGGAGAGGGACATCTGTGCATCTCAAAGGTAGTTGTAGAAGAATAATTGCACTGCTTTGGGTGATCTGGGTGTCTTGAGCAGGAGCCTCTGAAACCTCTTTCATCCCACGTGTGCCATGACATTGACAGGAGAGCTCCTTGCTGGACACACTCAAAAATGGCTCTTTTCTCCCCACCCCCACTTGATTCATCTCACAAGACGACAGCTGGTTTGTACATACACAAGTAGGGATGGGAGTCTGTCAAGAACTGCAAAAACAAAAACACACTTCCCACTGCTATTACCTCCTGCTTGATAACTTCAACATTTGAATTGCCAGTGAGGCTTCCAGGGAAGCATTAAAAATAGCAACCAGAACACTTATCTTAATGCACAGTAATTCCGTGTTTCATGACATTTCTATCTGTAGAAAAAAGATGCCTTTATTACAGGTAAGTGTATACTCTAACATTAAATTATTAATTTCCCCAGATGTTTAAAATGTGTGTTTTGCAGGAGATTACCACTGTGTATTTCTGTTTTTTTTCCTTCCAAAAACAGGGAGTACAGTAACATTACTAATGCAGTCAAATTTCAACATTGTGCTGAAACAAAAAAAGGCCAAGGACACTGGAACTCCATACAATTATTAGTGACAAGAAAATAAGACATTTCAAGTCTGTAAGAATATTGTACTTGGCACCTTTGTGTATTAAACAGACCAAACAGAGATGGACCCTCCATCCTTGGTTTCCAGGATCAGTTAAAAACAAACAGAAGGAACAGGCCACTCTACTTTTTAAACTTCACCTCCCATTAAAATTTCTGATGATTGTGTAGTCATAGGCAAAGCATATTTACTACTGGCAACAGAGTAGGATTAAACAACAACAAAAATAGATCTGGTGATTACTTGAGCTGGAGGTTGGCCATCATCAATCCTGAATTCACACCAAAACTACTTTCTTTCCCATCACATTTCAATCCTTAATTAATGTTTACGTTATACTGAAGTAAGTAAGTTTGACTCTTAAAATCCAGAAGACCACCTTCAGTATGACCAGTTAAATCTACAACAGAACTCAAGAACAGGACTACAAACAATATTAGTCATCAGCAAGTCACAGTAAAGACTTCCTAGAAAAGACAGTATTTTGAATTTGCCTGAAGACTACTGTTTAAAAAAAAAACAACAAAACAACAACAAAAAAAAACAAAACCAAAAACTTTACAAATAATAAAACTACTATTTCCCCATTCTGTAGTTGTGTTTTAGAAACAGGCTTAGTTTTTAAAAAGCAACAAAGTAGCATTTGCTCTTAATCTCCAGTGTAACTCTGGAGCTGTAGACTCTTCCTGCCCTTCAAGGTGACTCTCACCCCCCTGCGTGGTGGCTCCAGCTCCTGGCCAGGAGCACCTTTTATTTACTAACCTACACCTACAATTTGTAACCAGGAGATAACCACTTCCACCAGCTCACAGCTCTGGAAACTGTGTGTGCACAGCCCAGGGAATGGTGTCACCTCTGAACACAGCAAATGCCAGTTCCTGCACCACCACCCACATTCACTGGTGAAGAAATTTTAACTACACACAACTTTTCATCGTTGTTCAATAGAAAAGTGAGACAAAAAATCCTTCTGAATCTTCTTTCCACTTGAAAAGCGACACTGATGGAAAAAAATAGAATAAATGACAAATCAGCAGCCAGCATGAAGAACTTTTTTCCTGAGGTCTTAACCATTTAACAGGATGGTACTGACTCAATTACTCCAATTAATTCTAGATTGAAAGCAACACAGGACCGTGCACAATTGTGCTTACAAACAGTATATTATACCACAGTGCTTACAAAGAAAAGAAAATTTGATCTGCATTTCATAAATGTGTTAGATTAAAATATAGATTAACCACGTGTCAAATAATTATAAATACTAAAAGCAGAAAGCAAAAATAGAAGTGACAGTTAAAGGTGAAACAAGTCCTCCTATATTCAGGATTACACACAGGCACTGCTAAAGCCCTTCAGAATGAGCATTTCCTAGAAAGCAGCAAGGTAAGACAATTTGATTTGCACAGAGACACCAGGTGAGAAAACTAACATTAGGCCGACAGCAGAAAATATACACCACCAATGTCCTAAACACAGTTTAAAAGCTCGTAGGACATTAAGGCTGTGTCACTGATGGCATGTGCGTTATAAAGGTACAGCACTCGTAACGTTTTAGGTATTTCTTAGTCAAGGCAGCTAAAATACACTAAACCAAAACACTTTCACTTTTCCTACATGTGACTCCTCAGAGCACAGATCACTTATTTACACTTCAACACATCCTTAAATGTCGTGGGCAGGCCTCACGTATTGCCCTAGAAAATCATTTTGCACAGACAGTTAATGTTTGGTAATGGCAAAGGAATGTATTACCGTTTAAAATCTCTTAATACATTTGTTGTCACGTAACGAAAACATTTTAAAACGCTAAGGCCAGCAGAAGCATTTCACGTGGATGGTTCAGTTTACCCATAAGAATAAACGTTAAAATTAGGCAAAGCAGCAGAAACTACCACCAAAACCAGAACAAGCCCCAGAGCACCGAGGGAGAACAACCCCCCGGTTCTGCCAAAAGCACCCGAGGGGGCTACAGGATTCTCCCGGCGCCGATCCTCAACCCAGAGAGCCCAGACCCGTGCAGAAGCGCCCGGCTGGTTTCCTTGGCCGCCCGCAAACAGGACTCGGGGTGTACCCGGTTCTGTTCGCCGGGGCCGCTCCAGCCCGCACCGGGCGCTCCGTGCGGAGCTGCGGCGGGGCGGGCGTGCGGAGGAAGGACACGGCGGAGGGCACGGCGGCCGTGCCGGGCGGTGCCGGCGGAGGCGCGGGCAGGACGGGGCCGCTCTCGCTCTCGCCTGTCACACGCCATGTGCACCCGCGGCCTCCGGCGGGCCCCGGAGCGCCGGCCCCGCGTACTCACACTCGCGGCAGCTGCAGCGGCGGCGCCCCGCGCCGCTGGAACACGCCGTCCACGAACACGCCGTTCTTGCCGAGGCAGCGCAGGTAGAAGTCGCCCCCCGCTCCGCCCGCGGGGTCTCCCTGCGGCGGGGGCGGCGGCCCGTCCGCGCCGGCCGGCGGCGGCGGGGGCGCGGCGGTGAAGATCTCGAGGTGGCGGCGGGAGATGAAGCTGGAGTGGCCCATGCTCACGTCCACCGAGCCCTGCGACGAGTTGCGGCCGATGGTCACCGAGCGCTTCTTCATGAGGTACTCGAACTCCCGGCCCTCGAGCCGCGCCACGGCCGCCGCCGCCGCCGCCGCCGCCATCTTAGCGAGGGACGAGCGAGGCGCGGCCCCGCCCGCACCGGCCCCGCGCCGGCCCCGCACACAGCAGGGAACGGGGCCGCGCACCCGGCCCTGACGCAGCCACGCGCTGATTGACAGCGAGCGGGGCCAATGCGCGGCCCGCACGCCCATGGGGCTACGGCGGCGTGACCAATGGCGAGCGGCGCCGGCCCCGCACGTCCGAGTGTCGGCACACGAGCGCAGGGGCGCGGCCCGGAAAACGCGGAGCGGAGCCGCGCGCGGGGAGCGGGGCGGAGCTGCCGGGGCAGCACCTCCCGCCCGCCGGCAGCGAGGGAACGGAACGGGAGGGGAGGGGAGGAGACGGACAGAGCCGGCTCTGGGACAGCCGCCCCTGCCGGCATCGACCCCGCACCGTCTGCCCTCCCTCTCGGCCACCTGCAGCCTCCGGCGGGGACCCGGGCCCCGCACCTGCAGCAGCGCCCTCACGAACGGCACCGGGCGCGGGGGGAGAGGGGGAAGAATCGAGAATGGAATAAATACAAGTAGACAAATAGTGCTAGAGGGTGAGCAAGAACCACTAGGAGAATGCTGGGTAACTGCTCAATTTAACCTCTAAATACCATATTATTAACAAATAATAGTAAAACCAAAAGTGTAACTTTGATCCCTCATACACATCTGACAGCCTTTTGAGGGTCATGTTAAACCTAAAGGTAACTCCGCGTTGTCAGAGTTTTGTAAGATCCATGGAAAATCAGTAGAATGCTTCAAATGTACAAGCTGCAAGGTAAGGCAGCACACACCTCCGCTCAGTCCCAGTTTTCTGAGAGGAACTAGGGCACAAGGAGTGAGCGAGTGACCTGACACGAACACCCAGACGGTGAGTGCTGAGTGCCACTGCTCCAAGGGCATGGCAGCAGGAGGGAATGGCACAGGTAACAGCATGGAAACACTAAGTGAGAATCCACAGCCGTGGGTTTGACTTGAAAATGTCACAGGCTACCAAAAAAAAAAAAAAATCGCATTAATTGTTCACAGTTTGTCAAATACAGCATCTGAATATGTTTTACCTGATCCAAATACTCGTTGTTACAGGAGCAGGCGCTGTCAAAACTAAAAGTAAACTATTAAGCACTTTTGGCTATAAACTGCAAAGAGGGTGCTAAAATGCATTCTTGCCTATTTGCCAACATAGCTACTGCAAACATGACACCATAACAGCTCCATAGCCTCACCATGGTTTGTTGAGAAGAGGGTTGTGTTGTTTGGGTTTTTTTACTGTACTGAAGCTCAGTATTACTCATTAATAAAAATAACTGCCCAGAGAAGTTGTGGCTGCAGCTGGGGATTGAACACAATCCCCAGATGTGTTCAAGGCCAGGTTAGACGAGGCTTGGAGCAGCCTGGTCTGGTGGAAGGTGTTCCTGCCCATGGCAGGGGGTGGGAATGGGATGCACTTTAAGGTCCTTTCCAACCCAAACCATTCTGTAAATTCAGAAGACATTAAACATATTTACTCTTCAGACAAAAACCAGTCAGCCTGCTACAAACATTCAGCAGTAAAGCTGAAATTGAAACTTTTGGGTTTGCACATTTGAGTCAACACATCTTCAACTGTAGAACGATTCTGTGAATGCTCAGGAACAGAACATGGTACCTGCTACCTGCAAAGTGATGGCAAACCTTAGTTTTACCCTTAGGATTTATCAGCACTTCTTATAGGCAGCTACAACATAATTCCATACTGGCTCAGTCCATTTATACAATCTCATATGCACAGCAGATGCAGTAAAATATAGCAACAGTTTAGAGCTTTGGTTTCTTTTACAGAAAACTTTAGTTAAATCTTGCCCACACTTTGGTATTTAGAATCAGACTTTCTTCTATACCAACATATGTTTGGCACAGAAAATGTGGAGCATCAGAGAGCCAGTTATGACTCCCTGATTCTCAGCTTGTTTTTATCCCTTGGCTCTGCTGGCTACAGAAATGTTGTGCCTGCTTTGCTAACAATCGGTTTGGGATCCTGAGGGCTCTGCTGGCTGGAATTACCCATGGATTGCCATCTCCTAACACACGCCACACCTGCAGAGGGAGAAAACCAGTAGAATGGGAGAACAGCCAGGTGAACTTCCATCAGGCCAGCAGCACTTTTCACCACCCTGATGGTTGCTCAGTTTGCAGAAGTTAAAGGCACTGCTGCTACATCACCATTTTCTGTTACATGAATCACAGCTTTCTTAATTTGTATTAATTCATTAATAACAAGCAGTACTGAATTCACAAAGCTGACATAAATCCTGTTCATACAGCACAGAGAACACAGCCACTGATACAGAATGCTGAAGTTTTGCAATCTGTCTGCACTGAAATTTCTTTTCAAGGGTCCCACCATCACTAAGCTGCTCTGTGAAAAGAAACTGAACACCGGTAGAAGGGCTGTTTGCTTTTGCATGACCAGCACTGCAGAGCAAACACCAGACCCCATTGTCAGAAGCTCCATTCATTTCAAGAGGACGGCTGAGACCTTTCTGCCCATGTTTTTCTAAATTGGAGCAGATTTAGTCACTTCCTTTGTGATCACAAGAGCACAGGTACAGGTCACCCCGACCTGCCCATGTGCACGTCTGGTCCGTGCTGTACAGAGCAGGTACATGTGGGAACAGCTCACGCTTACAAATCATTCTCCAGTGCTGTTCTGGGTGTCTGAGTTCCCCAAAAATCCACTCATTGAACAAAAGCTGGCCCTGATGTCAGAGCTGCACTGCAGATACAGCCTCTTTGACACTTTTTTTTTTTTTCCTCTGCCAGCTGACAGAAAGCATAAGGCCTTTTTCTCTGTCTGCCTTACATCCACCTTAAATATTCATGACAGAATGAAGCTACTGACCAAAATTTAATCATCCCAATGAACTTCTGCAATGGCCACTGTCACTAAATAGGCTCTCAAAGCACTTCTTACATTTTTCTTCTTCATGCCAAATAACCCAGTGTGATCCAGCCCCCATCATATTATGCAGCAGCATCTGACTGCATCAGAAATGAAGAACCTGCCTCATCTAATCTTAAAACAATCTGGCCTGAGTTTAACAGAAATGTGTAAGTACCATCTAAGAGCTAATCCATTAATACTGTTTTAGTGACTAACCTTCCTTCAAATGACTACATGTTTTTAGACTTTTTCATTCTTCCTTGAAACTCGCACTGTAGCAACACAAGGGCATTCATTTACAGCTGCTTGCGCTGGGGCTAGCACTGCCACAGAATGAAGTTTCCTTTCTTGGGTTTTCTTATTACATGTACCCTGTACTGAGGGCTATGAATGACTGCAGCAGCTTCTCAAGATGCACATTTTCACAGATCCCAAGTACAGAGTACTACGATGAATAATCAAGTAGATTAAGTGACCTTAATTGCTTACTTTGACACAACCAGCAATTAAACAGCTTTTAAAAGCTATCAGGAGCTATCCATAATCTTTTTATTACAGCAAGTGTCCCAGGCTTCCAGTGAGATTTGATTTTTATTAAACAAAAGCCTACCAAGTTAATTGTCAGAACCACCTCAGTAACATTCATGTGCGATGCAACAAAGCCCTTCAAATACCAGCTGCTGCACAACAGAATGAAGAAAGATTTTCCACATTAATATCCCTGCACCTGACAAGGACACTTTTTCCTTTCCCTAGAAAGGGTGAGAAGCCCCTTGAAAGCAGTAACGGCTTCCTCCAACACAGCCTCAAACCCACAGCCACATTTTTGAGTAATCCCAATAACTGTCCTGGAGCTCTTCACATGCTAAAATTTAACAACGTGTGTAAAACTTAGCAGGACTCATGCTGTGATTTAGTCATTTTCTCACAAATGCAGTTTGGTCAAGGGAAGTGTTCAAAAAACACTGTGTAATCACTGCAAAGTATTGAAAACAACAAAAGGGATGGTGGGAAGCTCTCCAGATACACCCAGCCAGTTCCTGAAGTGACTTATAATAATAACAGGAGAAAATAAACAGCTACACCTCAAATGTTAGCATTTTTTCCTTTATGGATGACTTTCACACCTCTTTAAGTAATAAAGCTGTAGTGCAATACTCTTAAGTACATTTTTTTTTTGTAGGAGGAAGAGGGCAAACACAGCTACCTGACCTGTTAACATGCTATTGACCTCAGAGAGAAGAGGAATGAGCACAAGCCAAAGCCACCCAGCAGCTCACTGGGTTGGCCAGCTCAGTTGTAGAACTTCTGTATTATCACCTGCATTCTAACCACAGGCTGCCTGCTTCCTAACACGACCCAAAGAACCAGTCAGCATTTCTTACAAGTGCAAGGCAGAAAGCTTCTGGCTCAGCAATCAATCACTGACACAGAGGAATTGCTCCTCCCCAGGTGGGGAACCCATCCAAAAGCCATGAAAAATAATCGGGCTAATTAATTTTTATCTGCAAAGAGCAATTACATAACTGACCTCGAGCACTTCAAGGAGGTGATAAGTCAACTCAGCCACGCTGGAACAGAGTAACTTTGTAGTGACCAAAAGGATAAAGCCACAGCCCCAAATCCTCCATGTGTTGTGAGACAATGAAAACTCCAATGCCTTGAACAGAGAGCATCCGTTCCTCTCTCCCAGGTAATCACTCAGAAAGGAATTCTACACCCCAACATCACCAGATGACTTCTAGAAGCTGCAGCAGCATCATCTGTTAACTGGAAATGCAAACCCCCCTTGCTTTGCAATCCAGCCTTGCACGACCCAGACCTTTGCCAAAGAAATAGTTAATTATTCCTCACGCTTCTATTTTGTTTAAAATTGGACCTGATGATTCAAGAGCATTGGAGTTTTGTTACCCTTTTCTAACCAGGAGTTCTACACAATGAAGTCCTGAAGCATAATCAGGACCAGATCTCATCAGTGCAGCAATCATTGGATTTAATGTTGATCATTAGTAACTGCTAGGAGTTATGACCCACAATTCTACTGTCAGAATTTTCTCCAAGTATTTTTTGCCTTTTTTCTGCCACAGAATGTTCATCCTATCTCTCTGCTGGATCAAGAAATGTACAGCAACTCTGTTTGAAGTAAACACTTAGTAGCTCCTGTCAAAACACACCTGAGACCAAACTGACACCTTTCCTATTTCTGCTGTCACAATAGGTCAGTCCTGCAACACTGACATGAAAAGCTCCTTTGTGGCTCCTTAATTCCCAGAGAGCTCAGATTGTACAGAATCTTTTCTATGCATACCCAGCTGTATGTATTTGAATAAAATGCTGTAATTTCCCACAAAAACTAAGGATAGCTGGAACTTTGATTTTAGAGGAACAGCCCTAGGACTCATTGAGTTTATTTATCACAATTGAATTTTTACTCTTCCTAAATCTTGAGCTGATTTTTTTTCAGTCTCCTTTTAGCACCATGACATCATATACCTTTATGATATGGTATCAGAAACAAATTAAGTGTTGCAAAAAAATAAAAAGAAAAGCAGCAGACTGATTTGTCAAGGTCCAGCTTATCTGGCAGAGATGTTTCAGGCATCTGAAAGAGGTGACTGCAGCTGACATCTGGCAGATACAGGGTGGGTCTACAAAAACAGGAACAGGAGTTATAGTTTGGTTGGCAGAAAAAGTCAGGTCAGAAGAAGTGGAGACTGTAAGACAGGGTAGGATAATGAATAAATGACTTACATTAATCAAAACGAGAGAGGAATTATAGAAATGTGAATTAACTACATGAAACATAACCAAAGGTAAATCAAAACCAGTACCAAGTGTAAACTAATAAGAATCAATAAGAAAAGCAGGCTTTAAAATACTCTTTTCAAGACAGTGCCTTCTAATTGAAATTTGTCCTTTCAGGGTGAGAGAAATGAAGCTTTTATCAAAACCAGTTTGGTTTGGTTTGGTTTAAAATCAATTTCTTTTCGGAAGCCAACAGAAATCCAAAACAAAAGGAACATGAAAAGTAAAGAGATAATTTTCTTTTGAAATATTTCTTACTCTGTCCAACAGGATAACTGCAGAACAAAGCAAACTTCAGAGGAGAGTTACTGAGATACTGAGGTATGAAAAACTATTACACAAAGGTTAAGAAATTGCAATTGTTTTCACTAGAGACAAATGTTATTGAAATCGTGTAATAAGGCAAAAGCACTGTGAGAACAACCTCATGTTCCACAAACAGAGATTTTTAAGATGCCTATAAGGAAACTGGCTGAATTCAAAGCACACAAAGGAAATCCTATAAGGAATATGATGACAGCAGCACTGCTTTTCACATCCATATAAAGTACTTAGCATTGGTATTTTTAATGTGTAGCCAAAGCCTGAACAACTTAAAATAGGACATTTTCCATCCCTGTCAGGAATCCTCCAACATAAGAACCAACCTCTGTTCTCCATTTATACCAAAATCTACCAAGAACCAGTCTTGCACAACTGCATTTGTAACACTGACAGAAGATGGAGCTGCTTGAGAATGTCCTTCCTGAAGACAAAAGAAGATACTGAACTACATTCAGGTTTGGCCCAATAGATTTTCTCATTTTCCTAATAAATCTCAAAACATTCAGAATGGTTGTCATATTTCATTGCTTTTTCTATCAAACTTCCTTAAGTTTAGACCTAATCTTTAAAACATAAAGCATTTAAAGTTCTGATAAGAGAGGAAGTCACACTATTGACTTCTTTCCAGGAGGGGAACACTTGAACAACAAACAGCTGTTTAAAATTATTTAGGGAAAAAACCCCAAACAGATGCTGTGCTGGACAGATTCTGTTCGAGTCCTGTGCAAATCACAAGGTGTTCAAAAACCTCCAGAAGGGTGAGGGGAGAATACAAACATTTCTGACAGGAGAGACAGGAATCTTTTCAAGATTCAGACTCATGTTAACAGGCCTTGCAATACAAAATGGACAGCACAGACAGGTCTGAGATTACCTTTAAAAAATATATATTGCCCAAATATCAATATCAAAGTCTTTTTGACACAGGGAAAAAAAAAATCAATGAAAACCAATTTATATCTACTGCAAATATAGAATATTGAGGCAGAAAGATGTCACTTACTTCTACATTTTCACCTGGATGATGCATAGTAAGCACTCTAAAGGTGAGTCCCTTGGGGAAAACAGAACCACACATGAGGAAAACAGTTCCCTTCAGCAGATATTCAGAATACCAACACACAGGCACTACAGCACCTCAATCAGGAGCAGAAAAATAAAGCTGAGTCTCACCAGTCAAAGGCCAGCACGGGGTTGTGTTAGGGACAGACAGCAGAGAGTCTGTGACCAGAAGCTACTGATGCTCAGAGACAGTAATTACTGACAGATGTTCAACAGAGGAACAAATCTCTCTGCTGACGACTTAGGTTCTTCAAAGCCCATCTCCTCCACCTCAATTTATTTTACTAATTGAATTAGCCTGTGGTTAATTTAAGATGATATTCTATTTTCATTTCAGTCTCAGAAAAGGAATGATGCATTAGACCGTATTCCAAGCACCCCACAAACAACCCACCCTGGGATTAGGATCCAGTTCTCACCAGTGTTCCCAAGTGCCCTCTGCTCCAGTGCATCCTGGAGGGCATCCCTGCTGCCATGGGAACTGCCTGTTTGGACAGTGACAGAACTGAACACAAGAGGAATGTGGAACAATTTGCCTGTAATTTTTACAGTTACTACAGTTAGCAGCACACAGTTCTTCATTGCTTGTTATTAAATCACTGAGCGAGGTGCAAAACTGGGACAAGGAATCACAGAATATCCCGAGCTGGAAGAAACCCATGGAGATCACCATAGCCCAGCTCCTGGCCCTGCTCAGAACACCTCAACAATGCCACCCTGTGCATCCCTGAGAGCATTTCCCACCTCTCCTGGAGCCCTGGCAGCCCTGGGGCTGTGCCCATTCCATGGGAATCCTGTTCAGTACTCAACAGTCTCCTGACCTCTGTGGGAAGAATCTTTTCCTAATGTCCAACACAAACCTCCCCTTAACATGTGGCTCAGAAAAAAACCCACCAAAACAACAGAAGAGCAAAGTTGGCTCAGTAGAAATCATGGAAAGCTAACATGAAGAGAAGCATTTGTATATGTGTAATAAATATACAGACCAACATAAATAATAATTTTAAAATGCACTTTGAGCTTTTCTGAGGATGGACTGCAGCACTAGAGAAGAACAGCAACATGCATCAAGTACACAGCAGAGCACATTCCACAGCATCAGCTGCAGGACTACAGGACTTTTTTGACTTAGCATAAGCTGTTTATGCCACCTGAAACTTGCCAAGTACAAAAGCTTTGCAGATAAAAGCCAGCCACTTTCTAACAGGATTCTTAGATATAAATAAAACCAGAAACTGAGAGTTTAAAATAGAGTTGAAATATTAGTAGGTTGTAGCTCACACACACATTGCCCTTTCTCCTGAGGACACAAAATCAGTCAACTTTCACACATCACCATTAAAATTTCTAACCCAAAATATATTTGTAAAACACTATTGAATTTAGAGCTGTAAATAAAGCAGCTAAACAAGCCCTGCCCTGCAGACTGCTCTCACTGCCCTGGGGCTGGTCAGTGCTGGGGATGACTTCAGCAGCTCAACAACTGAACAACTTAATTAATTAATGTGTTGGCAGGCTCCAGGATTCTAATGAATTTTTAACTTTCTACTAATCAGTTTCAAGGGACTATTTGTATTTTCCCTCAACACTTCCCTAATGACACTTTTCACTCAAACTGCCTTTATTTTACTTAATAAGGCTGTGTTCTCCTCCCCAGAAAACACTTAGTAAGGAGTTCTTTGCAGGGATCAATTTGATTATTGATGTAAGCACAATTCTGCAAACTGACCTGTGACATGTCGTTCAGTGATTTCTTATCATATACTGGTACAGAGCTCTCCAGAAATGATTTTATTTGCAACTTTGGGGCCAGTGATGGTCTTCCTGCCTGACCTTTTTGTGTGTGTTTTACTTTCCACAGATTTTAAGAGAAATGTTGCCCAGTATAAAGCTATCTTTCTTAATTTCAAAGCAGGGGGCTTTGGCCCCCTCTCAGGTTGGCCAAGCTTTGAAGGGAGCATTATGAACTGACTTTGTGTCAGTATGACAACAGCCCAACTAGTAGCCATTATCTCAGAGGCTTTTTGAGCCTCTTATTTTAATAGCCCTTGTACAACAAAATGTGTTTCTGTAACGTCCCATGATTTATGCTTTCTCATTCTTTGATTTCTGCTCCACTTTGATTAAAGAAAAAAAGCAAACAGAGGTAAGAAAATACTTCCTACAATTAACACCAGTAACAGTCTTCAATTTCTTCCACAGATAACTTTTTTCATTCAGTTTATCAACCTTTTTTTTTTTTTTTAATCAGACACCTGTGATTCTGTTTGGTCTTTCCACAAAACCAAACATGTAAATGTAGCTGAAAATCTCACTCCATTAATTTTCTTCCTTTGTAAGAAAAGACTGCAAGGCTATTTTCCCCCAATAAAACAGTTGCAGTAATTGCAGAGGCAGGGTTTTAGTACATAAGAGGGGAAGAAAAACATCACTCACAGCTGTAACTGATAAACCAAGATTAGAATGGATGGAAGCAGAAAAGGAGAGAGGATCACTGGACATCCAAAAGAGACACATTTTTGTGTCTAATATTTTTTCTTCCAATTCTCAATACAGAATTTTAAACACAAAACTCACCTTCTTTGAGAACCCCTGGTGTCACCTCAGCATTAAATACATCAGTATTACCCTGCAGTTTGGAACTCACCTTTGCCATTTTACACCACAAAGATCTGATATCGAAAGAGTAATCAAAATTTGAAACAAGTGAATTTAAAACATCTACTAAGTATCCTCCAATCTTTTTTTTTCCCCTCTTAACACCTGTTTACTTTTTTTTTTTTTTAGGAAGGTATGAGGCAGAATAGGCAAATTTAAAAAGTTCTTAAAATCAGTATTCTGGAAGCTCATAATTTTACATTAAACCCTTAACATCCTATTTCTAATGCTTAATGGGCTTTAAATTTGTCACTAAAAATAGGTACTATTTGCCTAAGATCCCAGAATAACTTGACATAATAATCTGAATAGCTAGATCAGCTTTTTCCTCAGTGCTTTTAGGCATGACTATAAAGTGAAAAGGTGTTTCATGTCACAGATCAATGTTTAGCCCACAGTTCAATCCCAAGCTTGCAGTGGTAGTGTCATTTCCTGGGCTTGCCATTGGTTCCCAGCCTCACAGCACCTCCCTGGTGTGACTGACAACAAACCACATGAAAGAAATGACAGGAATAAAAAACCCCAATCAAAGACAGCAGCCTTCTGAGGGTGTGTTTAGGAGAGCTCCTGTCTCCAGGTTACCACATGGACTCACAAAGTGTGTCAGAGGCTATGGGGAGACTGGAAAAGGAGAAGGGGAGAGCAGCAGCAGCAGCTGTGGGAGCTGGAACATGAGCCCACCCCAGAGCCACTGGATAGCTGGATATAACCTGGATAGCCTGGCAGCCCTGCACAGCCTTGGGATGGGCTCTGACAGGAACACTCTGCACATTGACTACAGCATTTCTAGACTTCCATCAGAGATCCCCTTCTGGCTATGGCTTTTGGAAGCTACCCTAAAAAAGAAGAAAAGGAACCTTATTCCTGCACTTCCTGTGTTTATTTATAATTCATCGATCTTGAAATAAAGTTATGAAAATCTTTATGGTACAATCAGACTTTTAAAAAATGCTGATTTAGGACTATTTTAGATATAGGGAGACAACAGCTACATGAATTACAGGAACAGTTATTTTTTTCTACATGTTCACAAAACACACCTGCAGCTGTCTTAATTTACAGCAAAGTTCCCAACCAAAGCACAACCTGGTGAGGTATTTTTGCTCAAATCTTACCCAGGCTCATATCTGCAAGCCCACACAACTCTGAATCAGGATGTTACGGACAACAATCATTTTCACTTATAAGAATTATCTACTGCCACCTGTACTTTCATCTGCCCTTCTGGAAAAGAAAAGGAAAGACAAGTCATTGGGATATATTAAATATGTTGCAACTATTATCTCCAAGTACTGTTATCTAATTTGGGATTTAAACCAGCACAAGAATTATCAGAGCTGCTCTGTAGAGACTCACTTTAAGTCATCTCAGATCAACAGCTGAATCACAAGCTAAACACTATTGTACCATACTCAAAGCCAGGTAGAGTTTATCCTATGATGGATTTTTTTTTAAATTCCAAAAAATCCTATTACAATGGGATTTACTTTTTTTTTTTTTTTGCCACTGAAGATAGCACTTCTTGTCTTAGTGTTACTGTGTTCGTTTGAAAAATAGGTCATGTCAAAAACTGCTTTGACATGATTATTTAAACAAAGCTTACAAACGCTGATGGAATTCTGTTGCTGAAATGTCTTCCGATGTCTGCACCAAGGCTGACCAACCAAGAAGGAGCACTTAGGAGGGGAAAGAAATTTGTGCAGAGAACCAGGAAGAGCAAGGATGAGATTTAACACATATTCCAAGGATATGAAAAACAGGAATACACACTCACTTCAGAAAAGAATAGCCTATCTTGAAAAACAATTACTTCTTTATTTAGATTTAAAATATCTAACCCCAACATTGTTTTAGGAAAGCATATGCAGTTTGTCACTTAACCTGACTGAAGCCAAAGAACCAATGTAAATAAGTTAAATAGCAACACATATCCATAAAAGAGACCCAAATTTTTCACTGTCTTTACTTTCTGCACACACACTTACCAAAGTATTTTTGCAACTATAGATAGGAGATGTTTACAAACACACAACAGTAACCACATAAAAAAGATTACTTAACACGATGCCCGTGGTCATTTCACTTCAGACCATACCCTCTCTTAAAGCCAGAGAAAAAAAGGTCTTTGTGTTATCTCCACATGCACATACTGTTACCTGGCACAGACAAAGGTATTCAAATCAGAAATTGTCTGTAGCTGTATTAAGTTGCCCCCATGAATGTATTTTAAGGGTTCCCAAACTGTCAGGTCACATATCTTAAAAGCCAAGGATTAGCACTTTGACTACTAAAATAAGAGTAAAAAGGAAAAATTGAAAACAGCAATGCAAGATGAAACCATTCTGGACCCTATGTTTTATGAAAGAACATTACAAAATTTTGTAGAATAGCCGGGTTCTCAGAAGGCCAAGGCTCTGAGTAACCTGATCCAAACCTGAAGTAAGCCCTGCCTGCAGCAGGGTGGATGAGATGACCTTCAGAGGCCCCTTTCAATCCGTGCCAGTTTAAGATTTCATAAAATAAACTGGAGAGTGGGGCTGTGTGTACACACACACACACAAACACTTCCCCTCTTTATTAGATACTCTGGGCAGCCTCTGGATACAGCTCCACTGAACCCTGCAGACAGAGCATGATTACACACAGCACTGAGTAGAGCAGACTGATTTTGGCTTCTTAAATAGATGTCAGCTCTACATTCATGCACAGGAACTACAGAAAGAAGTATTGCTCTGTGACCTAAGTGAGGTGCTGAAGATGTAACTTCTCACACTTATCAGCTCTACCTGATCTCAGAAATGTCCAGTTTATCTGCAGAATCCTCAGCATTGTGAAACCACAATCCCCACTGCCAGGGCTCTCAATGCTGTAGTGGTGAGGAATTTCTGGAATTATAAATTAAATTAATCACTTCTGCTGAGACAGGGAAAAAGAGAGGAAGCAGTCTTGTCCTGGCACAGGACACTCAAACCACAAACAGGGCTCAGGTTTACCATTCCTCTCTGACCCACATTTCATTTACACATCTCAAACCGAAACTCCACTTCTCCTACCTCCTCCTCCTGGAATTCCTCCTTTGATGCATTCTCCTTCCTGCTATCCACTGATCAGTATTTTCAGCAGTGATTCATGAGAACATGCTCAACATGACACACAGCTGAAACTTGTTTGGGGTGTCTTGATTTAGAAGCCCAGAAGACTCCTCACTAACAGGCACAGGACACGTAAGCTTCTTGCAAAAGCATCACCACACTGATGATAGTATTTCATACTATTAAATCAGACAAATGATGATGGCTCATAAAAGTCGTATTTCACATTTCAATTTTACCACGAGATAAAACCCATCATGATCTACTAAGCCTGAAGAATTCAGAATAAAACCAGGTTCCTGCATCCCTGTTATATTCTTAAATAGTGTGCAGCATTCCTTCTGACTGTCTGATCAAGCTTTACAGACTTGTAACCATTCAGAGAAAGAAAAGAGCCAGAGAATTAAACAGCAATTTGAAATGGCAAGGAAATAGGACATTGAAACACTGCTTCTTTAAGTAACCTATTCCAGTACCTCACCTCAGTTCTACTCCCCTCTCTAGTGGGTCTGGGATAACCTGCAAAACTCCTTCTTTCACCAAGAAATCTGTAACAGCTATTTTAAACAATTTTTCCTCCTGTTTTGTAGAGGATTTTTACTACAAAAGTAAATCATAATACAGGCCAGATTACCCTTCCCCAGCAAGACACATGTAGTTTTCAGGTGATACTACATTATGTGAGCTAAGAGCACAATTGTAGGTGTTGTGATTTTAGAAAATAGCTTCTTGTGAAGGCAAAGTAATGCAAGGCTAAGTAAGTACCATGAAAACCAGTGCATTGTAACTTCAATTCTTTAACTAATGATTTGAAATTTAAGTTTTCTGTTCAACACAGAACAGCCCTTATTTGGATGAAGTTTCCCAGTTTATGCATATAAATACTCACATTGCAAAAGATATGGTAAGATTCACTGTTCTAAGGAAAACAACTGGGACAGTAAGTCCACTTTACAAACACAAAACAAAACTAAAATTTGGTGGGTTCATAGTTACTATTTGCCTTTCACTATAAACCTCTACAGAAAATTTTCTCTTTTATTATAGGTTTATATCCTAAGTATTCAGTATTGCCAACAGCACAACTTACAATTCTGCTTAAAGTAATTCTCTTAAATGTACATTTTTATGTACCATTGGAATAAGAGGGTAAGTAATTCTTATGGGTTTAGTTCTGACATCTGAACAGTCAAATTCCACAATTCCCACAGACCCACAGGAGCAGAAAGCCTTACTTGGCCATTTTGACTAAAGCAGAGCCACTGCTCATCATACCCATCAAGAGAAAGAACCTTATTTCAGAATCATTTCCATCCACCATTCTGCTCACTTTACTGGAAAATAACAGTGATAATATTCTGCTTTACAGAAGTCAGATATTCAAAAGCCTATGCTCATATAGCAACCCAAATACATCATCTGTCACACTATAATAGTACAAAAGGAAAGGTTTAGAAGTCTACTTTCTCTTGACTTTTCTTCAGCATGAAGTGCCAGTGTAATGGGAGGTTTGAAGTCTTAGCAAGGGATGAATTGCACTATATTCCAGTACTATATAGCAAGAATAATCATTCTACCAGTAATTTACATAGTGAGTGCAACTCCACAAATCAGGTACTGGCAGTATTATTCTACCTGCATAACAGTAAGTCATTAAATAATAAAACTATTTGCAGTGTGCATTTAAAAAGGCACAAGAATGAGGCTGAACTGGCTGAGAATGTGGCACAGTTGTGGATTCTTCTGATCTTGAAGACTTTGGAGGAAAATAATGGAAGGCAGAGTCCTCTTCCCTTCTCACTGTAATGACACCAACAATTAAAAATCTGAGAGCACTGGAAGACACACTGAGAATAAGTGTCACCAGTCACACTGGTGTGAGCCAAACTGAGTTATTTATATGAATCAATATTTGGTAGTCAAAGAAAAATCTGAAAGGTACAGAGTAAAGAGAGAACACAAACACAGAGGAAGTGGCATTTTCATTTTGAAAAAGTCTCAAAAAACTGCCTTCTCAACTTTTTAAGATCTATCTGTGCAACATTTAGAGAAAAATCTATTGTTCATAAAAGCAACATTGAATTTGGATACTTCAAAAGCATCAAGATAATATTTAAGAGCAACAGCAGTTTCTTACAGCCAGTGAAGTAGCTCATTTAGAAAACTGAATGCAGAGTATAATGATCTAATTAGGGGAATTTCTCCCCACAGAGAGGCTGTTCTAGAGTAAGCTGGTGGGAAAGCCCAGCTGGCTTGAGTACTGTAAGATCAAGACCTGAAAGTGTGTGGTTAAAGAAAAAAAAAAAAAAGTTAAAATCAGAGAACTGGAAGTTTCTGTGCTTCTGACAACCATACACTGAATAATCTGAACACTGCACCAATCCTTTCCAGGATTACTCACACTTGGTAACTACAAAACATCCAGAACCAAAACAGCATTCTGTAGAACTTCAGTTACTGAAAGTCCGGCACTTATTTCATCTCTGTTACAGCAGAAAATAATTAAGATGCATCACATATCAGCTTATGTATCAGCTTTGGTATTATCAAAAGCCAAAGCACGATATCAAATGATTCAATCACAGAAGATTTTAGATAAGCACCAGAGTAGCTGATTGCAATTTTTTTGAACACAACACAATCCAGCATTTTCACCCATCATTTCTCAGGGCATCAATCAACTGCACAAGTGCCTTCCAATATATGGGATATGTTAAATCTGTTCCCAAGAGAAGCATTCCAAGAAATACATTCAGATGGAAGCACACTTGATGCCGCAACTGATACCAGAATATTGTCTCTATCTTAACCCTTCTGAGTCTTTAATAAAATGTAAGGAACTCAGTCATGGAGACAACCTACAAAAAGTTATTAAATTCTGACTAAGTTTAGCAATACCATGAGCACTTTGGCTTGTCCTCTTTTGTTGCCACTCAGAGAACTCTGTACAGACTCTCCCAGTTAAATAATTCACTCCACACACTTTATTAACACTAACATAACACAATAAAACTTTAGGTAATGAAGTTTAATGTGCTGT
The DNA here is from genome assembly GCA_013398615.1 of Brachypodius melanocephalos. Lineage (NCBI taxonomy): Eukaryota > Metazoa > Chordata > Aves > Passeriformes > Pycnonotidae > Brachypodius > Brachypodius melanocephalos. Next base: position 2,730,969 of record VZSR01003022.1, read on the forward strand.
TCAACACAACATGGAATTTCACACAACTTACAGTAATTCTTTACAGTTCACAATAACCTCACAGCAAAATCAAAATGCAGTAAAAACTGCCCCTGTATTGTTATGCAAGACCTTGATTTTCTTCTTGCTGCTCACCCTGGAAAGCAACACAATAATAACAGTTACAACATGACATGAAATACCTAAACATGAAATAAGTTTATATTGTTTCACTATGTCTACGGAAGTGCATTCCCTTAATACAATCTTCCAACTTGGAAATAAGAGGAAATACCACAATAAGTGCATTTGTGCTTTTCCATGTGCAATACACATGAAGAGACCAACATCTTATGTTTTATGATATACAGACAGAGCTTTCACTGTAGTGAAATACAGACCAACAATCAGCATCACAATAAATTATTTGTCTGAGACTAACCACTCAATTGTCTGTAAGGAAAAGCTGTGTTACAGTCCCTTTGAAGTCACATTAGTCAAACAACCACAGACTGTGGTTTGTCAGGGGTGAGGGGTGGTTGCTTTTGTTAGTTTTTTTTCTTTCTTTAATTAAAAACAAACTATGAACACTAAAGATCAAAAACAGTACATGCAGAATCTTTTAGGCCAATTAAAAACTGCAACTAGTCAAAATAAGGCACTGAAAATTGATTTGTTTGGAGAGCACAAGATGCTGTCCTACCAAGCAGGTTATATTTTCCCCCCGCCTCTTTTTTCTTTTAAATTTAACTTTTACTTTCCTGCTTGCTAAGAAGCTCCTCAGCTGTTCCCCTTTGTCATAGTAAGTCTTCAGCATTAACAGCTTGCTGGACCTTCCCTGGAGATTATTTGCTTTCCAAGGGAATTGCACTTTACAACTGCTTTGTCTGGACAGTAATCACAGGGCTTTGCAGAGAAAACGTTACTCAGGACGAAGAGAAGTTCTGCAATACAGGGTCTTGCAAGTCCCACACATATAAGGAAAGCTGTGCAGCAAAAATCATTACAAAAGGTGCTGCCAGTGCCATTTTAGGAGAGACAGGGACAGGCTAAAGCCTCCCACAAAGCTGGGGTTTCCCAACTCAACGTTTGTTACTGACTGACACCAGCTCATCCTACTGCACACTTCAGTCTTTCTCGCTGAACTGCTGTAACACTTATCATTATTAATTCTGAATGTGCTACTAAAGCACCTACAGTAATGCTCTTTTCCTGACCCTTACAGGCACAGATTGAAAAGACATATTTGGTAAAGTCCAAAACAACAACAGGAAAACCTGACAACCAAGTGGCTGCAAAGCAGGAAATACCTGCAATGCCTGCAATTGCCTTCCTTCAATAGGCAGTGCAGTACCACATATTTGAAAACAAGAAAGAAGTATCCATTAACAGAAGCACTATTGCTTTCTGAAGAAAACTCACTATTTTCTATTTGCCCAGATTTCTAAAACCCCTGAGTCAGCAATTGAGTTTGGTCTTACTTTTAAGATGCAACTTCAGCTACTAACAAGACTTTAGGCAACTGACTTGACCCCTGTGTGGACATCCCACAGCCATAAGAACCTCAGTGACATCAGCACTCTACTCACTGCTCTCCTGTGAACGAATGACAAACCTGACAGCGTCACCACTGATGATAAGTTCAGACACTGAAACACAAGCCATTTTCCTCATACAATTACTCCTGGTAGGTAAATATTCCCTAGAATAACACAGCATGCCTTAGGATGCCTGTCTCATTAAACTCCTCTTATTTTTGACTCTCCTTATTCTTAGGCAGCTGCTGCTCCTTAGCCTTGTACAATTACCACTGTGTACGTGCCTGATCATTTGGCCAGCATTTTATGCACTTGGTGGGATTTAGAACCTTCACGCTGATATCATGAGGCTGTTCCAAAGCCTCACTGCCTCACCTTTTAGGGCAATAAAGTTGTTTTCATACCAAACAATTTTTCACAATATTTCTCACATCTCAGAAGGCTGAAGTAAGCAATCAATTAAACACAAACCCTCTGTCTCACCTGTATCAAATCAGGAATTCAGTTACTGCTGCACTCCAAACTAAAATTACAGTGCCAGAGAAAAATGCTATTTTGAAGACTATACTTGAATTTTTCAGCTTCAATGGTATTGATTTGCTCCTGGCCTAGCTTCCAAGGATTCTTCTCTGCCATAGAATTGCTCTCCGAACCCCAATTTGTTCGCCTACTAAAATCAAAAGTAAGAACAATTAGCAAAGTCACAAGGAAAACCACAGTGGATGAGAATCAGACAAACGTGGTACTTGACATACTTCACCATACTGGCGAGGGGTTTGGACACACCATGCAATGCCAATGCAATGTCCTATGGTCTCTGTGTCTCCCTGCACACATTAAAAGATACAGTTTTTTAAAGGTCAGAAAACTAAGACATGGATGAATTATTCAGTAAGACTGTTGTGGATAATCAAAACCTAAAGAAAAAGTAATGGACAAGCATACCTATTGGAGGCTCCTCTGATCTCAACTGGGAATGCCCCAGTTACTGAAGACACTGCAGTAACAGACACCAGCAGTCCATGGTGGGGTGGCCTCGCTGAGCACGGCACTATTTTTAGATAGCTTAACACATCACTTGCTGTGCAACATCACTGGGTCAACAATGAAACATCTTTCTTTTCAGAAAGGTTAAAGCACATGCAGTCACACTTGCCTGGACACTGCACTACTGTAAAAGACTAACTGCTGATGGGGAGACATGCAAAGTACTGGCCATTTCCTTGTTCACTCATGAACCCTGTCCACAATTAAGGAAGGCAGTCACTGAGTTTGCTGCTTGAACTCTTAGGTATTTTACAACTTTTCCAGTATCTCTCTCAGATTCTTGCCTCAGAAGGACTGGACCATCAATTATGTAGCAAGATGCTTTTACATAATGAAACAGAGCATGAATGATATGAGTTTCTAATAAACAAAATTAAATGTGATAATAAAATCAATTCAAAATACTTTCAAATGAGAAACATGCAAAAAAACCACAGTATCACTAACGTGTCATCTGTCCTTGTTAACGTGCAGAGCCCTGGCATCTCCTGCTCCTCTTTCACAGTAACAATTCTCACATCTCCAAACCCAGAACAAGCAGATTCTTTAGGCAGCTGGACATGATTGTCATACCTGCAAATACAACCCAAGCTGTTAACAGAAACACTTCTGCAGAAAAGTTCAGCCTCTGTTTCATCTGCAGTAGTGTCATGTGCTCAACTATACAGACAAGCAAAGATAGAAGATCATCTACAAAAGTTATTTAAAATTTTCAATTCAACTAAAATTAGCTGTGTATTTTCCTTTTCATATATAACTTTTATCTCATTATTTTTAAACATCAGCTACAGTCTTTTAAGCGGTACCAAGAAAAATATTTCATCCACCCTTCCCAAGTAAGGAAGTACTAACGTTCCATCTGCTGCTATTAAAGGAGTGCTGGCTGACAATGCTCTTTCTTCCTTCCCAGTGATCCTTCTCACATCCTCAGAGAGGGGACAGAGCAGAGCTTTTGACAGCAGGTGGTAGCTGTCATACCTATAAAGCAAAGACACAATTATTATCAACATTCAGAATTATTTACTTGGTATTAGCAAACAGAGGAGTATCGTGACAATCTACTCACACGTCCAGTAAAAAACCCATTACTTCTGCGTCGTTCCTGAAATCCAACTTTTCCTTAAGTGTCAGCCACCGGTCAATGTGATTACCCATACTCCTCCTTGTTTTCCCCCTTCTTCTATCAAGGCTTTGCTTTCTCTTTTTTCTTTTCCAGAAAAGACAACACTGGGGGCCTTCCACACTTCTTTACTGGCAGGGACATAGTGAGCCTGGAAATAAAGGAGAGGCTTTATTGAGAGAGAACAACAGGTGTGGTATCTCAGCCTCCCGAGCTAGCACACCGAACACCTTTGGCTCCTCTCAAGCACTCGCTGCAGCCCCGCACCGACGGCTCTGGACCCGCGCACACCCGCTCGGGTCTTTCCCCCTCGGCGTCTCTCCGCGACAGCAGCGGCCGAGAACGGAGTGAACACGGTGAAGGACTGCGGGGCAGCCCCTCCAGTGTGAACACGGTGAAGGACTGCGGGACAGCCCCTCCAGTGTGAACACGGTGAAGGACTGCGGGACAGCCCCTCCAGTGTGAACACGGTGAAGGACTGCGGGACAGCCCCTCACACCGCTCCTGAGGGGAGAGGAGGGAAGGGGCCATTCCCGCCTCACACCGCTCCTGCGGGGAAGAAAGTGACCATTCCCGCCTCACACCGCTCCTGAGGGGAGGGGATGGGCCATTCCCACCTCACACCGCTCCTGAGATGACGGAAGGAGCCATGCCCACCTCACACCGCTCCTGAGGGAAGGGAGCATTCCCGCCTCACACCGCTCCTGAGGGGGGGGAAGGGGAGGGGCCATTCCCGCCTCATGCCGCTCCTGACGAGAGGAGGGGACATTCCCACCTCACGCCGCTCTTGGGACAGACACACACACACAGACACAAATATTCCCACCTCATGCCACCCCTGAGGGGACACCAGCCTCTCTCGCCGCTCCTGAGGGAGGACAAGCGCACCTCACACGGCCGGAGAGGGGACAAGCCCTCACAGCGCCGCAGCGGGGTACGCCCTTGCCCTGCCGCTCCTCCCTTTCCCCCGACGCCAGTCTCCCGCTGCCCCCGGCGGGGTGGGCGGTCTGTCGGTCGCGGTCGGTCTGTCGGTCCCTCACCCGCCAGCCCCGGCAGTGACCGAGGTAAACAAGGGACATGTGACCGGCGGCGCGCGCTGATGGCGCGGCGACACGTGAGGGGCCCCGCCCCGGTTTTAAGGAAAAAGGTTTTTAAAAAAAAAAAAAAAAAAAAAAAAAAAAAAAAAAAAAAAAAAAAAAAAAAAAAAAAAGAGAGTTTAAGTGTTAAACCAGGGCGATGACTCGAAACCTGTCCTGAGGGAGCAGCCAGTGGCGCTCAGGTAAAAACTGTTCTCAGCACTTCACTGAAGCTAAGAGGAAGAAGTAACCTAGCGTGTTTTTAAATTATTGGTTTAATAGCAAACTATAATTACGTGTGTTATGCACAATTAAAAAAATCTACTGTTTTTCCAAGCAGCGTTTCGCAGGAAGAATATCCAAAATACTGTGTGGTTATCTTACCTTCTGAAAGGCCAGATTCATAGACAAAACTAGAATTTTGCTCTGAAGAGCAAAAAAATGTTTGAAATGAGACCTACCTGTTAAAATGCTAAACCAGTGACACCAAGAGAAAGAAAAATGCAGTGAGAATTTGCAATCCCTGGTGTCACAGTGTGTTCTAAGAGTGACATGTACGAAATCTGGATTCCACCTGGTCGTTGGCATCTCCACACGCTCCTGCTGACACAGGCTGCATTTTAAAATAAGTAGCTAAAAACTCAGACCAAGTTAGCCAGCAATATTTGGATAATTTTATCTAAACAAGGGAGGGACAATCATACCTGCCAATTGATTTTTTATCATGTCTACTGTCAGCTTTGGTAGAGTCACGGTAACAAATCAAGTTGGCTGAGTAGGTGACTGGAGGCTTATAAAAATATTTGCATTTTCTGAATCAGCTGAATAACCAAAACAATTATTTTGGTTTGTTATCCAATATTTACATAACTTGAAAATAAAGAACTGGCGAAAAGAGCTATCACTTCCTGAAATCTATCTTTTATCCTTTCCATCTTCAGTTTATGAGCAGGTTTTCATAGTATGTTTTACTATGTGAGTTAACAGAGAAGTGAAATTTAAAATATTGTAGCTTAATTATGGTTTTGCTCAAAATAGCCCAAATTCTCAGTGATACATGTGTATAAAAATAATCCCTTGCACTTTACCCATTTAATTTAGATATAATTTCTCATCATTCACCATTACTTCTGTAAAATATCTACTTGGTGATACTGTTTCCAAGTAAATAGGACTGTTTTAGAGGCTTTTCATATTTAATTCTTCTGATTGCCTTCACAGATATAATTATTGTTTGTATAACTAAATCCACATTCCAAAGAACAGAATTGTGTTAACACCAAAACCTGTTGTGTGCTTAAGGTTCCTGTTTATTTTGAAATCACAAAGCTGCTGGGAGAAGCAAGAAGGTGCAAACAACATTTACTTCTACCAAGTAATTTAGAAATAAAAGCAGTTATGCTGCAATTCACCTTTTATGCCTACTAAGTTAAGAAGCTCCTGCTGTTATGCATCCTAATAAAGTTTAAAATAGTATGTAAAAACAGAGGACCGTGTCAGTGTCCTCAAAAATTAATTACTACATAAGAAAAAAATTCAAAGCTGTTAAGTTAATGTATATTTGCCGTTTTTATGAGGGATCTTTTTCTTTTCATCTCATTAGGATGTGCCAGCCAGTGTGTATTTCAGCTGCTTGAACTGATCCTGTCTGTGTGACAAACACAGAATGGGAATGCTTTCAATCACACCAATATTTATATTAATGCTGGTATTACCACCTGGACATCCCTGTCAGCAAGGTGAATATTTTGCTCTTGAGCAGTTTCACACAGATCCCAAAATGAGCAGCATTCCTGGTACATGGACTTGTGTCTTACAAAGCTGCAGCTGCTGCTCAGGAATGAAATTCCAAAGCCAATTCCCCAGGCCCCAAAGGCTGGGGTTTGTTCTCCACAGCAATGCACAGACATGGAACTGAGGACACCAGGTGCAGAAGCTGCCTTGTCACAACTCCAAACTGCAGCCATGCAGGAAGGAATTCCAGAGGTTTATACGTATATATATATATTTACATATTTACATATATATTTATAGAGGTTTGTATGGCACTCTCACAGCTACATCAACTCACTCTTCCCTTCTATCAATTGAAGATCCTGGCTGTACTATCACCTTTCTGCTGATGAATATTTCACTGTGCTTCAGTAGTTTCCAGAGCAAACATCTTGTTGAGCTCCCAGCTGTAAATATGGCAATAATGCACCTTACAAACCCCAGAAGCCTTCTGTCTCCTTGAAGTGTAACTTGCATTTCAAAATGCCCCGTGTTGCTACAAGAGCCATCAGTTAACCCAGGAACATGTCTAAGCACCCCATTTATCTTGTGTTTTATGAATGTTTGTGAGATGGGGTTGAGAAACTGCTCCCTGGAAATGCCAGTGCAAACTTCTTCATGCAGTAATTAATGTATCTGTGTAATGGGATAAAACCTTTGCAGAGACCAAGTTGATCTGGCCAAGTATCCTGTTTCCAGAAGGCATGGAAAGTTCAGCCCTTTCACTGGATGTTCTCCCAGATTCCAGTTATCCATGATTTAAGGAGTTGGAAGATGAGGGTGACTCCAAACTATTTCATTAAGCAGGTGTGGGGAGACCTACACCTCAGGAACAGAATCCCTTTTAGACCCCTCTTAATATTTTGGACTTCATAATGTGCTACTTTAGGGAGTCTTTGTTTTTTGCATTTGTTACATCATTGTTATTTCTAGATAGAAATAGGCACAAAGTCATTTATTTCCATGTTCCAGTGCAATACTGCCACCTCATTAAAAGACACAGCACAGCACTGACAAGAATCAGCAGCACAAAGACCATCTCTCATCTTGTCACCAGTCTGTTTCTAACCCAAAACAGAATCAAAGCAACTATTTAATAAATAGAAATAAGAATAAATCTGAAAACTGAAAACCACAGGGTTCATCACCACATGATTCATTCCAGCAGGAGACTTTGCTTGTGTTGGGTCCTTAGTGCTTTCAGAACACTTTGAATTGTTAAGAACAGAATATAAAAGATAAATTTATGTTCAGTTAAAGGGGAGCACACTCATTTCCAAACTGAGCTCCTGGTCGTTTGGACCTTCATGATACAACACAGGAGCTACTTTATTCTAAGAGATTTTAAGGAAAGTAAAGTCAAGACCTGCAGTCTGACTGCACCTTGAGCAATGTAATCCAAGTAATACCAAAGTAGAATTCCTCACATTTATTGTTCACTGCTGAGGTTGGATGATTCATCACATTTAAATTCTTTCACATGAGCTTCCTAACTTCCTTCTTCTATCTGTTATCATCACATCTGAAAAGAATTAATAATTTTTATCTGAAAAAGAAATTTAATTATGCTGTGTGGTACCTAACATGCAATAAAACATGCAGAAAACATGAAGTTAAAAAAAAAAGAAAAAAAAAGAAAGGAATAGTCAATCAAACCAAGAAGCTGAAGCATTTTTACTACAGAAAAATGGCATCTCTAACAATACATTTATTTAATGTTTCCTATTTTTACTTTCTCCCCCTCACCATCTGCCTCTGTTCAGCTTTCTTCTCTCAAAAAGCCTCCACCTCATTTAGCTTCACTCACCCAATCACAGGATTCAGGCTGAATTAAAACAAAATCCCGAATGCCAAGCCAAAAAAGCACTACTTCTTCATAAAAGACCTTCCAAAAATAACTCTCCTTTTTCTTACAGCAGCTGTAGATCTTTAAGAGAAGCAGTCTATCTCGATTCAGTGCTTTGCTACACACCCTCTAGGCAAAGGAACTCGAGCTTTGTGGCCCCGGTAGCTCTGGGTTGTACCTGTGCCTTCAGTGCTGCTCTTTTTTGTCAAATCTTCCCCTGTTCTTTTGGTAGCCAGCACTGAATCCCACAAGACTGGGACCCCACAGTGTGGAGAAAGAAGGTGAATTACAGAATGTGCAGCTCTCCAGCAAGAACTACTCCTTCCGTCATGGAAGCACCTCAGCAATGCCCAGGAGACTTGCTGTTCTGTGGAGCAGAGTCCCACTGCTTTGCTTAAGACACCCTGCATGAAAATAAAACCAATTTGCGAGACAATTCTCAGAAGGAAATAGTGAGAAATAGAGAATGCCATGTGTGCCACTTTGACATGTGTGCCATGCAGGAGAGCCTGGCAGTGCCAGAACCTGCACTGTGCTGCATGCAGAGGAAGCAAAGGATAATAAGGAGAAGATGAAATACGAGAAGATACTAACCTGTGGCAGCACCATAAGCTGAGTCTGGAGGCAAGTTCCCTGCAGGGCCAGAAAGGTCAGGACAAATGCTCTCATTTGTGAGTCAATTCTCTGCAGCAACCGCAGTGAATTTGTTACTGCAGTCAGGACATGGACTAAGGAAAACTTCTGGACTCAGCCAGGGTACAGCCCTGAGCCTCTGGATTTCCTGGGGAGAACATGTCCTGTGCAGAGCAGTGGGGAGCTGAGCCAGGTCAAACACCTCCCAAGGCACCGGCACTTCTGTGCCCATCCTTGCACCTTCAGGGACAGCAGGATCTTGGCATGGAGCAGCAGGAAAGGAGTGAGGAACCCCGTTATCCTGGCTGTGTCTCGGGGGGTCCTGGGAGCTGGTGAGGCACCAGAGAGGGCTCACAGGATCACAGAATCAGTTACTCTGGAAAAACCTCTGAGATCATCGTGTCCAACCTGTGACCAAACACCACCTTGTGAACCAGAGTATGGCACTGAGTGCCATGTCCAGCTGTTCCTTGAACACCTCCTGGGATGGTGACTCCACCCTGGGCAGCCCATTCTGATCTTTAATTACCCTTTGCATGAAGAAAATCATCCTGATCTGCCACCTAAACCTCCTCTGGTGCTGCTCCAGGCTGTCTCCTCTCCTCTTGTCGCAAGCCTAACCCTCACCTGTCAGGGAGAGGGTGTTCACCCCTGAGCTTCCTCTTCTAGGCTTGGAGGACGGGATGAGGGGGAGAAAAAAATATGGAACGCTTCACGAATTTGCGTGTCATCCTTGCGCAGGGGCCATGCTAATCTTCTCTGTATCGTTCCAATTTTAGTATATGTGCTGCCGAAGCGAGCACGATCTACAGCGCTTACCCGCCGCTATTTGAACCCCCAGGAAGCGGGCTCCACAAGGTCAGGGCGATCGGGGTGGGGCAAGCCAGCGGTGCCGATGGAAGCAGCAGCAGCCGTGCACGGCACCCGGACCATACTGAGGGCCTGGCGGGCAGAAGACGGCGGAGAAGAGGGGGGACAGACCCCAAATCCGGCCTAACACGGGTTATGCAAATATCCTCGCTGTATGCAAATATGCGCAAGGCCCTCTGGGGCGGGGGCGGTACCGGGGCTCCGCACGGGGCCGTTCTGTATCAATAACCCCTGGCGGCCTTCAGGGTCGCGTTTTGCGCTGCGCAGATGGGAATGTGGCGCTTCTTTGTGGTGACACATCGGTGGTTTGGACCTAAATTCGTTGATATTGCTGACCTGTGGCGGTATGCGGGTGGCTGAAGCCATTTGTTGTCTTCCAGAATAACAGAATCATTCGGGTTGGGAGGCCCGTCTGGAGATCAAAGCCCCCTGCCCAGGCAGGGTCCCCTGAAACAGGTGACACAGGAACGCATCCAGGTGGGTTTCAATGTCTGCAGAGAGGAGACACTCCACCGCTCCTGGGCAGCGTTCTACTGCCCTGCCACCCTCAGTGTGAAGAGGTTCTTCCTCTTGCTGAGGCGAAACTAATTGTGTTTTCATTTATGACCGTTACTCCTTATATATTCGGAGTTTACCTCCGGAGCAGGCAGCTGTAGCGGGACCGCGTGGCTGCAGGGACGGGCAGGGAAAGCGTCTGTATACAGAACGTGGATAGTGAGCATTGCCCGGCAGCACTATACCTCTCTTAGCTGGGGCAGGTGAAGCATTTGCTGTCAGCAGCAGAGTGGCGCAGCGGAAGCGTGCTGGGCCCATAACCCAGAGGTCGATGGATCGAAACCATCCTCTGCTAGCTTGAATATTTTCGTTTTTCCTTCGTCTCACGGCACAGCGCCCGTCCGCTCCGCTGGTTATTTTTGAGTGCGGGGGACAGTGGTGCGGCTGGGCCGAGCACAGTTGTTTTTCCCAAAATCTTTGCGACGTGCAGTACAGTTGGTGCGAGTAAAGGACGGACAGAGCGCTGCGCAGTGGGATGCCTACAGCATTTCTTCCAGTGCTGTTTGAAGGTCTCGTCCAGTCACAGGATGGTTTGGGTGAGAAGCAACCCTTAAAGACCATTTTAGTCTCAGTTACTCAGAGCCTCGTCCGACCTGGCTTTTAGTGTTTCCAAGGATGGGGCATCTGCCACTTCTCTGGGCACTCTGTGCCAGTGCCTCAGCACCCTTGTGGTGAAAAGTTTCTTCTTTATCTTTGATAAGAAAGCTCCCTAATATACTGAAAAGTCACAAGGTCCCCCAGGAGCCTTCTCTGCTCCAGGCTGAACAACCCCGGCTCTCTCAGCCTTTCCTCATAGAAGTGCTCCTCTGACCATCTTCATGCCTTTGTCTGGACCCGCTCCGGGAGGTCCGTATCTTTAATTAAGCATACGAGCTCGTTGAACACATTTGTAGTTTTTCCCTGTCTCGCCGGATTAAATGAAACCTTATGGCAGTGCCAAATATGGCAAGCAGACTCTCAGCACAAAATGTAGGAAAGCAAAATAAAAAGACAAACGTGGAAACCTGAAAGTCAATGCACGTGGTATTGAAAGTGTGTATTCAGCCTCTGGATCGCAGGATCTGAGGAAAAAGGCTCTGTGAACTTAATGCCACAGTGCTTCTCAGGGGGCGTTGTCTTCAGGGCTGTAGAATGTGAGAAATAAACAGTGCAGTTCTTACATCGAATGAGTACGTGCGGAATGCATGGAAGAAAAACAAGGCGGGGGTTTTGTTTAGCAATCAGTTAAAATTACGGGATTCCTCTTTCCCTGCCTTTGGCTCAGTAGGCGCGGCTCGGGGGGTCGTGTTGTGCGGTTCCATGGTGTAATGGTTAGCACTCTGGACTCTGAATCCAGCGATCCGAGTTCAAATCTCGGTGGAACCTGAACACTTTTTGTCGCAAACATATTTCTTTACTGCTCAGAACCATGGAAAATTACTTCGAGGCGTTTTTCATGGGCTGTAGAATGGCATAAACACCCCATGCCTCGTGGAAAAGGTCTCTAAAGGAGAAGAGCAACCAATCATCCTGGTTTCCCCCCAGTATCTATTATTTATTGCAGCCAGGTTAGTACTTATTGACAAATTACCTGAAGAATCTCTGCTATGTCTCAGCACATTGTTTCCTTTTCTTTCTGTGCTTTGTATCGCCTGCGTGGAAACACAGTTCTGAATTCTGCATCAGCAAAGCTGGTGGCAGCTGCTGAGCTCTGCAGGGGTGAGGGTTTGGGGTGTCTCTGACAGCAGATGTTCTCCAGTGTTCATGTTTGCTTTCTGCCCTCATTATACCAGGGGTGACCTTACTGTGGCCTTCCGGTGCCCAAAGGGGTTCCAGGAGAGCTGGAGAGGGACTTTGGACAAGGGACTGGAGTGACAGGACAAGGGGGAATGGCTTCACTCTGACGCAGGGAGGATCAGATGGGATATTGGGGAGAAATTCTTCCCTGTGAGGGTGGCACGGCCCTGGCACAGGGTGCCCAGAGAAGCTCGATGCTCCATCACTGGCAGCATTCAAGGTCAGGTTGGAGGGGGTTTGGAGCGAGCTGGGGTGGTGGAAGGTGTCCCCTGGGGATATGGGGCTGGGACTGAATGGTCTTTAAGGTCCCTTCCAACCCAAACTATTCCACGATTCTGTGAAGACAACGAATATCGCAGAAACTCAGAACAAACCCGAATATTCGGGTGGTGTTAAATTCCCGTCGGTGATCCCGAGTGCAAGGGCAGAGCGGGCAGGGATTTCCCACCGGGGTTTGTTTGCTGTGGATTAATTGTGGGGGCTGGCGGAGGCCTGAGGCACCGCCCGGTTCTATGGTGTAATGGTCAGCACTCTGGACTTTGAATCCAGCGATCCGAGTTCAAATCTCGGTAGAACCTGCCTCAGGTCTCTGTTTTTCTGCCTCACAGCGCGGCAGGGACAGAGCGGGCTGCGATGAAGCTCCAGCTCAGCGCCACTGGGTGTCCTCGACCTCAACCGTGTCACCCTCTTCCCAATTTTCTTCAATGCAATGAATTTGACAAAAGACTTCATAGAATTCTTACTCCTTTTAAATTAGGTGTTTCATTGTATTTTAGTGCTGTTTTACATTAAGTACTTTTGGGGGGAGGAAAGAAAGGCATTTACACTGTGGAAAATTTCACCAGGCAGATGTGCAGAATTTGGACTTTATCTTTCAGATGCACCCAACTACTCACTAGGAAAATAAGGGCAGTGTTTTTGGATAAACTCTGCACACCTTAACTGGATATTCCCTTTGCTTTGCTGACACAAACCCTCAGTAGTTATTTTTCATTTCCAGAGCAGCTAAGGGTATCTTAACACCTTGGCTGCCCTCCTCCAAACCTGTCCTACGAGTCCCTTGTTTACACAGCAACAGGAACAAGCCTGCTCTGTGCCTACAGCTCCTTCTCCTCCTCCTCTGGTCAGGTAACACTGCCTTGCTGGCCCTTGAAAAAACACAGAACACCTTCAAATCGAGTTATTATTTAGTAGAAATCCAGGTCCCAACTGCTCAAGAGAACATATGGAAATGTTTGCTCAATTAATTAATTTTTTACACAAGCTAGTGCCGATAAAAATCCCTTGTCGATGTCAGGGCTGATTTTCCTCCTTTCCTCAGCTGTTGGATCAGGTCACACACAAAGATCTTTTCCTGTGCTCCAGTGTTTTTAAGTTACTCTATCCAGTAACCTCAGCACAACCAGCCTCTCTCACAGGCTGCCTTCAGGCACCAACATCATTCTCTCCAGGCACAAGAGCTTTAAAGCCACAGGGGCTTGTCTGCCTTGCAAAGAATCAATGTATTCATTGACAATTCCAGAGAGCAAATTACCATTTCCTACAGCAATCTGGCAACTTCCTCCTTCCATTTGGCAGAGTTTGAGGTGCAGCTGTAATCCAACAGTCCCATAAAGTGCTGATGCAGGACTGGTGCCATAGATATGCCCCAGAAAAACCACTTGGGTGAAAACCAAGTGTACTTAAAGAGTTAAACTTTTACATTGAACGAGACAGAATCAGCACAGAATTGAGTACTGAGATTTATTCACCATTCGTGGTCATGCTGTGATTGAAAACAAAGCACCAAAATTTGGGTAACTGAACATCATCCTGGTATAATCCAGCTGAGAGTGCTGCGTTTGGATTTCTGCGTTACTCTGGGGGACAGCACAGCCCTGGGCTGCCCAGGCCCTTGGCCACAGGGGTCACACAGGGGCTGTGGCTGAGGGAAAGCTCCTGCACCAGGCAAAGGGACTTCAGATCACCCTGGAGCAGTCTCAAAGCAAAGTACCATAACCCCAAGAATCCAGCACCTGACATGTTCAAGTCAAGAACATCCCAAGACAATTTTATTAATCCATTTACTGTGTCCAGTTCCTTTCCAACAATCCCTCCAGTTTACAGTTTTTTAAAAATCCTCTTGTCTCAGCAGAACATTCAAGGGAGAGGTAAAGCACTGTGGCTGTGGCCACATCAGAAGCTTCTCCTGTTGCTGAGAAGGCAGCAATAGAAATTATTAAGGAATCAGGGAATCCAAGCAGAGAATTAAATAGTGCTGTAATTGCAGAAATGTGGCTACAAACACGTATTGTTAACATCAGTGGACTTTCCAACTGCAGATTTAAGAGCCAGAATCAAACCTTAGGTAAGTATTTCTCTATATATGAAGGTGCAACAAGGTTTCTGATATATGTTAAAATTTCAATGAAAGCAGGTGAGGGGGGAAAGTTTTACAGGATAGAACTTTTCTTTCCTTTTAAACCGGCATTTTAAAGAAAAGGCCTTTAAAAAAACAAAATGTTTTACTCCAAAAAAATCTTATAAAACAAAAGCTGACCAAAAAAAAAAAGTCTCAGTTACTTAGGTCACTAATGATAATACATTCTGTGTAGCCACTACAAGCTAAGTTAGATGCCTTCCTTGTCTTTAAAAAAGAATTCTGCAGCAGACAAATCATCAACAGCTCTGCACTGTGACTACCTTAATAGGTGAAAACCCTTGAGCAGATGGAAGAGATGGTGGATCTAGCTGAAACAGGTTATTTTAGACACTGAGCCACCCATTTCCCTTGCAGATTGATTTCACCCACTGCCCAGCCCATTCCTGGGCTCCCCCAGCAGCACAGGGAGTGAGGCCCTTCAGGGCAAGCAGCCAAAGTGCCACCCAGCCCTGGGGAGGACCCATCTCGTTGTACAAACACTTCAGGGCTCTGCTTTCAGAACAGCAAGGCAGCTCTTGTGTAGTTGACTGAAGATTTGCTCAGAAAAGCCAACTGGGTTTGTACCATTTCACCCAGTACACACACACAAAAAAAAGAAGCACACTGTACAAAGAGCAGCAGTGATATAATTTAAACATGCATCCAGCCACAAACCATATATACAGAGAAACAGGCCTATACAAACAGAAGAGGAGCACTTTATTACATGACAATTCTGGTGGAGTTCTTGGAGGAAATCACGGCAGATAAAGAAAATCAGACCGAAGGAGGTGGATGTTGCTTCTGAAAGTAATCTGCTCTGAAATGTCACACAACACCCCCAGCCTGCTCTAGCAGACATCTATTACAGTCCCAGCTACACACAGCTCTTCCCACCACTCCTGGACTCCCTTCCCGTACAGAGGTAGATTTCTGTCGATGTTCTGATATTGCACCACAAGGAACAACTTGCAGAGGCTAATTTATATAATTCATGGGCATAATCTCATTGTGGGCATTCAGGTAGTGCAGTAAATCAAATTTGTTTGCACTCGAAAGAAAACCTCCCTCAAAGTGCAATGGTTTGTTATTTAATGGAGAGCTGCAATTTTTAACAGCTTCACATAAGAGAGTTATTTCTTGTCAGCAGGGTGACACTTCACTGTCTCTCTCCTTTTCAGCCTCCCTGGTCTAGCCAATGCCAGGTCTTGCCCTGCCTTTCCTGATGCTTCACCCCATTCCACTGTGTGCATTTTAAACATTCCCAGGTTTTTGCAGGATTTCTTATTCGCACAAGCAGTTGTAATAGTGAAGAAATTTGCAAGAAGATTAATTCAAACTTCATGAAATGGTTAAAAAAGCCCACCCACACTTTCAGGCTGCATAAGGAAAGCTAGAGCTTTGCTAGCTTCAAACAGCCATTAACCACAAACAGATCGGATGCTACCAGGATAATCTGAAGGAGTCTGGCAGGAGTCTTAATTTCTTTTGTCCATCACATTCTTCAATAACTCTCTGACAACTGGGGAAGTTGCAGACAAGCTGCATGGCAGTACCACTTCACAATGTCTGTTAAATGAACCTCTAGAGCATATTTATAAAAATAAGTGCATCAAAATTCATGATGCCAACGTATCGTAACTCTGATGAGCTCACAAGCATTGCTCAGTGTTTTTTCTCAGAGGCACCCCAGGAAGTTATTTTTTGCAGAAGTCTTTCAACATGGAGACAAATGAAAGAACAATCTGGGTATCTTCCACTCTCAGAGAGAAGCCAAAGCAAGCAGCACCAATCCTCCTGGCTGCAAGCTTGGCAGAAAACATACATGGAAAGAAAATTCTCTTTTTGTAACAACCAACCTATTTAGAACTTTTAAATGAACCATTTAGCATCAGCTTCCCAGATTCAGTTTCTGTGAAGCATTCTGTGACATATCAGTAAGAAATGGTGGCTGGTTTGGAACTGAGTATTTTTTGCTGAATTACAGATACAAGGCTTACAGAAATTCATTACATCTCTCCATGTACTCACTTGTCCTTTAAAAGGGCCTTTTCCTTAACAAGTAAATCCCAAGTTACTTCACACCAACTGCACCAATACTGAAATTCCTGTTGACTTTTTCCTGTGATGATAGAGACTGCAGACCTCGAAGTAGGGACTACAGACCTAGAAGTGAAATCATCTCACCCTCTTGGAGGAGCCCATGTTGTGAAGTGAACCCTTCACTTCAGGGAGTACCTTGACCAGGAATTACATTCCCTGTCCCTGGCAGAAAGGGCTTATGTACCTTGCAAGATCAGGCTTTAGAATGAAGAAATCCATGGGATGCAGGAAATGACAAACGGTATAAGTGAAATGACAGTGGCAGGAACCAGGGCTTTTGGAGACTCCTCTGGTTTTGCAAAGCAATGGTTCTTCCCCAGAACAATCCCAGCTGGGCAGAGCTTCACTGGCACCCCTGGCAGTGCCCAGGGATTGCACAGGGGGCTGCAGTGCTGCCCTGCAGCCTCAGCACAGCTCTGCACCTGCACTCGTCACCATTTGATATCCAAGCTGCTGGTGCTCTGATTCACTGCACTGTAAGTGGTGTGCAAAGTGTCCTGCACCTTCTTGGAGTCCAGGCCCTCCAGCCAGTGCTGGTACATCCTCTGCACGTGCAGGTTGGTCTCTGGCAGCCTGACAGGAATGGCAGTGTACACCTCTTCCATCTGGGCAAGCAGGGCTCTGTCTGGTTTGCCATCCTCAGTCTGGGCCTGGCCCTTTCCATTGAGGCACCCTTAGGAAAAAAAAAGATGGAAGGTGATGGAGAGTTGATATGAAAAGAAAGTCTCTGTTAACTCAGAATTCTTTTTTCACACTTCTCTGAAGGAAGTTTTTTTTTTTTAAACTTCCTCCCACGCTGTTATAATTTGTATTTACCTAAAGTGACTCCGATATCAACTTCATCTTAATGGAAATGAAGTTTCCATATCAACAATCTTTCTCTGCATTCTCCATGGTTTTATGATCCTAATTATGTTCCTTGTCTTTCCTTGCCCTTGACAACCACCATTTCAGAGTATCCTCTGAGGTTTGGCAGTGCATCGCTGCCACTTATTTATAGGTCAGAGGATAACAAATGTAACATCATGACTAATTTTAGAAAACTCAATCATTTTTTGAGGCAACCCTGCACCTGTAACTGATGTTTCAGACACTTCAATAAATAGCGAGATTTTAGATGATTAAGAAGAGAAATGAAGTGCCTGCTTGTAAGGCAGCTTTCCCCTGAGATTCAAAATACATGTGCAGAACAACTGCAGATCCTCAATTATTCTTACCTCCTGGGCAGGCAAGGACTTCTACAAAATGGTATAAAAACTTTCCTTTTTTCAACTTCAGGACCATGTTTTGGATATTTCTAAAGCCATAAGCTGCTGCAAAACGCAGCACTGTCTCCCCATCCTTTTCAAGGGTAACTTCTTGAAAGTCCTTGTTCCTGTCAAGACACACAGAGGAGAACATTTTAACCCCCTGCATTCCCAGAGGAACAATCCAACTGTGCCAGTTTGTGTTCAGATGCTCCAAAGGGAACAGAACAAGTGTAACACTGAGATCAAGGTGAACTCTTCTTTCTAAACTCAGTCAAGCAGAAGTTGGGGTGGAATTCTTCATTATAGCACTCTACTTAATTTTTAAGTGCAGGTAAGATTTTGATAAAGTGTATACCAGCAGGATTTGCAGTGAGAGACTTGCAGGTTTAGAGCCTGTACCTGCCCATCAGCCAAAGAGCAGGTTAGCAATAACTGCTTTCACTGCAGCACCAACCAAAGCAGGGGAAGCTCCTCGGCTTCAGGAAGCAGTTCCTTGCCAAGAGGGTGGCCAAACCCTAGCATAAGGTAAGTAAATCCCAAATTACTCCACACCAACTGCATCAATACTGAAATTCCTGTTGACTTTTCCTAGCACAGCCCCCCAGGGAAGTGGCCAATGCCCCAAGGCTCTCAGTCTCTCATGGCATTTGGACAAAGCCCTCCATAACATGCTTTAACTTTTGGTCAGCCCAGAGTGCTCAGGCAGTTGGACTAAGTGACTGCTGTGGGTCCCTTCCAAGTGAAAATACTCTCTTCTGTTCTAGCTCACACATTCTACACAACAAGGGTACAAAACTCCAACTTACTTTAATGCTTTGTAGGTTATCTCCTTGACATCCATGCCAAAAAGCTCCTTTGCAGCATGTTTAAAAATGTGCTCCAGGTAACCATCAGATCTCTTCCCTTCATGCCTTACCACATCTCCCTCCTTTAGGTCATCAAACCTTAGGAAACAACAAAATGGAAGATCAACTCCAAAAATTTCATTCCTTCACTTCAATAAAGTAGTGTGTTGCACCCCTTCTCTGTCTCCCTCACCAAAGTGTTTTGTAGCACCGAGAACACATTACATTTGTATTTATTACAGCTTAAAAAATGTAAATTACTCAGCACAGCAGTGAGACGATGAAAAAAATTAATTTAAAAAAAATGCAGGGCTTTCCATGGTGAGAAATATCAAGCACATGTAATTTATAAGAATGCACCTTCATCACAACCTGAAGATTTTGGTAACAGCCATTTACTGCCGTTTTGAAAAAGAGCATTTTGGGGAAAAAACTATTTAAATAAAATTATTTAAATAAATGATCATTTTTTGCCTGTGAGAATACAAAACTACTTCAGAATTACAAGCCTTTGCTGACAATTTTCCTGCTTTAGGAACTGTTTGTCACAGTCTGTAACACCGTGCCAATAAGATCACACCAAATCAGTACAGCTGCAGCCAGGTTAGAATGGTGTACACTGAAATATGGTTCAGGAGAGAAAATGGGAGATCATATCCTAAAGAGGGAAGTTCACCTCTCCCCCAGTTAAAAGTAGCTCTAAAGAGACCACATTCATAAAACTGTTTTAATACCCAGCACTTCATCACAAATTGCTGCAATGCTGGGTCTTGTTTTAAGAGGATGACTTCAAGTTTAAATTTCTCTGCAAGATCCACTCTTAAGACCCCAGAAGTGCAAAAATTTATGTCATTAGGTCTCACAGTTGAACCAGTATTATCAGATTAATCCTTTTTAAAATTAACATTATCTTCCAACAGAAATTGAGGGCACTTGGCTTGTTCAGCCTGGAGGAGGCTGAGGTCAGACATCACCAGGATCTGCAGCTCTGATCTCTGCTCTGTGACAGTGACAGAACCCACAGAATGGCTGGAGCTGTGAAAGGGGAGGTTTGGGTGGGGTATCAGGGAAAGGTGCTGGCACTGCCCAGGCTTCCCAGAGAATGGGCAGAGCCCCAGAGCTCCAGGAGGGTTTGGACACCACTCCAGGGATGCCCAGGGTGGGATTGCTGGGGGGTCTGTGCAGGGCCAGGAGCTGCACTGGGTGATCCTGGTGGGTCCTTCCAGCTCAGGATATGCTGTGATTCTATAAATGGAGCTAATGAACCAGGCACATCCTGAGTAACAGCTTGTTCTTTCATTGGACAGGCTGATACAGAATTAAAAGACTGTCTCTATGTGATTCTGTTACAGAATTACATGACTGTCTCTGTGATTATTCCTGCAAGAACTTTTTTCATTCTCACTCTGTGTGACAATCTCAGGGAGAAGCAATCATAGGAGCTGCACTACAAACACAGCTCTGAACATGTTCCCACTGACCCACCCAAATTTCTCCCCTCTAGGTCCAAGCATGATACAAGCTGGAACTGAAAAGGATTTTTCCAAACTTCCAGAGCTTTCTGTTTTGTGCAAGACAGCACGTTCACTGCAGCCGTCTGGAAAGATCCCAAGGAACATCTGTCACAGCTGAACAAAGATCAGGGAGAGCAGCAGCCTCTGGAACTAAGTCTGCGAATTAAACACCACACACACTGCTCCCTGAGC
Source organism: Brachypodius melanocephalos (assembly GCA_013398615.1). Taxonomy (NCBI): domain Eukaryota; kingdom Metazoa; phylum Chordata; class Aves; order Passeriformes; family Pycnonotidae; genus Brachypodius; species Brachypodius melanocephalos. The sequence goes on from VZSR01003022.1 coordinate 2,751,487, forward strand.
CAAGCATAAGGGATGGAAACAAAACCTCTCCAAGCTTTGTGTGTTTCTTATCTAAAGCACAACTCAGTTTGATCTAGTCTTGAAAACACTGACTGCTGTTCTCAGTACCAAAACCAACTAATTACCATTTCCTGAAAGAGTGCTGCTTCTAGCAATCTACAGGAACATATTGGGGAAGTGGAGATTTACTGTCAGGGCGCTGCTGTGAAAGACAGGAGAGCCCAGAGCAGATGGTGAGCCCCAGGACTGTCCCAGCAGCTCTGGGGAGGCAGCTGGACAGGGCAGAGCAGACTGGGGGGCTCTACACATGGAGCACAGGGGAGCTCTGAACAGGGGCAGCACCCCCAGACTGGCAAGGCTTGAACTTCATGCAGTCAAATCTATTATGGCTGCATTAAAATATATCTTCAAGTCATAAATTTTAAAGGAGTTACTGTATAAGGGTCATTACCTCCAATTATCTGCTTTGTAGACAGTACATGCAGGTTTATATTATCTGTTGCATATTACTTTTATATATAGCAATGAACATCTGAGAATATTTTTCTGGGTGAAGCTGTGGTATACTCAGGCTCTGATGCACATTTTTTTTCTCTAAAAATAACCCCCATTCTTCTAAGCAGTTTTACATTTATGTTGAATATGCTCCAACATGTCATTTGTCATCAAAGTAAGGAAGCAGTCTACAACAAAACTACTTACAAAGTATCTACAGCTACTTCAGTCACATCTTTCATAGACACGTTTTTCTGTTCCATTATTTGGACAATTTCACCTGTGGGAAAACACATGACATTTTACTTTCAACACAAAGCACAACACACACTGTGCCTCTGTTTCAGTTTCAACATCCCAACACCTGCATGTGCTTTGTGTCACTTTCTCCAGCTCTTCCTACCTCCAGTGAGAAGCCTGACACTTTCGGCCCCAAAGAAAAGGGGCCTTCAGCTTGCCCAAACTCTGCTTAAATCCTCAGCCTTTCTGTTAGGCCAAGTTGGGAAATATCCAAACTACACTGCAGGATGTTTGGACATGAAGGCTAAAGACAAGATCCTCATCAAAAGGCAGCTGGTGCCATGAATTAAGGATAATTTCTAATAAAATAATGACCATAGACAAGCCAGACAATTGTTTTAAATATGGATTTGCACAACTTTTACCTTTTTTAACAGGCTGACAAAATACTTGATTTTTTAGATGAATAGTAACTTAGAAGGAAAGGATGTGTCATTTTGTCTTCCCTGTGCACTACCTGTACTTCCAGGAGCACAAAAGTATGTACTTATGTTTAAAGCACAAAAAAGCCAACCTTATGACTAAAGCAGACTTGAAAAATGCAAACTCTGGCATAAAGGCTATTCTAAAAAGGGTGATTCACTTATATTTATAGATGATAAATTTAAAAAAAATTAACCTGATGTCAGGACACAATCAACTTCTGGTGAATTATACAAGGCAGTGTAGAAATCTTCCCTCAAGGCTTCCAGCTTTTTGTCATAACAAGGTGCCACGACTACATGGAAGATTTTATCAGGAGACAAGTTCTGTGGAACACAGAAGGGAGCACATGTGAACTCCATGAAGTGCAAAAGACAGCTTGAAGGGTGACAGGGACAAAAATAGTGACAGAAATCTCATACAGGCATTACCAGGAATAATTAGTACCCATTAAATTTAAAGAATGTTGCACACAGATAATGATTTGCCAGAAGTCACAAACTTCCAAAGTCAGTCTGGCTGGACCATATTCCCTCAGAGCACGTTTTCTGCAGCTTTTTGATTGCCTTAGGAAGTGAATAGAAGTGAGGAGTTCAGAGTTCTGGCTGTGACTCACTCTATTTCACCCACACCAAGCCCTTCAGAATTTGTCTATCCATGTGCAGGCAGCAGCACTTCCCTCCAGAATGGGCCTGTGGTTCCATTCAGGTATGATATTTAAAGAACAGTGATTTTTTCAACATAGAAAATTGAGGAGATAAAAAGGTTAGTTCCTAGGATACAATGCTTTTATTGATCTCAGATAACAGGGCAATTTCCACATTATTCTCCTCCACTCCTGTTCTGGGTGTGATGTAGAACTACACAGGCAGCATTTCACAAAAAAAAACCCCTTTAACTGCTATGGATTTAACTTTACCCATAAATACCTAAATCCATGCTACGCTGGGGATGCAAGGATTGCTGCCAGCTCACACTGCAGTGTATGAAATGAGCTTCTTTGTACATTCCTCTCATCATGGGCACTTGTACAGCAGCAGAGCACCATTTCTTCTTCAAGTGAAGGACAAATATAATACACTAAGATCTGTATCTCAGTATTAAAGCCTATCTTCTCTGTTTAGAAGAATATAATGGTAAAAATAAATCAGAATTACTCACCTGCTGCCTGGCAAAGTAGCCCTTCACTAGGGAGCCCATGATCTGCTGTGGAGACTTTGCAGTGCAAATGTGAGAGGTCACCAGGTTGGTGAGTACCCTTTCAGCATATCGGATCCAACCTGGAACCACAAAATAATTACAGATACAGAGAGGTGACCCATAAGCACAGCAAGTGGCAGCAGTCACACAAGAGAGCCTGAAAATGGTGACACCTTCACAATAGGGAGGACATTTCTGGCTGGAAGCCCCACCTTGGGAACCGTAGGAAAACTCAAGGCTCTGTTAATAATGCTTTAATCAATAATTCACTGTGTCAGTGATTCTAGACCAAGGTCCACTGTGAACTTCATGATCTGTTCCCTCCTTCCTCATGCACAGATTTAACAAAGCAGAAAGAACAAGACCCCATCTGACAGAAATTTGACCTTCTAGACCTCAGGCCTTGGATCACCACACACTACAACAAATGCACTGTTTGGCCGCTTAACTGTAACCTGGTGTTTCCTGAGATTAAATATCCATGCACCCAGCTTGCCTCCCCTAGAACAGAAGAGTCACATGGAAGCGTTTTTACAAGATGCCCATGGATTAAGCCTAGGAAAAAAATGGCTTCTTTTACTATTGTGAGAGTAGCCATACCCTCAGAAACACTCCTAACACTCACAGGAAGCACCTGAAATCTCTCTGTGTGCAACACTGCCCTCAGTTTCTCAGGAATCCCTCTCTCTTTCACCACATCCCTTCAGCCAGAGCTGTTGTATTATTTCCCCATGTAAATGAAACAAATCAATGTTTTTAGGGTGTGCAATTCTTTCTTGAGCTTAGCTCTTAATGAAAAGCCCAGAATCCTTCACAGCAAGGGTTTGGAGCTTTATTCATCTACATGACACCTTCATTGTGCAGGAGAGTTAGGCCCAGCCTTTGAGGCAGGTGTGTTGCTTTTGGTGCAAAGAAATGGTGGGGGGAAAAAAAATCACACTTTGTCTTCAAGCAAATTAGTGATTACATGAAAGAGAAACTGCTGTGTAGTACATGCTGCCCAGGAAGGGAAAAACCTGGAGGTTAATTTTTAAGCTTGAAATTAGCACTTATGTAAAGACACCTGGTACTGTTTAAGTCAGAACAATATCAGAAATGCCAACAGCAGAACAGAACTGGGATGCAAAGCAGTGTTCAGATGATTTGTCTCTCTGTAGCAGAGAAATAGTCTTCCCAGTGTAACAAAATTTTACTGATGAAAATGAGAAGGTGCTAAGTATTAGGAAAACCCAAGGATCCTCCAGCTGTTTAAATCCTCCAGTTCTTGTTAATGTACAGACTTCAAGCTGGTTTCCATAGAAAACCTCAAAGGCACACATCATCTTCAACAAGCATTCATTCCTGCTGTAGGAAAAGCTGAGGACCATGGATTTACCCATCAGGACTGTACTGAATTTCAAGACTCTGAATTGGAAGTTTGCCTTATGTCCACCTTCAACTGGGACTTTAAGTCCAAGACATTACCTACAACAAGGCACTGAATTTATTGGTGCTTGGTAAAAAGCTGTATTTAAAAAAGCATATTCTGCATGATAGGCACATCCTATTGCTTAAATGGCTTTAGTCTCAGGCATCAAAGAGCAGAAAGCATTACAAAATACCATATAAATTCTTGCAGATGTAGCTCAGAACATGTTATTTTTGGTGGTTTATTGTGAGATCCAGAAAGTGCATCTATGTATCGGTAGGAAGTGCAAAAACACCAAGAAAACTTTTGCTGCTGTAAAACCCCATTCCTGCAAGAGGAAATTGAATGACTGAGACAAAAGCATAGAATCCTCAATATTTATCATCTTCCTACTGCTGCTTCAAGTCTGCCTCATTGGCTTTTGGTTGGCAGTGCCTTAAAAACACTGGATTTTCCAGAGCAAGTGCTTCGTGTTGCTCACCAGCCTGGTACATTAAGGAATAGAACTGATTCTCCTGAGATATTACATTTACTATCAGTAGTAACACTGCTGTTCTTTCAACAGCAAACAAAGCAAAAATGAGCTCAGTTTCTCCCCAGAGAGTAGCAGGAGGTGAACAATTAAGACAGGGACAAGGGAAGAGCTGTTCTCGGGTTCTGGAGGATCCAGGCTCTGCTCTTTGCTCATGGTAGATGTTACACCCCAGACTGCTGCAGAGGGTGATCACACACCAAGATTAAAAAAAAGAGTAAAGCATTTATACTTGAGTTCACACTGACCTTCCATCTACAGAGCTATATAAAAACCATTTTGTGATAAACACACCCAGTAAACAACTTCTCTGGGAAAAATTTATGTCATCTGGGGGTAGAAAGAAGAAGGAGAAAAAGGAACAGAAAATGCACTCAGACAAATAAGGTCAGGGAAACACAGTGAACAACCTTACTATAACATGACTAATCAGGATTTTTGCTTTCTCTAATTGCTGACAAAGAAACATAGCATGTTTTCAAAATGGGTTTATGGTGATATTCTGGGTTTCCCAGAAATGGAAAGCACTCATGCTTGTCACCATCTCTGTCACAATAGAGCTGACACCAAAACTATCTTGTGCAGATCACACAGGAACAAGGAAAAGTGCTCCATTAACTATTTCCACTGAGAGCAGCAGAAAACTTGAGCTCTGTTTCCAGATGAAGAAAATTAAAATTATCTCAAATTCTAAAATAAATTCTCAGGTTTTGAAAAGACAAGAAAACTAAGTAATGGGGATGTTTCAGCTGCACAGGTTTTACATGAAAAAGAGCAATATATGATATGTCTGCTCCTGAAGATAAGAGGGTACACTAAGATAACAGTAACAGAAAAAAAGAGAAGTGTTTTTAATACACGTATGTTGTACTTAAAGCATAATCCAGATACTTTCACTACAAAATACACAGAATAAACAAAAATATAACTCAAACAGCAGCATTTAAATTTCAAATCAATCACAAGAGCAGATTCTGGGGATCACCAACTGTAACTCCTCACTCTAATGTTTCTTTCATAAATGCAATTCACTAATTATTTCAAAGCTAGCAAGAAATATTTTGGTATTTTTTATCTGCCTTTTGAAAAGCAACACTATGAACTTTTGGGTGGAGTTGAGGAGGCTCTTAGGCAAAAGAATTACTTCTACCACCTTTTTGATACTTCTATTTTAGGAATGTGACTTTTTACTTGAATGGAAATGGTGCTGTGCTAACAATGGAAAAAGTAAGCGTGACTGCATGTTCTGCATCTTTTCAGCTGCTACAAGTGCAGGTTCTGCTCATAACAGAACAAGTTCTCAGGTGCAAGGGTCTCAGAAGTGAGACATTTAGCCAGTCAAGTCTGTGACATTCCATGTGAGAATTGCTTTCCAAGTGTCAGAGTATCCATCCCACAATCACAAGGAATGTCACTTGCTACTTTCCCCTAGGCTGAAGTGGCAAGTCCTAAACTTTGCTTAAGGCTGTGGTTTAATTCTATCAAAGTTCCTTCAAGAAACGCCCTTAAACTGTTAAACTTCGTGGTCTGAACACACAAGCAGCACCCACTAAACTCCTCCTTTCAGTTCTGATTCTCAATTCCAAGCACTGAAACGCACTCAGGATGACCAGTGATACTGGGAAACAAATGCTGTGTGCTTGGTGTCCCTGAAAAGCAAATCAAAAATGCTCTAATTTATGTGAGGCTCCCAAAGGAAGCCACCCTTTCCTCAGCTCCTTGGTAGCTCCAGTGAGAGCAGTTTGAAAGGCAGGAAGGATGGATAAATCAGTTCTCACCAGGGCAAGCAGAGGCAAACATTGGTAAGGCATGTTCCTCCTGGTTCCTCCGTTGGTAGCGCTGCACAAATTCCCTCTGGCTCTCCAGGATACTGAAATCTGCAGCTATAGTGGTGTCAAATACATAATGCACCCCTAGGGAAGCAAGCAGAAGGGAACAGGGAATCACTGGAATGTTTTCCACCTCACAAACCCCTTTCAAAGTTCCAGGCCTATGAAAAATCTTGAAGGATCAATGGGTACATTCCTTCCCTCTGCAAATTTTCACAAACAGCAGAGTCATAAGTAAAAGCCATACACTGGAAAAACATCTTCTGCATCCTGAGTTTCAAAGGACCACCAAGTGGCTAATGCTGCAAGCAGCACTGCAGACATTCTCTGCTTCCCTCTGAGCACCTTGCATCTATCACTTTTAGTTCAATTGAATACAATGTCACAAATCCTGGGTGACAGGCTATGACTCTTGCAAAGCAATGCTCTTTTCAAGACATGCTGAAGTCACAAAAAAAATGATATCCAGCTAAGAGGCATATCTGCCATTGCTCAAGTTGTCTGCAGAGGTACAGGAGCATTATCACCAACACAGCAGAGACCTTCTGGCTGCTCATGCAGCAACACACTCCCTCTAAGCCGACGTAATGCTGAGCACATCCCCACAGAAGTGAGTGTAGATAAGGAATGCATTCTAGGAAAACTGGGGCCCACCAGAGATGAAGAATATACACTGGCTACGGAGATGCATCAGGAAAAACATGACTATATAAATGAATATATGTAGATACAGATGGGAGGAAACAGTTTATAGGTTTATTACTGTCCTTTTTCTTCCTTCAAGTAAATAGAAAAATATCCTAAACTTGCAAGGAAAGTGGCTTTTGCTTTTTATTTGAATCATTGTATATAATGAGCAAAGGAAATACAGCTCTAACATATAATAGGCAGATACAACAGTTCTTGTAATTTCAAATTACAGGAAAAAAACAGAACTGAAAATCTTTGAGGGATACAATGTATCAAAGAGACTGAAAGGAACTCAGAATAAGAATTACCTTCTCTCTCAAGTTATAAAATAATGAGAAGTTTGTGACTAAGCCCTCCCTGATTTCTTCGTAGCAAAGGTTTTGGAGCCAGCTCTACAATGTCCTTTTGTCCTGTGACCTTTACTGTCAGCAGGGAACGTCTCCAGTCTGTTTCTCACACTGGTGTTTGTGGCACTGGAGCCTGGCTGTAACTTCACAGAGCGTGGAGCTCCAACTCTGAACAAGGCTGTGCAAGAGCACCTTAGGATGTGTAACAAAGTATCTTGGAATGGAATCCTACCATTGGTTTTGCTTCGGAGGAACCTTAAAGCTCACCCAGTCCCATCTCCTGCCATGGGCAGAGACACCTTCCACCATCCCAGCGTGCTCTAAGCCCCATCCAACCCGGCCTTGGACACTTCCAGGGATGGGGCAGCCACAGCTTCTCTGAGAACCTGTGCCAGGGCCTCATCACCCTCATTTCTTCCTATTATCTAATCTCACTCTGCCCTGTTTCACTCCATGCCCTTGTCAAAAGCCCTCTTCAGCTCTCTTGCAGCACCTTCAGGTCCTGGAAGGCTGCTGAGAAAGCAAAACCAGTCAAAACGATCCCTCCCTTTCTGCTTCAGCACCATAACAAATGCAGACTTACCAAGACTTTTGAGGAAACCACAGAGTCTCTTGGCTGCTTCATTCACAGAGAGATTGAATTTAGCAGCAAAATAAGGCAATGACTGAGGGCACAGAGACACTGCCAACACTTTGTGTTTTGAGGTATCACATTTCTGGTAAATGAAACAAAGGAAAAGAAAAAAAAGGAGAGAGAGATGTCATTACAACAGGGCAAGGCTCCCTGCTTTCCCTTCCTTTCCCATTCCTGGAGTTATTCCTTGGAGTCTTATGCTTCATTGGGCCATATCATTAAAATCCTTGTAAAACAATCCTCAAGTTACAGCAGGACAGGATGTTCCTCTGACAGTGTTCATCTCCAATCATCCGTAGATGTTTCTTTTATATAACTCAGGGGAAATCCATCTCTCCTAGGACAATTCTGTGGCTGGTTTCCATGTGACATAAGGAAAGTTAAGGGACATTCAGCATCTCTGAAGTTCTAGCAGGATTAAATATTCTAGCAAATATGAAAAGAGCCATATGTTTAAACATTAATAAATAATGTTTACAGAAGCAGGGGTGTTTGAAGCTATAAATACAACCCAGCAAATTACACATCTTATTTTTTGTTAAGGCTCCTGTGTCTGTATCACTGCAGTTGTTAAGGGCCCTCTTAACAGGATCCATGTGACCCAAAAGATTATTTCCCCTCTCTTCTCTTCTAATTTTCTCATATATGACAACATCATTCTGTATGGAGAGTTAAACTCCTCCTAAGAAAATGTAAGTACTATGTAATTAATCCATACTTATGACACACATGTACAGATCAAGACGTAGTTTCAATTCTAGTAGCTTTTGCACAGAAGTCTGGCGCAGAACTAAAATAATTAATGTTATATCAGGTTCTAAAGATCTGAGCACTACACATAGCAACTATCTTCCAAAAAAACCCCAGAAATCAGCAGAAAATAAGACAGCAATAGAACACTTAAAAGGTTTGCTAAGAATATGGACAAAATGTAGTCAGGTTGAATATATATTAAAAAGAATTCTAATTTCAAAAACATGTCTTCATTGGTTTGTATCACGTGGATACATTAGCACCAAAAACCACCCAGAACAGTCCTAGCAATGAAGGTACGAATATCTATGAATACTGAACTACAGAATAATTTATTAGTGCAGTAATGAAATCATCACATTGTCAATAAATTTTCCTTCTGCAGGTGCAGTAACTTTTCTCTGGTGTTCACATTAATTGCTGTGACCTTGCAACTCCAGTACAAAATTATTTTAAATACTTTAACATTTTGTTTTGCCTTAAGTTTTCAGTTCCTCTTTGGAAAAAGCATATCCTGACAAATCTTCACGTTATCTGCCTTGGGAAACCAAGCAGCTTAGTCATTCTGGAACTGCCTCCTCCAACAGAAAACAGTGGGTTATTGTTTGGGTCACTTTACCTTATTAAGGTTGAGAATACGAAAGAATTCCTTCTGATTCTGCTGGAAAACTCTGGCTCCTTCTTCCAATGTCATGCAACTGTCACAAGCTAGGCAGTCGCTAAGGAGTATTTTAGCATTAGCCAATGTATCAAACTCATTTTTCTGGTGGCAAAAAAAAGTAAACAAGTATTTAATAATGATCAAATGATTTTCAAGATCTTGCAATGAGCCAGATGAAAAGCAAACACAGTATCACTACTTGGTTTAAAGCAGGACTATCCATGACATTTTCATAAAATCCAAGATTATTTATAGGTAAACAAAATATTATGTTCCATCCCAATCATAGCTCTGCTCCTTCTATTACTGTGAAATTGCAAAATATGTAAGTGTAAACAAAGATCTAAATTTAGCCCCTAGTCCATATGCTGGTAACTTAATTTGCACTGAGAGCTGACAGTTCCCATCAACTCACCAAGCAACTGAGAAAACTTTTCCTTGAACTATTAAAGCTCTTTGACCAGATGTCCCTCTAACAGCATGGTGGCTCAGGCTTTGTACCACGAGGTAGAACAAACAGAACACAGTCCCACAATTGCACTGAACATATTCTGTGAGATCAAGAGTTTCACAATCCTGGCTATGACTATCTATCTGCAGCTCACTTGAGAAGGAATACTAGGATATAAAGAATAAGTAGATATTTTATCCACTTGTACTATCAAAACTCCTCTTCTTATAAGCTCTGTCTCTGTTCTGAAGACTTGATATCAGAGTTTTGCCACTCCCCATTTTTAGAACTTAGAATTTCTGTTTTGTGTTTGCATAGTAATGACTTTTATTTCACCTTTTTACAAGATTTTTGATTCACATAGCAAGGGATGTCTAGAAGAGCTCAGTTCTTTCCAATTGCTTGTTGTTTATTGTTATACTTAGTAGTTGAAAGTTGTCTCCTAAAACCTCCTTTGGGGTGCACAAAACAAAAGAATATAGAGTCTAATACAGATCTTAAAAGGAACATTACCTCTTCAGAGCCATCGTTTGAACTCAATGCATCAACAGATGTACTTTGCGTCTCATCGTTTTTCTGCTTTTTACTGCATTCCTGAAACAAAACATAAATTGCGTGGATTATGCAAAGCCTGTTTACCATTCTGTAAGAACACTTTCCAGAACTGTTCATGTCATTAACCACTGATAGAGTTACTTACAGTGTTTTGGAACACATGCAAGACCCTGTGTTCAAAGTGCAATTGCTACGATGGAAATAATTTCCCAGGAATTTCCCTGCCTCATCGGTTTGAGAGTTCTGGGCGGTGTGTTAACCTGAGGGGCTGCCCTGCGCAGGCACAGGAGGAGCGGAGGGCGCTCCGTGTCTCCCGGGCACAGGCACGGCCACATCCCGGCGATAACGTGCCCGGGGCTCCCCCGGGAGGTGTCACGGCCGGGTCGCGGGTGAGGATACGGAGCTCGGTGACCTTGGGGCCGGCGGCCAGCGCCGCTTCCCCTGCCGGGGCTCCGAGGCCGCCGGACGAGGCCGTCCCGGCCGGCTGCATCCCCCCATCCCCGAGACAGTGTCCCCGCAAGCCGAAAGGGCGGGCAGGGACAGGACCCGGCCGCGGCACTCACCTTTTTGGTGCAGTTCTCGCACTTCATTTGCGGCGCGGCCGGCGCAGCTCGGCCCTGGCCGCCGGGGCTGCGGGACAGGAGAGAGCGGCCGGGGAGGTGAGACCTGCACAAGCAGCGCCCGCCACCAGCCCGGCCCCCGCTGCCCTCCCTGCCGTCCACCCGTCCCCGCCGCCCTTTGTTGCCGCGCCCGCCCCGCCGGGCGGTCCCGGGGCGGGGGCGGCCCCGCCGCGCTCACGTGTCCCGCAATTCCCTCGCCCGGAATTACCCCGCAAATGCCGCCAGCCCCCGGCGCTGCGGGCGGCACCCAGCGGCCTCGGAGGATACCCGGGGCGGACAGCGCTGGTCGAGCCCCGCGGGGAAGGTGCCTCCGCAGCAAGGCCCTGGCCCCGCACGGGGAGGAGAGCACCCACCGCCGCACCCCCGGCTCTTCAGAGCCCCCCGCGCCGAGGTGACGGGAGAGCGGGCGGGCACGAGCCGCAGCTCATCAGCTGCACACGGAAAAAAAATAACGACCACGGAAATGGCTCCCGAAAGCCCCAAGGCAGCCGATGAAGGGGGTAGCGGGGCGCAGGGCCGGTGCCGTACCTGCCGCCGGGGCTGTGCCTGTGGCCGCAGAGCGGGCGGGGCGGTACCGCCTCCTCCGCCGCCTCCCCCGGCACGTCCCCGGCCGCGCCCGCCGGGCTCATTGCGGACCTGCGCCGCCGCACGTACGCGGAGGGACTCCCCCATCGCCATCCCCGTCCCAATCCCCAGCCCGACCGGGACCCCCGGGCCGCACTGATCCACCAGGCAGCTGCCCTCCGAGGCGAGGCTGTGCCCGAGGAGTCGCTGCTTCTCTGGAGCGTCCCTGCGTATTTTTTACAATGCGCTCCTCTCTTATATCGTACAAAGGTTTTTTTCGCCCCGATTTTTTTTTCCCGATGGCTTTAAAGTGAAATGACACTCTGCGAGTTACTAAATACAGCATCATCACCATTTTATTTAACCGATATGCTGCGATTTCCCGTTTCTGTAACAAAACACAAGTACCGACGATGCTGTTCCCAGGCAGGAATCACAAATCCTCATTAACAGGATTAATAAACAGACATCAGCCTTCCACACCCTCAAAGGCCCCGGAGTATTTATCAATGATTTTTTGTCCTTCTGAACCTCAGCTTGTAGGATTTAGACAGAAAGGTTCAATCAACATTTTGCTCCTTTTTTTAACCCCCGACCACACGAACACACACGTACAAGCAAACGCCTACGGCTACACAGAGAAGTTTTTTCAAGCGCAAAATGACATTTTATAAATTAAATCACAAAACTTCCAAAAAACATGCGATTTCCTGCCTAAACTGCAACTTTTCTGTAACACTGGGTAAATCCCCCCCGTTACATTGACCTCTAATGCTTTAAGCCACAGAGAACAAGGGCTGGAGACAGGCACGGCTGGAGAGGTTTGTTAGCCAAGGACACAACTTCAAACACTTGTTCCATTTTAAGGATACTAAAGATAACCCCAGAGAAGGATTTAGTGCTTAAAAAAAATAAATTGCAGACTGTAGGTGAGTTATCATTGAGGTCAGATAAATCAAGAATTCCTTAGCTTAACCATGATGAAAGCAAACAGAAACGTTTTCATACCGACCACTTTAAGGAAAGTAAGTTGATGCCACTTCACATATATCCTGGAAAAAATGTCACAAATCCTGCCTTGAGGTAAAAATTGTAATAGCTTTGGTAATAATTTTCTGTGCCTCTGTTCTCTTCCTTCAAAATGCTCTCACATTTCATATTAGCCTATTAGCCCAAGCATTTTAAAAACATCACAACCACTCCTGAGCAATTCCTACGTGACATAAGAATTTGCATTTCCTATGGACTGCTGAAATGCAGCATTATCTCACATCTTCCTTGCTCCTGTGGATGAGTATTTTCATACAAGAAAAGCTGTGCCAACCTCCCACCTTATTCCACCAGGATACAACAGCTACGGTTGCATTGACCAATAGGATGGACGAAAAGTTCTAAATTAGAAATGTGTTGAGATTTGCACTTAAAGGCACAGCTAAAATCTTCCTGTTTCACACTGATTATACTTACATTTATTATTCAAAACTGATATAGTGATTCTTCAAAAGACATGTCAGTTTTGGATACTTCTGTAACTGCACGGACCATATTTAAATTATTTTTTATTTCGCAGAATCAGAGTAGTTTGGGTTGGAATGGACCTTTGAAGGTCATCTAGTCCAAACCCCTCTTCCACTAGACCAGGTTGCTCCAAGCCTAGCCTTGAATGTTTCCAGGGGTGGGAATCTCTGGTCAACCAAGTTAGTCATCTGTTACAGGACTGGATTAAACACATTCTTCTGCAGATCATCAAAGGGCAGAAGACTAAATTTCTGCCCATATTTCTTCTATGAAAACCAGAGAACTGCATAAAAATTGAAGCATTTTGCAGAAATATTGAAGGACATCTTAGGTACATACTTAATGTATCCCTATTTCATCCTTCATCTTAGGAATACTTACACTGAGTTAATTTCAAATTAAAAATTCAAACAAAAAGAGCTGAAACTCATACAAACTGAAGAGTGTGCAAGGAATCTCTGTTTCAGTGTACAGTATAAGATGGTATTTCTGAAATCCTTAGATAATTAGATGTCTCATTTATTTTATTGCCAAGAGCACTCTCTGCTTTCCATTAACCATGGATGCCATTTTCCCACAGAGCAGTGGATCTTTGATGAACCCTCACAGTAGGCCTGACAACCTGAGACAAGAAAGCACCATCCTGCTTTAATCTGCCCTGGGGAGGTAACAGTTACCACCTTTGTAGGGATATTTCCCAAAAACCTGACTCCCTAAAAGCTTTCCTATACCAGCAGTAGGTAGCACTTAAAGGCATCACTTGCTTTTATGGGCATTGTTGATGTATTTGGCCTCTGTGGCTCCACGTAACAGTTATCCCTACACCTGAAGCATTTACACCCTGAACGAAATGGAGAAATAAGAACTTCCCTGTGAAAACAGAGTGCTGTGAACAATTGCAAAATGTTACAGGCTTTGCCTCAGTGCCAGCTGTAAATGCCTCCTTGCCATAGTGCCAGCACGTACCACTCCACAGGTGTCAGAATTGGGCAATAAATCTTTGCTACAGCTGGTAAACATGTATTCCATGAAATCTGTGCTCTGCAGGCTGCTCACACACTGTTCCATCGAGGTCAGGGGGCACACAGAGAGCTCGTTCTGTGGGATGAGCTCATTTCTGACAGGACTTGCAGCCAATTCTGTCCAGCCAAAGCATCTGGTGGCTGCTTCCAACCAAGCACCCTGGGAATTTATCCTAGCGTGTTAGCAAGATCACACGCTTATTGCATAGCTGAATTCCTAAGTTTAAGATCTTAGGGCAGAAAAAAAAAAAAGTGTAAGGAGTTAGAAAAGAATACATTGCAAAAGGGTCTGAAATAGGAAAAAGCACCAGAATTCCAGACATGTTGAACTAATTCAAAATAAAGGCCAGTTCTGTTCTATCTGCATGTTCTTGGGTTTAGATCAATGACTTAGAAGTTACAAGCGTGTTTATCACACAAATAGAACACAAACACTTCCACAGAATCTATTTTTACATTGTTAAGGAAGAAGTCTACGAATAACCAATCACATTCCTGAATTGTTTATTTTGGAAAATAGTTTTTGTTTCTGCAGCAACGTGGTTTGGAACTCATGCTGTTCTTTAAGTCCAGGATAAAGATTTCAAAATGTTCCTTCTTCCTCTTTCTATGGTAGGCATAACAGCACTCACTACTTGAAAGAGGTGGTCTAAGACCCCCATATTTTAGAAAAATATGCTGTAAGAATCATTAATAGATAGCAGAATCTTACAAGGATCCTTGCCATATTTGTTTTGATTGTGTGTGTATGTAAGTGATATTTCCCATGGTTGAAAAAATTTCTCTGTAACTTCATAAATAAATTAAGTCATATCAGGTTATCCTAGTGTGACCTTTGAAGAACTGGAGAAGTAGAGAGTTGCTGATATTTTTGCAGTTAATAACAAAATAATAAAACATATGCTGTGTGGTTTATGCCGAGTGGAGGGAACAGATAAATTTCTTGCTTATTTCACTCTGCTCTAGGCACAAGAAATCTTTTGTCTTGTAGCACTCAAAAAGGCTTAACATTTGGTTTCCAGAGAAACCAGTTGCTTATAAAAACTGACTGACAGCTAATTAGACATAAATTTCTTCCCAGAAGACTCAGTCAGCTGCTTGTTTGGGTTGAGCACACGTGATACTTATTACTTCCTATTTTTCATCCAAATCCAGCAGCTGGTACCTTGTGACTCACAAGCAGGCCGATTCATTCTTGCAGTTCCTCACTGCCTTTTCCCATTAACACACATAGAAACTGCACATCAGTTGGTATTTTCCAGTATTTACACTTAAATGTCTGTACCACGGACTCCGGTTTTTTTTCCCCCTATCTTCACTCTGGATTGTTATTAAAAAAAAACAGTGATCAAAATCTCAGTTCACCAGAACAGTGTTGAGAACAGCTAAAGAAACTTCTATCATGTCGTGGCTCTCAGCAAACACTTTGGAATATATCCATGCTCAGAAACAAGCCAAAAATTGAGGATTTCATTCAGAAATGACATTCCTGTACAACTGAGAGAGGATCAAATATCATTTGTAGATGAAGTTACACACTGACATAAAGGGAATTTAAGAAGTTAAGGTAAACTACAGATGTCTGCACTTCATCCATCCTGCCTGACATAAGTAGTTGCTCCAATGCATTGAACAGGAACAGCTTTCCCATGTGAATGATGACTAAAACACAAACGATTTTCTAAATGCAGCTTATTTGTCCACAACAGGAAAATTACTCTGTATTTCAAGTGAATTACAAACCTTCCTCCCAAATAACGTATTTTCAAACCCAAGCCTTCAGCTGACAGACACAAAGCCCATGACATCAATGCTGGACCTCTAAGATTATCACTGATATTTCTGCTTTGCAAATGTAAGTGGTGCCCTGGTGTTAGGAAAAAAACAAGTTATTTGTTGGTTGAATTACCTTATTAGAGCCTAGGGCCTGACATGCTTTAATGATCTCAGACCTAGCAGACGTTAACAAAGTCTGAGAAAAAAGGATGCCCACTGGCAGTGAACACAAAGAATGCAGAATTTAGGAGCCATCTGGCAAGAACTCCCAAAATAAGGAAGAAACAAATAAAGCCAACTCAGCAACTGTGCTGAAATCAGCTCCGGCTAGGTAAAAGGTAATTCTGGCAGGGGGGAATCTGCAACCACTGACACAAGAAACCCATCTACAGGAAGGAAAGACTGAGCATGCAGACTTTTTAGCATGAGAAGTGAATCATTAACCGATAGAAGACGAAATACTAATTAATAAGAGAACGATGTCATTTGTAGCCAGTAAACACTAATGTCTCTGCTAAAATGTATAAGGAGTTAGGAGCTTTGGTGTGCTTGATCTATGGAAACCTCCACCTTTGCACCCTGTGCAGAATAAACCTCTCCTTCCTAAACCAGACTGTGTCTATGTTTAGAGAGCTCCTAAAATCGGCATCACCCCTCTGCAGACATTCCAAACCCACCTGGACTCGTTTCTGTGTCGGCTGCTCGAGGTGTGCCAGCAGGGGTTGGACTGAGGGATCTCCAGAGGGTCATTCTAACCCTAAAGTGATTTTGCCATAGCCAAGGCACAGCACCAGCGCTTCTGGGGCAGTGGTACCCCAAGTGCTGCCATCGAGAACCCAGGGGTTTCCTGGCCTCCACAGGAGCTGCCCGAGCCTGGGGACAGCCCCCAGTGGAGACCTGTTCCAGCGTGGGGCTCCCCTGCCCTCCCCGACCCCCTCATGCAAGGGGCCATGTCCACCTCACCCATCGCGGGTCGGTCCAACTGGGTCCACTAAGGCTCTCTCACACCCTTACAGAAGTTCACTCCTCTCACCACGCGAGGTTTCTGCTCTTTCAAAGCACCGCTAAAGTGAAATAACCAAGGAAACATGGACACCCTTACTCCAGCAGCATCCGCGAGCTCAGGCGCCACGGCGGGTCCTGGCAGCGCGCCGCCATCTTGGCGCGGCGCCGCCCTCACGGTAGGGGAAGGGAGGTTCATGTCCCATCCTCTGCCCTCACCCAAAATGGCCGCGGGCGCGCCCGCCCAGCCCTGAGGCGGGACCGGCTCTGAGGGCGCGGGACGCGGAGGCGGCAGTGGGTCTCTTTAGAACGCGGCTGGAGGCCGGGCAGGTACCGGGGGCACGGGGCTGGGGAAAGCTGAAGGTGAAGGGGGGCTCGAGGTCCCCAAGCGCGGGGGGAACAAAACCCGGGGGGTTGGATGGGTTTTGGTAGGGCCGGTCCCTGCCTGGAGAGGGTCTTCCCTTCCCTGAGGGGAGACCAGGCTGGAGTGGGTGGGGTGGGAGCAGGTGCAGGGTTGGGAGGTAAAGAAAAATGAGCTCTCTGAAGAAAATTCCCCTGATGTGTGGTCCTGACTTGATGGCTGCTGGTGGTGAAGGCTTCAAGATGTGCTTTCCAGTGGCTTTTGCTGGCTCGCCCTCAACCGAGAGCTTGGAGGAAGCATGAGAATGTTATTTTGATGCTGGAGATCAGTGTCAAAGCAGACAAATTGAAGCGAAATTGAGTTTTGGAATTCGAAATGAAAGAGCAGCACAAAAATACCTTTTTCTCTGTAATCACAACATTGTTGTAGTAAAACTTGTGTTTGCTTTAGGGCGCATTTATGATTTATTTATTAAATGTAACTTTAGCAGCTGCTTTAGTGCTTTTTATTCCAGGCTCCATCTCTTGCAAGCAATAGCTTGTGAGGGACAATACACTGATGTTGTGTGTCCAACATTAAACCAAAACTGGCATTTGCCTGCTTGAACTTCACTAAATTATTATGGGAGGAGATATCAAATTTGCATTAATGGACTTGACTGATATGTGTGAGAATTATGTTCTAAATAGGGTGTTTAATGAATATTTGTTAAATACAGCAAGATTTCTGCAGTGATCTTGATGTATTTTATAACTTGTATTTGTTAACAGGCAGGAGAAAGTGTTCTAAATGCAGAAGTATTTTCCAGTATATTGAGAGCAACTCACAGGAGTCATTTGAAAATTAAAATTTGATGCTTGACATCCGGAGGAGATGGAGCGTGTCTCATGCATAAGTGCTTTTGGCTCTTTCGGTTTCAGATGCTCTCAGATGTGTTGCTAAGAGATTAAAATCAAAGTCGTGGGTGCTTTTTGTTTAACTGAAAAGACCTGGCTAAATGTGCTCCCCTGGAGCTTTGTTTCCAAACTACCAGAATTGCAGGAGTCTCTTCTTGTATCCCAGAACAGCCGGATAACTAAAGGACCGAAAATCACATATTTGCCTTTTGTGAGAACTTGGATGTGTTCAGACCTGCTCTCTCCATGTTTTTCATGGTTATTCAAAACCTGATGAATGCAGACATTTTCTAAAAACCTGTTATCATGGACAGCTAACAGCAGCTTAATGCCAGCCTCCTTGAACTGGTTCTGTGGGACAGGCTGCCCAGGGAAGTGGTGGAGTCACCATCTCTGGAAGTGTTCAAAAAACATGTAGGTGAGGTGCTTAAGGACATGGTTTAGTGATGGACTGAGCAATGCTGGCTTAGTGGCTGGGCTTCATGATCTTAAAGGCCTTTCTCACCCTAAATAACTCTGATTCTGTGCTGTAAACCAGTAAAAAAGTACTGAAAATGCTGCATTGGATTACCCAGCTCTTACTGGTTTTAATTAGTACCTGTCTTTTTAGTCTCTGCTGTTTCTGCCTAGGCTGGAGGCATGGTCTTGTTGAGGACAGACAGACATACTTGTTGTTGGAAGTTCCTGGTATTGTTGAAGTGGTTTGGAAGATGGGAATGCATTATGGGATGCTCAGTGCTTGGCTGTTGCCCTTCTTGGTGTGTCAGCAGGGATGAGACCCCATGTCAGGGATGCAGAAGGCTGCACTGTCCTGCCCCAGCCCCCAGACTAACCCTTCACACAACCCTTTGAGCTCACAGGAAAAATGCTGTCAAAGATTTCCATTCCCCTTGATGTTTTATCTGTTTGAAGGGCTGCATGAATTAGCAACAACGTTGTTCCAGGTTCTTGCTCTTCACATTTTTCTTCTGGAATCTGATTATAATAGAAAGAGACCCCCCAAATGAGAACTTTCTTCCAAGTGTTCAGATTCCTGTTGCTGTTATGCAACTCTCTACATGACAGTTTTAGTTTGTGGTTGTTTTCAGTGTACGTATTGCTCTTCCTGTCCAAAAAGACTGTGTTCTTACCCTGGAGTATCTTTTAGTCTAGATCACCAAGTTTTATGGTATAGATTAAGACTTGGAAAGTCCTGAAAAATGCTAAGAAGGGGAAATAGTGGAATTGTCAATGATTTACAATTCTTGATTTTTTACAATGATTTAAAGTTCTTTCTTTTTTTACCAGTGAGGTTTCATGAGTCAAACTGGGCTGTTGGGAGTTTCTTTTGAAGATGTACATGTTGGTTGAAAAACGTACAAATTCCCATCTTCATCTAAAGAGGTCACCTGGGATCCGATCTTGGTCTCTCTGTGTTGGTAAGACCATAGCATTCTTCAGTTATTTCAGAGCTTGCTTTAAGGGAAGAGGGTCACTGCATAAACTCCCGAAAGAGCCCCTAGTGCAATGCCTGCCTTCTAGGAGGTTTTCCTTTCCAGAAGAGGAATGGTTGTACTTTGAACTCTTCCTTCCTCATAGCTACTAAATAAAGCCTCGGTGTGGCAGTTTCACTGTGAGACTTTCAGTCTCATCTGGAGAACCTCAGAAGCTCATAGATGGAATTTTAAAGGAGTCCTGAAAGATCAGGAACAGAAAGTTTATTATGTGCCACACAGCAATAGAAATGTGAAGCTTTTGAGGGGGCTGCATAGTTAGGTTGAAAAACATCTCGATTTTCAGGAGTAGAAAACTGCAGTGTGGCCATGCTGGGGCTGGATTGTGCATGTGGTTGATGGTGAGGTCCTAAGGACACTGTAGGGAATGGGAAGTCATACAGGATGTTCTGAAAGGCATCTTTATAAAACATTACTGAATATGCAGGAAAAATAAACTTGTTAGGATTGTACCGAGAGAGCTGCTGGGGAAAATCTGGCATATCCTGCTTTGCAACTGAGCAACACCATGTTGTCATTGCCTTCAGAGATGTTGAGAAGATCTTCGCAGTTGCAGCAGCCTCTGGGGCATGGGGCACTCTTCAGGTGCTTCCTCCTCCCTGAGAGAAAGGAGCTGCCAGTTTCTGACACAACTTCACTGCAAAAATTTTCTTTTGGCTCCATAGAGCGCTTAGAGGGGAAAATAACCAATGCAAGGTTTGTGTCAGCACTCCAAGTTGTACCATGCTGAGAGAAAGTGTGGGGTCATGGTTAGATTGAGTCCTTCTGAGGTTCTGTTCCCAGTGTCACAACATTTTTATTTCTGACCCCAGCCCCTTTGCTTTTAATGCCTTTGCAGAATGGATTTTTTTTTTAATACTGAGAGAAAAAAAAATGACTTCACTTTTATATAGTGATTTATGTTGCAGTCAGGTTTGTCCTGTTTTTGAAAAGTGATGTTTTTCATCAGGGAATTTGGGATGTTTTTTGAGCTGCTTATTTGTCCTAATTCTCTCCTCTTTCGTCCTAGGAATAGCCTCCATAGGTTTGGCTGCTGCTTATTATAGTGCAGGTAATGACCTATCACTTTTTTGGGAGTGTTGTGTCTTTCCTTGATATGTTTTTCATGCTGATAACTCATCTGCAGCTTCTGTTTGGCCCTTCAAAGACAGTGGAGGTTCCTCTCCCACTTTGTGGTGTGAATATTAAAACCAGTAATAACTGTTGCCTCTATGGCTTACTGTGCTTTAATGCTCTATTTCTTACTCAGCCTCCTTTTCCATTTGCAAGTATTTTTAATAATGATATTGCTACTCTGTGGCATTTTGTACTTTCAGTGTTTTATAAATGTGATTAGCTGGTCCTCACAGCTCTCCTGGGAAGACATGCAATGATTACTTGACGCCGTAATGAAGTGATGACTTTGCCTTTGACGGAAATTCTCTGTTTCTCTGGAAACTGTCAAATCATCACTAGCAGAGATTACTCATCCAAGCACCTTTAGAGGTCAGACAGCTACTGCTGCTTCTTCCCCCTGCAGCACAGCAGACTGCACCAAATGCCAGCTGGCTTCCCATCGATGGGATTTATCCTGGCAGCTGCCCCTGTGATTCTTGTGCTGCATCCTGTTAACATCAAATGTTAAAACTTAATACTGTGTGGGAACGTGCTACCAATACAACCCACGTATTTTTATTTAAAGAGCAAAATGCAGTGAAAGCTGCTTGAGCCACCAGCTAAATCAGCCTTGTTTTTGTTAAGACATTGCAATAAAGTCTTCTGAAACCCCAGCACAGTTCTGCTGTGCCTTCAGTTAAAAACCTGAGTGAGCAAATAGTTTAGGCTGTGACATGTAAACATTTCCAGGACATGAAATGCAAATGTTTGTTTGCTGAGAGGACCAACTGCTTCCTTTTATGCAGAAACACGTTTGGTTTATTGAATTTTTATTATCCTTGTCCTCTGTAGCACAAATATTTGGTGTTTGACAGCAGGTTGGCAGTTTTGTGGATGCCTTTTAAGATGCCTTTGCTTGTAGAGAAGAAAAAGATGTGATGTTACAACTTTGCCGATAATACATAAGCTTATAATTCTGCATGGTTTGAAACCCAGCATGAATGAAGTCTCTGAAAAGTGTGAAGACTTTCTGTATTTTCATCCTGGGAAAGAGCTGTAAAATAGCTTGTAGTACAACTAAAGGCAAAAATGTTCCATCAGAGAAACTTTTCCGCCTTTTGTTGCTTTTAAAGGAAGCGTGTTGCTTTCAGGATTTTTTGAATACCAAAGAAGGGGGAAGGAAAAAAAAAACCTAAATTTGTGCATTTTTTGCATTGTTCAGACAGCTTGGCATGGAAGCTCTTCTACATGGCTGGGTGTTTCTTTGTGGCAGCCCAGAATCTGGAGCAGTGGGAGGTAAGATGCTGAACTCAGGAAATGAGGGTCTGTGAGCAGGAAGCAGTTGGCAGATGCTGATTCCAGCAGCCCCACGCACTTGCTCAGTCCAAACAGACAAGTTATGCTTTTGGTTTAAAGGAAACCCTCTGGGACTAGAATTAGGGCAATAATTCTTTGACTACACAAGCATGAAAATATGAAGCTAAACATAGGGGTATTTTTAAGGGGAGATTTGGCCCAAAATGTTCTCTCTTATACAAAAGAGGGAGGATGAGTGAGACACTCAGCTGCACAACATGATTTTGAACTTAGCCTTCAAGCTAATAACAGAGCAGCCACTAAATAAGGGAGCTCTAACCTTTCAGGCTGCTCAGCTTTTTTTTTCCTCTGGGGCTTTAGAATTGTGTGGATGTTGATTTGAGAGCAATAAGCCACCTTGTCACCCTGCTGATTGGAGTTGTGTTAGATTGAGCAACTCATTTTGCTCATTCCTCTTTGCATTGACTGCCAGGGATATCTGAGGTCTGTTTAAGCTTGGCCCATAGAGCACAGCACTGCAATGTCAAATTCACCAGAAGTGAAAATTAAAGGAGTTACAACTTAGTGTTCAAATCTGATTCCAGGCAAAGTTTTTATTACATGAAGAATGTGGCAAGAGGGACAATGAGCTCACTTTTAACTCCCTTCTAGAAGTCACACAAGAGATATGGTAAAGTTTCTGTTAAAACCAAGAGCAAGATTGTCATTGTAATAGAGGAATGTCTCTAAAGTAGCTGTTTACCAAGATTATTTTCCCATAGAACTATTTTTATTTTACTTTGAAGCATAGCTAGTGATGGTGTTTTCAGGAAAATATTAATTTTTATTTTTCAATTTTACAGGAGGCTGTATTTGATAAGAACAAGGGAACAATCTGCCTAAAAACATTCAATCTCTACAAAAAAATACTGACCTTGTCAAAAGGAGGCAATGAACAAGGTGAGAAAGCAGAATCTGTGGTAGAAAATGTGGTGAGCAGCAGAAGAGATGGATGTGTGCCCATTTAATAGCTTCTGTGGAGTTCTGTACTCAAATTAAGTCACATCTGCTTCCAGATCTGCTTTGTTCCCAAGCAGCAGATGTAACAATCGGCCTCTCTGGGCCTGAGTGCTTTTTCTCATTGTGCTGAATGCATCTTGTTAATTATTTTAATCCAAGGTAAGTAGGCCTACACATTGCTTTCCATAATAATCTCAGCCATTCCTTTGGGATGTTAATGTGTTTACCTTGCCCTTGGCTAGCCTGCTTGGCAGCTGGGACTGGTGGAAAGACTTCAGTCTTGGATCCAGAAGTTGAGATTCCTGTAATCTCATCTGCTTTGGGGAGCAAACAAAGGTTTAGATACCATATGCAAGCAGGCATGTTGCATCCTGCAGATGTAGAATATTCATTTAAAGCAGCTTCTTCCGGAGGCTCAGTTCAATGCGGGATCTGATGTCCTTTGGGCTTCCTCTTGGATTAACAGAACTTTCAGTGCAGTCTGTGACTTGGTTGAGTCACTGTGAGTCGGTAACTCTATTGCAAACTAGAATCTTTTATTCTGTTGCAAAAGTAGGATCTTCTTCCGTGTCAGGGTTTTTGTTCTACTCCCCGATGTAAATAGAACCAGCTCTCAATAAGCTCAGAGGAGTGGCCAAATAAGGAATGACCTTAAGCTGAATCGGATTTTAAAGAGTTCATTTTTGAGATGGAAGATAAGATGTGGAGAGAAGAATGTTTAATGTTTCTGAACCTTCCTTTTAGGATACATGTTAACAATGGAAAGCTGAGGATATCTCTTGCTCTTTGATAATATCTGGTTTAGGTACCATTCATGTGAGGATGCAGAGATCAGCAGGTGCTCTGAGCAGTTAAATATTTCAATATTTATTCAATCTTAGTAAACTGAACACTTGTTTGCCTGCTTCATACAGAAAAATAGTTAAAACTGCCATTAAAGCAAGTGGGAAACATAAGAAATAATGGATTGCTCCCCAGCCTGGCTGGCTGTATGTAGCTGGGACAGGCCCTAAGGAGGAACAATGTGCTGCAGTCACACCTTATGGATGTTTCTTCTACCTGAGCAGCCCAGCAGCTATTTGCTGCTGCAGGAGTGCCCTGGTTGTGTGGGATCACAGCTGTGGTGCCCAAAGCAGGGTCCCTGTCACCTTGTCACCGTGTCCCCAGTGCAGTCATGCTGACAGCTGCCTCGTTGTGCCCTGTTTGCAGTGGTGGCGGTGCTGAGTGAGATCCGCGATGTGAACGTGGAGGAGGAGACCGTGCGCTATTTCGGGAAGGGATACCTGGTTGTGCTGCGCTTTGTCACTGGATTCTCACACCCGCTCACCCAGAGCGCAGTGCTGGGCTGCAGAAGGTGCAGTGTGGGCTTTTTAAACTTGCAGTCTCTAAGGTGGGAAGTGCCAATCACGTGGGTCAGTAATTGCCAGCTGTTGTAACTAAGCTAGTTTTTCAGACTTGCTGTTATGACCTTGTGTTACTCAGTTTAAACTTTTAAACCCCATCGTGTTTTCATTTACAGACCTTTGGGTAACACCATCAATCAGGATCATCTAAGATCCCTTTGATGGTGCATGTCTGCTGGAGTTGTCTCCCAGGCAGTTGTTTTCCTCAGCTATGCAGTGGCAGAGAGGATTAATTCTACTTTGCAAACATTTGGTGTATTAGTTAACAAAAATTTTATGTTAAGCATTGATAATAAGGAGCCTTGCAGCAGGGAGTGGGGAGAGGACTGATGTAGAGGGAGTGGCTTGGTGTGGCATGCTGTCAGCCATACCTTCTGTGCCTATATGACTTTACCTCAAGGCAGTTATTCTCAGGAATTAGCCTGCCTGCTCTTGTCAGCACCCCAGTACCACTAACTCTTCCATTGTTTCTTCTTTTCCGCAGTGATGTGGAAGCAGTTGCCAAACTCATTACGAGTTTTCTGGAACTGGACAGAGTAGAGACCCCACAAGATTTCTCCCAGAGCAGCGAAACAGAGGCAAGTGATGCAGATGAACCAGAGGCTAAATACTGATAGTCATTGTGAACTGAAGCAAACAGAGGCTTTTACACATCTGGAAAATACTCTGATTGCTCTTCAGAAAAAGAAATCCCTCACAACCTTGACCTGGGCATTTCTTAACGTGTGCATTTACAATGGGTGGAATCTGTCTTAGGGCACATTGTTTAGTGCTAAACTGCTTCAAGACCCTGCATGTGGACACTGCTGGCTTTTGAGCTTTGTCAGCTCATCAGACTTGTCTAGGAATAGTTATTTATTAATGAATTGGTTTGAAATAATTGCTTCTCCATTAATGAAGATACAGATGTGAACTTCTGCTTACTGCAAACATTTGCTGCAGGTACAGTATATGCAATGTAGAAGAGTTGCATTTGTAACTCATAACACGATGCTTTGAGGTTCCTCTTTTAATATATGCAATTAGGAGATGCAGAGTAGTGGCACTTTTATGTTCTCTACTACTGACTTGCCATTGGATATCTGTGGAAATTAAAGTCTGAGTGCCTCTCTTGGAATTCTAAACATCAGGTTGATCATCCTGTAACAGTGTCTTATCTCAGACTCACCAAGGAGCCATAAATAGCGAAGGAAAAATAATCATGATGAAATATCTTTGGGATGTTCTGCCTTAATCCTGTTCTGTTTAACTTCTGGGCAGAACAGAACAATCTTTGTCTAGAACTCAGTGTTTACTATTTAAACTGTGTATTTAGAAAGGAAACAGGGACATGTGTAACTTTAGGTAGGGAAAAGACTGATGTCAAACAAGGTGGTAGCCTAGAGTTGTTGAGTATTTCCTCACTTGAAATGATACCCAAGTGCTAAATATTAACTTTTTAAAGGTAGCTGCCATAAACTAAATGTTTGACTTGTACCTGTGTTTTACTCCAGGTGTGTAGTGTCCTCTGTTCTGACCAGTGGTTTTGCAAATACTTAAAATATAATTTTTTTCAAGGTTTTTCTGAAGTAAAAGCTACCTCTGCTAGTCAACATATTCTGTCTAGATCTAGAACTCCATCATGCTTACATTAACATGTCAGTACAAGAAAAAATTGTAAAAAGCTGCAGGGTCTTTCAGCATGCTACAGCTGCTTGTACTGAAGTTCACTAGGTTTTATTTAGGAATTTTATGGTCTTTAGACCTGATTTAGAAAATATTTACACAGTTACATCTAGGAGATCTAAACAGGGTACGAGATAACTGTGTTGTCGGTTTTCACGGTTGGCCAGCAGCAAATGTCTCCTGACAGCAGTTTCTTCAGGATTTAAAAGAGCCTGTGCCGTTGTTTCAAATCACTCTACCTCTACAGAGAGAAGGCTCTGAAAAGTTTTTGATAGAAGCCCCATCCTGTTGTGTGTTCCAGTTTGGTCTGAAGCTGAGCACGTGCTCATCGGAGAACAGATTTCAGCCATTCAGACCTAGGATGTGAGCAGAGAGGGAGAGGCTGGTGCTGTCAGTGGAAGGTTCTCACACTGCAGCAGGGACATGGCTGTTGATGTAGCTTGCCTGCAGCACAGAACTAGGTCTGTTTTCTTTAAATAGGGTAAAAAACTTGTGATCCCATCAGGTATCAGTACAGACCTCTGCCAATACAAGCTCCTGAAAGTCCTCTGAGTTGTTGGGGTAATCATGGGGCTTTCAGTGCCTACCCCACACCACTGGAACTGGGAAGCTGCTGTGTATGAATGTGGGAAAATTAGGTTGCAGGCAATTAGCTAAATTTGCCTTTATTCTGAAGCACAGCTGTAAGCTAAGCATAATCATCAAACCTGTTTAAAAAATATTGCAGGGTGTAACACTTTGTAGAGTTCCTCATTTAAATCCACTGTAATGGATGCTGATTTTAGAGAGAGGAGAATGAGATGGGGGATTTGGAGAACACTTTTCCCTCACAGTGTAAAATGAGAATGGTGAGTGTTCTAAGGATTTCTAGTGGGAAGTACAGTCCTGCAGTGTGTAATGGTACAATGTAAGCACAGGGGGCTGTGGTAGCTGCTGCTTTGTATCAGTGATATTCAGAGGGCATTCATGGTGTGCATTGCACTTACTCTGAGCCCATGGAGTGCACCATGGATAATACACACAAAACTCCCTGCCTTCAGTCTTAGCTCTACTGGCTTTCATTTGTATTCCCATGAGAGCTGACATTCTGTGGAAGATACAGACCTGCTGTAGTTCTCCAGTTAAAAATCAGCTTTTGAGAGGTACATGTGACCCTGCACTGCACCTGTGTCCTGCTTCTGCTGAGCTGTAGTGCATCCAGCTTGCTGTGCATTCATGGTGTTAGGCACGTCTATACTTACAGACTATGCAATATCTTATACAAAGACTAAAACAACCTAAGGAAAATTCAGAATCTATAGAAAGGGAAATGACCTATAGTAAGGTACAATGTAACTTGAAATAAATCCTATGGAGTAAGTTGCATGTTGGGTTGATGTCAGTGATCACCTGTTTAGAGGTATTTTCCAGTATCCTCCTCACTCCTAATTATCCTGCTGTGTTAGGCAGGAGAGGGATGGCTGCTGCCATGCACTGTGTGTCTAGGAGGAATATTTTGACTCCTCAGCCTTTCCCTTGGAGCAGCTGGTGCCATCCTCTCTCGTGCCATTTCCATTTTGCATTTGGCAGCTGTCACTGTACCAACAAGTGCAGTTTCAGTGGGAACCTGTGTTCTGCAGTCTGAGCTCACAGGATGGGGCCCTGAGGACATTGTGCCAGGCTGTGGGTGCTCCTGTGGGGATGTGTCAGGCACTGCTGGCTGATCCACCCAGGAGTTTCCTGTGGCACTGATCTGTCTGAGCCTCTGAGCTTGGCAATGGGATGCTGCACTAATGTTAGCACAGGCTGATGGGGTTTTCTCTTGTATTGCTCTTGATCCACATGTGGAGTTCTTGCCCTTAAAACCTTTATCATTTGTAGTTGCAAGACATGGCCAGATGCAATGCAGTTACTGTGTGCATGTACAATTGCAATTGCTGTTCACATGGATCTGGTTATGGCAGTGTCTGTGCACTCCTCAGCAATGGGATCAGCTTGAAGAAAGCAGCTGCAGCTCAGGACAGGTTCCACTCTTCCCTCTTTCGACAAGTCCTCTCTCATCCTCCTTTTCTGCCACTTCCCACCATTTTGCTTTCCTGGATGGTTTTCCTCACTTCTCTTGGGCCCAGTAAACAGAGCCTTACATGTGCCTGGTGTAAAGTGACTTGGACTACAAGGAATCATGTGAAAGACTAGTTTTGGTTAGGAAATTAGGTACTCCTAGAAGATTGTTACAGATGTAGTCATTAACTTTTGCATCTCAGGCTATCTAGAGACTTGTGCCTGGACAGCTGTAGTTTGCATGACTTAGAAATGATTTAAAAACCTGCATAGCAGACCTTAGGTTAGACCTGGCACCCTGACCCCTAAAACCAAGCCCTTCTGTCATGTTCTTTACTATAATTGTATGGCAAGTGCTGCTGAGCATGCTTCAGCTCATGCCTGAGCAGCACAGTGGCAGTTCCTTGCATGCTGTGGTGGGATGGAATTGGGGCTGTGGCTGCTGCAGTGAGCCAAAGTCAGAGTGCATCTGTGCAGAGGGAGAGCACTGCTCTGTGTAAGGTGTAACCTCATATTTCAGTACTTCACAGTGAAACATTCCATACCTGGCATCAATTGTGCAAGTCTCAAAGAAAATCCCAATATTTATAGTTGAGATCTGACTCTTGGGCTGTATTTATGAAGTTACACAGATACCAAAACCTCAGCTGGCTCACATAATAAATAAAGAGTGCTAGTTCTGACAGTGTTATAGATGGCTGGGAGGCAAAAATACTGCTGGAAAACGTTTAGAAATTGCCTTTTATTTTTACTTTAAAATTGCAGGTAGAATTTCAGCAAGGCCTTGCTGTGTTGTCTTTTTTTTAAAAAAAGTTTATTGATAAAATCAACTTTGATAACTTGTTTTGCGTCACTGTAGTATTTTGTATTGTTTTTAATTAAAATTATTAAAAGATTAATGGCTGTCTAAATTATTACTGGGAACAGATCTACTGAAGGAGTTAATGAGGGGAGGACAGAATAGAAGAAGCCCAAATACCTGCTTAGAAGTGCCCCTGCTGATAGATAGATCCAACTCTCTATGGGTGAATATTTCCATTTTCCCTCCTTTAAACCAAACCAACATGCTACACACACAAAAAGGCAAAACCCTTCTACAAACATTTTGAGTATCAAAGGTTTTATTCCAGTAAAATAAATTCAGGTCTTGTTTAGTTCAAGCTATGTGACAGGTATACATAGCAATTGGTTCTTTTTAGATAAAGATCTGCATGTGGACCTCGTTACTGAGACTCTCATTGAGTCAGTTGAAGCTTGTCTTATGCTGTAGTTTTACTTTCTGTATGTCAAGATTTGTTCCAAGAAAATTTCAATACCACTGCTTCCAAAAAGATTTAAAGAAAGGAATAAATGAAGCGTGAAAATAAGTATTTTGAATATTCATGGTGGAGTAAAATACTTAACTACCATACTTCTGAATTATTTCCATTTTGGTGATTGTCACAATTCTCCACTAAAGTCCCCAAAATATATTTCTATACTTCATGGTAAATTTGACATTAAAGCAGAATAAACCAGCATTTTTTCCTTGTATTTTAGTAGCTTTAGTCACAGCTCAAACTGGGACAAAGCTGCAAAGTGTAGGTTGCAGTTTGAGGTTTTACACAGCTAAACAGATGCCCCAGTGAGTGAGGTGATGCTTTTCTGTGGGGATGAGGCTGTGCTGAGCTTAGGTGGTGCTCTGGCAGCAGGTGCAGCAGCCCAGTGTGTTAAGGCAGTTTTCCCTCCAAGCCCAGGTGTCACTGCCTCTTGCCACAGCTCAGAGCACAGCTGACAGGTGAAGGAGTTATGGTACAGAACCTAATGACCCGAACAGTTTTAAAATATCCTAAATACTAGGGTAGAACTTACCCAGGTCATTGTTATGTAAGAGTCTGTTGCTACAAATCCTGAATTTGGAAGAAACTGGGTTTTTCTCCTGCCTTGTAAGAGAGTGAGCTGTGACTCACTCCTGCATTCTGCTCTGCAAGGGGAGCAAACCTGACTTACAAGCAGGTGAATTAAAGCTCAGCATGTGTTAAGACAGGAAAATTGACTTGAAGTGGTTAATGTTAATAAATTCATGCCTTCAGGTCACTTTTGTTTACCCACAGTTCATTTTTCAACTCTCAGGGTGACAAACTCCAGCTCAAGGACTTGCTGCTGATTTTCACTAGCCATGTTTTCCCAAGGAATGAGGCAGACTAATTGAAATACCCCTGATTTTGTGCTTTTATTGCTTCATCTAAATCATCCACCAGTTGCTGCAGCTTCTGTAGGCTGGGGTGGACATTCTCCTCCATCCATTCCTCTATAGCACACTTGTGGAAAACTTGCTCCATGGCTGCTTGGAGGTCTTGCACCACAGCATTCCACTTGGAGAGGAGACTGAGCAGAGATGAGAAGGAAAAAACAATGACATTTGCAGGTGAGCTCTGCCTCGGGAGGGTTGGTTTACTGGCCTTTGGAAGGGAGTACTGTCCTTAAAACCACTTTACAGGAAAAAAAGTATCTATTACAAGAGCCCGAAGGACTTGCTTTTGTTCAGATGGCAAAGGCTCGATGCTGTTTCTGTTTAGGTTCCATTAACCTTGGCACCTTCCTCATGCAAAGACTTTTAAAGTATCAAAATGTGAGCTCAAAAAAAATTACACATTTTAAGTGTAACTGAAACCCATGTGAGACTTGTTGGGAATTTAATTGTGGATTTTATCAGAAAGAGTAGATCAGGTTGGATATTCACCTTATCACAGGAAAAAAAAAAGTATAAACGAACCTTTTAGCGTGAATCGGCAAAATGTCTGGGACAAGTTCTGAAAAGCCCATGGTGACAGGGAGCAAGGAGAAGGGCCTGGCTTTATTTTTATTCCAAGCCCTGCCTGGAATCTGCCCCAGGGTGAGCTCCTGTACAGCAGTAACAAGGGAGAGGCTTTTGGAGACCAATTTCATTCTTGTTCTCAAAGAATTCATTCAACAGAAGGCAAAGATAAAATTAGAATCATAGAATGGTTTGGGTTGGAAGGGAACTTTGAAGATCATCTGGTACCAACCCAAACATGTTGTATAAAAACATGTTATGGATACTTTGTCTGATTCCCATTGATGTTTTTGAGATAATTCTGGGAAGAGGTAAGGGCTCACAACTCTCTGTACCCGAGTGCCCAAAATATATCAGACTTTATTTCCCTTGTAATGCAAAGCAAGTGGAGTTACCTGACTGCATCTGGCTGGAAGTGGTGCATTATGATAGGATGAATAATCTTCCTTTTCCTATGGTAGGGGCTGAACCAGCCTGTGACATACCTGCAAATGGATGTTGGTGGCAGCAGTGAGGAAACAGCAGCAACATCTGTTTGTCACTGCCAGGGAGATAGGGAAGGCTTTAGCTGAACTCCTGCACAGAGATGATGCTTAAGGAGTAAGTTTATTTCAGTTTATAGATCTTTGGAATTAGCTTGTGGAAGTGTTCCTGGCAGATGATCACCTGGTCATCTGCTGCGGTATTAATTTAATTTCAAGCTCATTTCTTTTGTAACTGCACCATTGAAAATTTTGATTTTTCATGTAATTAAGGAAAGAACTAGATGCTTCAAATAAGGCAGCATACAGTATTTAGGAACTTTGCTAAAATCCTTTAAATTTCGATCTAAATAATGTTCTGCTGAGGTGTCAGTGACACCTGAAATGCAGAGCTTGATATTTAACTCACTTTTCTGGAGCTGTGCCCCACTTTGAGCTGATACAGCTCCAGCACTCCTGCAGCCAGGCAGAGAACGAACAGAAACCTCATTACCTGTTCCTTTCGAGAAGTTCATCCACTGATGACTTGAGGTAGAAACTAACTTGTGTCACAAGTGTGAGGATATTGCTCCCAGGAAAGGTCCCCAGACTTGTGCTGTCCAAAGAGGATCTGTGAGTTTCTGAACTTACCACACAAGGAGAAGCACCTGAATTCTGCAGCTGGAATTTTACCTCATGTAAGTATCAATTTCCAGGTTAGACATTCCCAGGAGTTTTTCCACATTTTCTTTAACCTTTTCAGAATAACCACCTGGCAGAAGACAATGGAAATGAGTAAAGGAGCCTAAGGAACCAAAATGTTCATACAAGATGGGTTTTCTGGAGTATTCTTGCCTTGGCTTAGTAGTTCCCCTTTGGTGAAGAATTTTAAAAAGGTAAAATGGAAATAAAAGAAGGAAAAAATGCCTGTGGGTGGGAGGAGGAACTAATTTTTTTTTCCACACAGTTGTCTTGTGCAAGGTGAGCTTTCTAGCTTCCTAGCTCTGAGCTTTCTGTTCAGCGTGCTGAATATTTCTAGTGCCTTAATTTAAAAAAATCAGTGTTTATTTTGAAAATAAGAAAAAATCTGTTGGCAACTGCCTGTAAAGAAAGCAGAAACTACAGGAGGTATTTTAGCAGTGTCCTCCCTAGATCCATTTTAAGAAAAACAATTAGTTAAAACAACTTTTACACATGAGCATGTTCTAAAACTAAACTAAATTAGTCTCATTTATATATCACTATTGTTTCAAAACAGTTTGAAAAGCAATTCTGCATCTTAAATTTATTTTTTAATATAAGCATGAAGTTTTTAACTATTCGTGTGTTAGAGCAAAATAAATACACAAATAAATACATAAATAAATCCTCAAAAAAGAGGATACAATGGGTGTTTTTAAATACTTAGGCCAAGAGGCTTCTCTGCTCCCATACTGCAAACTGTAATTTATTATTCATAATTCAGGCCATGATCTATTCAGCAAACCACCTCAAAATATTACAAGCCTGTGCCAGTCTTAGGGCAAGGTCACTTCACTCCTGTGCTAGGCATTATCTGAGAGAATAAAATTGTCATTGTACCATTCTGTAGTGCCTGCAGACACACAGCCAGTGATGGAATTGCCACAGGGAGAAGCTCACACAAAACAGAGAAGTGATCATACCTACGTAAGAGAACATCCATTAATTACACATTTTACTGTTAGAACATACTAAACAACTGGGAATTTTTAAGATTTCAGTCACTAAAATTCAAAGAGCTTACATAAATATCAGTTTCTGTCTCAGAGATCACTTATCTCTGAAATGTGAAGTATTCCTATTTTACTAGTAAGAACAGATAAAAACCAAATTCTTTTCTCAAGGCAAATTGGGGTCAGAAATTGGACATCAGCTCTCTGGTATTCCCCAAGACCTGACTGCATAAAAATGTTTTACTCCTTCATTACATTAACAAGTGCTCATCTCTTATGTGATTTCATTGTGTTTGGGTTCCCATCAGACATTCAGATGCACACACTGCTGTCTCTGAGCAGTTCAAGGTGGCACAAAATCCATTCAAGCCTTCCAACCCAATCTGCTGCTGCTGGTGTCCCCAAAACCATTGTTCTGTTGGTTAGTGCTGCACAGCTAACTGCAACTCTGAAAATCCACCCTTCACACTCTGGGGGTGAGGCCCAGCAGCGACAGACAGGAAGATTTGCAGGGTTGCAAAGTTCCCTTCTAAATCCTCAGCTTCCCTGTATCTCTTAGGGGGCTTTTGCGTGGGAATTTGCTTGTCTGTGACCCTTGGAAGCACACAAGAGGCTGTTCCTCACCTCTGCCAGCCAGTCAGTGTGATACCTTCCAGGACATCAGCAGGGCTCCTGCTGGCCACCTGCAGCCACTCCAGCTGGTTCCTGAGGTGGTGCCCAATCAGTGTCAGGGACTGATTCACTCCCGTGGCTCCCTTGAAGGCACTTGCAAACCACACCTTGGAGAAACCACACCTGCGGTACTTCTCCATGAGCTGCACTGCAGTGAGACATGCACAGGATGAGCTTGCTCCAGTGAGCAATGCTGCAGTGAAGGGGAACACAGCTCCAGATCCAACAGGCTGCTGAACCTTTTCCTGTCAGGAGGCTTGGAGCATCAGCAAGGATGGGGGCAGCCTTTTGAGTGGCTGTCCTCCTTACTTTCATGTGTTATTCCACTCCCTTATATTGCTACCACGCTAAGAGCTGTGAGATTGTAACAAGCATGCACAGCATCTGACAGCTGATTGTTCTTGCAACGAAGAAATATTTGCATGAATGTTAAATGCCTGGCTGCAGCCTTTAGGGGCTTCCCTCTGAATTCTATAGATTTGTGAAGCCCTGAAGCTTCTTTTGCAGAGCTGTTCAATACAGAGTTATGTGCTCCTACTGGTGTTAATGCAAAGAGAATTAATGTGATAGTGCTTGTGGAAAACTTCTGAGTCTCCTATCAGTGATTCCATAGCTCTGCTGAAAAGAATTAAGCAGCCTACAATGCAAGTCATTCATAGGGGAAACATAAACAGAAAAAGAAAATAAGTAATAGCAACCATGATGTGAAATCAAACAAGGGCTGTCTTTAACCTATTTAATCAATAAAACCCAACAAAACCAGAATGTTTTAGTGTAGGCTAGGGTAGTTTTTAACAATAGAATTTTGCTTTAACTATTTTGCTTCTACACAGCTCAGCAGAGAAGTACAAACCTTTGCCCTCCACACTGATGTCTGCTGCATAGTCCCAGATCATTGGCTGCACCAGCTGTGGGACCCCGGACTCTGAAAAGAACAAAGCTCTTCTAAATCATGGAAAACAGCTGGTTAAATGAGAACTCAGTACAGGTTACTGGGGCAGTAGCATGTGACTACAACTATGGCTTGTCACACTGAAGTGCCCTTGGGCATTTTCAGCCTGGCCTTGGACTTGGTACATGCCCAGGGCCACTGTCCTCAAGCATCATGAAACCATTAATATGGAGGAGCAGAGACAATTTATTATCAGAGATCCCATTCAACCCAAGCCCACCTCATTGTTAGCTCCTTGCCTCTCTCTGTACCAGCTGGATTCTACTGGCAGAGCCACAAACTCTACAGACAACATTTAGCTAAACTCAAATGTAACATTCACCCTTTCACTTAACAGAGTGCCTGGGCTGGGTTTGCACAGAATGTAGCTTTTCAAGCACAAGTAAAGATACAAATTCAGCTTTAACTCCTTTTATAACCAACTCCTCAGCTAATTTTAAACATGTGAAACTGACCCCTAGAGAAAGTGCAGTAAAATGTTCAGAAATTCAGTATTATAACTCCATCACATTTTGATTTGTTTATTCTGTTATTGTGGCAGTAGAGTGCACTTAGAGTGCACTAGATGATGTACTGTTCTTGTGGAAACTCCCTGAGTCCCATCTACATTTTTGGGGATGATTTCCCACTATCAAAGCCTTGAATAGATCAGTCACTGCTGGAAGAGCTGCACAGCTCTTCCTGGTACCATCTAAATCTGTTTACAGCAGCTATGTAAGGTGGCTCTGAAAATGCTGGAACTCCATCCCAGACTACTCAAATTTGAGCAGTGGTTTGATATTTTTTCACAAACAAGGCTTGTGATGTCAAGGTCTTGGAGCTACTCCACAATTCAGTATCCAGGTCCTCACAATGTGCACCACAAAGATGCTCACAGGGCTGTAGCTTCTCTGGGTGGGTTTGCACCACTTGGGATCAGGTGCTGCAAAGGGCAGCAACAAACATTAGAAGGTGCTGAGAGGCACAGAGATTTAGACTTGGACCACAGCTGTTAATTTGTTGTTGTTTTAATGTATAAGGAAAGTAGAATCGATGGCAGCCACTGCAGGGTGTTTTGTGATGGAAAACTAAAGTGTTCAGAGTGGCCCACACTCACACAGGGACACTGTGACAGCCAAGGACTGAGTGCTGCTATTCTCCAGTCAAACAGACCACACCTCAACTCTCGTCAGACTTGCTGTTTTCATTACATTCAGCTGCCAACCAATCTGTTTTATCTGCCTGTGTAAAACTCCTTCACCCCATGGCTGGTCACACACCTGCCAGTGTTTCCTCACTCATCCCCCTGAGCATGTCGTCCCACACGATGGGTGTCACCATGGGGTAAGAGGAAGCCAAGTAAGTGGCAACTGCTTTTATGTGGGATAAGCACAGCTTCTCTGGAGTGTTGTCTTGCTGCTGCAGCCACTGCTTTGACTCCTCTCCTTCGCCAAGGTAGTAGACCTGAAACACCAAGCAAATCGTCCTGACTTCTTGTATAGAAATAGAAAAAGTGAGGTAGACAATATTCAAAACTTCTGTCCAGATGTGACCCACTGAGAGGACACATTCAAAAGCACCCCTCAGTGCTGAAGACACTGCAAGCATTTCTATCAGTCTGCAGGAGACTGTGGCCATGATTACATGCACCACTTGAGGGAATTTTCCTACAGAAACAAAAATATCTATATGCCATATTTGCCTTTGGAATCTTTGTCCTTGGAAGTAGCTCTCATCACATTTATTCACTTCAAACCCAGCAAGCCATCAGGACCTCAAGTAGATAAAATGAGGTTCCTATCTTGGGGAAGATCTTCCAAATGTGAATCTGGGGCCACGTCCAAGGGTTGCCCAGCGTACTTGGTCCCATGCAGAGAGTGAATTAAAATTTGCTGGTTTAGAGCAGGTTTTGTTTATTCTACATAAATAGTATTTTGTTTTATAAAATCCTACAACTGCCTGTCTAACCTTCCCACCAGTTTCAACACAACAGGATACAAAATGCTGAGCTAATATCAGTACAGTTAAATGGTCATAATGAATTCCAGGGATCTGTGTGCCATCAGGATGGTTTTAAGAAACTATGAGAAAGAGAAGCTTGAATTTTCTCCTTCTCAAGTAGACAAACTACCAAGGTAAAAAACCCAACGCTTCCAATCACAGAAGGGTTTACTTTGGGTAACTTGACCAGAACAATGAGCCAACATCTTACACCAAACATAGAGGATTGATGAACAGCTCTAATTGATATCTCACTTCAAATACTCACTTGACCTAAACCCAACCACTGTTAGCTTTAAGAAGCTGCTTTCAATACTTTGATTTTACACTCATATCCATGGAAATAACAACCTATGCTACTGGAATCATTTATTGTCAAAAAGACTTTTCTACACTGGCTCAAGTGGTGTTTTCTGTCCCCAAAATCCCACCCAAACATCCATGGCCTGGGCACCACTGAAATGCAGAAGCCTCAGCTCTTCCTATCATTCCTCAAAAGAAAAGAAACATTCCCAGCTCAAGAGAAGTCCCACCTCATCACAGCCGATGTGAAACCACTGCAAGTCCTCGTGCAGGGCCATGACCTGGTCAATCATGGCTTTGACCAGTGCCAGTGACTCCTCCTTGTGTGGGTTCAGGGTGTTGGGCAGCGCCTTCACCTCCCGCAGATGAGCAAACTCCCTGTGCTTCAGCACAAACTGCAAGGGAAAGGGGAGCTCAGGGCAGCTGCCACACCAGGGGACAGCAGTGTCCTCCTGTCCCCCAGGCTCTGAGGGCAGGGGTCCTGCTAAACCCAGGGTTTGGCTTGACTGAGCCCCAGGGACAGGCTGGGGAAGCAGCTGCTGCTCCACACTGCTGGGGGGTCTCTAACCACAAAGCACCTCACAGGGTGAAGGCAACGGAGAGGTCACTGCAGTGTGACCCTGATATCAAATCCTGCAGCTGGCAGAGCTGCATAACCAGAGCACCAGAACTTGGACTGGAAATTTCCCAGCAGAGAATCACAGAACGGGTCAGGCTGGAAGGGAGCATGGTGGGTCATCTGGTCCCATCTCCCTGCTCCAGCAGGGCCATCCCAGAACACAGGGCAGAGGACTCTGGAATATCCCCAGTAAGGGAGACTCCACACACTCTCTGGACAACTTGTTCAGGGTTTGGTCACTGCACAGGAAAGTTCTTCTTCATGTTCAGATGGAACTTCCTGGCCATCAGTTTCTGCCCAGGACTGGACACAGTGCTCCAGATGTCACCAGGGCTGAGCAGAGGGGCAGGATCACTCCCTCCCCTGCTGGCAGTGCTCTTCCTGCCGCACCCCGACATCCCCCCGGGCACTGCTGGCTCAGCACCCCCGCTCTCGTCCAGCCCAGCACCCTTGGCTCACCTCCATGTGCCCGAAACTCTGCACCAGCGGCACCACATCCAGGCCCTGTGCCCGTGCCTGGCTCAGCAGCGCCCGGAGCTCCGCGGGGCTGCGGGATAGCGACAGTCAGTGCCCGCGGGGCACGGCCCGGGGCACAGCAGGTACCCAGAGCTGCCTGCGGGGCACATGGCCGTACCTGTAGGCGTGGGGGGCCCGCAGCAGCTCCAGCGGCCCCGTGTACGGGAAAGTGTCCTCATACTCCAGCAGCAGACCGGTGGCACCCAGGGCGCGGAGCAGCGGCAGCACCTGCGGGAGGGAGGGGACACTAGGGATGCAGCTGGGCTGTGACCAGTGCCACCACCTTGTGCCCCTGCCACCAGCACCAGGCACATCCATCACCTGCATCAGGTATATCCCTCACCTGAGCCAAATAAATCCTTCACCTGCGCCAGGGAGATCCTTCGCCCACACCCCTCATCTGAGCCCAACACATCCCTTACTTGTGCCAGATACATCCCTCATCTACACCAGTCACATCCCTCACCCTATCCCAGGCTCATCTCTCAGCCAGCCCAGGTTCACGCCTCACCTCCCTCAGGTTCACGCCTCACCTGCTCCAGGTACTGCGCACGCGGCGCGGCGCCCTTCAGGTCCAGGTGCACCAGGCGCCGCCGCATGCTCTGGCCTCGATTGCTTTGGCCTGCCGCCGCGTGTCCCGGCGCACCCCGCTCGGCCGCGGCCTCGGCACACTCCGCTCGGCCGCGCCCGCTATCCCGGCGCTGCCCGCCCGCGCTCTGCTGTCCCGGTATCCCCTTGTCCCGCTGTCCCCGTGTCCCGGTGCCGCTCCTCCGTCGCTCCCAGCTCTGCGCTGGATCTTCCCACTCCCTCTCGGCGGCCGAGCGCGTTCCCTAAGCAGGCAGGCCGGCAGGCCGGGGCGAGGCGCGCCGAGCACATCGCTCGAGGCGGAGGAGGCGCGATGGCTCCGCAGCGGCGGGCGCTGCCCCGCGGCCCCGACAGCGCCGGGCCGGGGCTGGGGCCGGGCCGCGGGGGCCGCCGGAACAGCAGGTACCGGCGCGGGGCCCTGGGCGTCACCTCCTGCCCGCTGTCCCGGGGGTGGCAGTGCCCAGGCCCGGCGGCGCTGCGGCTCCCGCGGGAGCCCCGGTGGGCAGGCGGTCGCGCAGCGCCGGGCCTGGGAGCGGGAGGGAAGCGCGGGTGTTTGTGTTTGTAACGCGGGTGTTGTGCTCCAAACCAGGGCTTCCGCAGGGTAAGGAGCCCGGGAGGGACCCGCGGGGGTTTGTATTTGTAACGAGGGTGTTGTGCTCCAGACCAGGGGTCCCGCGGAGTGAGGGCCCGGGGCTCCCCGGTGTCGGCCAGGACGGTCCCTCCCCGCTCGCACCGTCCCTCCCTCACGGGGCCCGTTCTGTGCTCCCTCCGCAGCGCCAGGAAGGGCAGAGTGCAGCAGGATCCCCGGGGAAGGTGGCTGAAGGCAGCGATCCTCCTCCTCCTCTCCGCCGCGGCCGGCGGCGGTGGCCTCGTGGTCTGGAGCTGCCTCCGAACCCAGGATGGGATCCCTGAGGGTGGAATCCTTGCAGATGGGGTCACCGAGGTGCTGGCACATCGTAGCGACAACCTGCGGGACAAGTTCATCGAGATCCCCTGCTCGGAGGACTACGACAGCCACAAGCGATTTGCAGGTAAGCGAGCAGGGCTGTCCGGAGCGGATGGCGCTGCTCAGAGGGCAGGGCCAGCCTGGTGCTGCCTGGGTACCAAATTTGGGCTGCAAAACCCCCGTGTTTCCAGCAAATTGCTGCTCACTGTGTCTTCCCTAAAGCCCCAAAGGTTCGTGCCCCCCGAGCAGGCCGAGAGGTTGATTCTGAGAGGTATTCCTCTCTTTACTACATAACGTCCTTCTGAAACTGCTTTGCAAGGGCTCTATGAAATAAACCTTTTGCTAAGTCTGTTTCTAATTTATTTTCATGCTCTGTTGATTCCTGTAGGAGGTTTGTGAGTGAGTTTGCTGCTGGTCCGTACCATACAGGCTATGGAGTAGAACTGATTGAGGACATTGTCAGTGGCACCAACATGCTGTGGCCGCTCAAGTGCCAGCTTTTGACACTCTTGTTCTGAGATGTGTAGCTTTGGGGGCTGCCTTCAAAGCGCTCTTCTGTCTTTGTGTCTTTCAGCTGAGCCTGTTTTCTGTCAAATTGGTATCTGCTCCCCCTGGCACTTATTTCTTTGAAGTGTTGAGGTTGGTTCTTCGAGAGACATGGAAGATTTTAATCTTCTCTGTCTAAGAGCAGTGAGAGTCTGACTTGCAGCTTCCACGGATGAGCAGTGCTGATGTTCTCTTTCACATTTGCAAAGTGTGTTGTCGTGAACATTTTTAGTTGGTACAGCTGCCAGAGAGCAGCTCTGCCCTTGGTTTTTGTCAGTGTGTCTGGCTGTGTGTTGACTGCTAAGCTGTTGAATCTAAAAAACCAAAAAAACCCTTGTGAGTTTGTTTTTAGCCAAATTGGTGGTTGTATCTGCTTTGTGATGTGGCTGAGAAAACACTGACACAAACCTGCAGGCTGGAAGAAGCTGCTTTGAGCTGAGGAAGAACAAAGGTGATCAAAGGGCTGGAGAACCTCTCCTGTAAGGAAATCCTCAGGGGAGCTGGGTCTCCTTTCCCTGGAGAAGGCTCAGGAAGAGCACATCCCAGTGTTCCAGTGCTTAGAGGGAAGCTATAGAGGACAGACACTCTGCCTTTGCAAGGAGCTGCATGGAGAAGACAAGGCACAGTGGGTACAAGTTGCATTGGGCAAGGCTTCATCTTGATATTAGAAAAAAATTACAGAGAGAACACTCAGTCCCTGGAGCAACCTCCTGAGGGATGCTGTACAGACCCTGTGACTGAGGGTTTCCAGGTGTGACTGGGCACTGTGCTAGATAATCTTATTCAGGCTCTCTGGACCACAAAAAGCTGACCCAGATGATCTTTGGAGGTCCTTTCCCACATGGGCTCTTCTGTGAGTCTGCAATTTTTAATTATGCCACTTCTGATAGTAAGTGTTTGACAAATTGCAGCCCCGTTTGTTCTTCAGGTGGCTGGTCCTGCTGCTGTTGGTCAAAAAGACTTGGAGTTTTTCCTCAGTGCTGCTACTGTAGCTTTTTTTTTTTAAGCTTTTTTTTTTTTTTTTTTTTTGAGGATTCGTCCCAAATGTTATTTAGCTGAGGAAACTGATGTCAGGAAGCTACCAACAAACTGGTAAGGGTTTGGGGTTTTTTTTGACAGAACACATGAGAACACATGTTGTATTTTAACTTTACGTAGCTACTATAAGGGGAAACTTCTGCTGGCTGTATTTGCACAGTGCAAGGCCAGAGAAAACTACAGCTGGTGATTTGGTTATGATTGAACTGGGGCTAAAAGTCTCTGCATTCTGCTACTGCAGCGTTTGCTTACCAAAAGAAACCCCCCAAAGCAACAAAACCTTCCTTTTCCCTTCCCTGGTTTTCAAGAGCAATTTTTTTGAGCTGTGGGCTTGTGGTTTGGGCCATCCCTCCAGTTATCC
Organism: Brachypodius melanocephalos; assembly: GCA_013398615.1. Taxonomy (NCBI): domain Eukaryota; kingdom Metazoa; phylum Chordata; class Aves; order Passeriformes; family Pycnonotidae; genus Brachypodius; species Brachypodius melanocephalos. Next base: position 2,793,006 of record VZSR01003022.1, read on the forward strand.
TTTTCATTGTTTCCTTTCTATTCCTTCTTTTCCATTCTATTCTTTTCACTGTGAGAAAGGCAGGAACTTCAAGCACATCTCTCCAGGAACAGGAATGAACGTGTTCTCTATTTTGGGGGATGTCATGGAGAGCAACAGCAAGTGCTGACTGCAGGGTGAGGTCTCACCTCTTGGCTTTGTGTGGGGATGATTGACTCACCTTTCTAATTAATTAGGTGTTTGCTTGGTGCTGATGATTAAGTTCCGTGATTGATTTGGGTTTTTAGCAGATGTTGTGACCGTGCTTTCCGAGGATCAGCACATGAACAGCTGTTAATTGGTTAATTAAAGCCAGGCTGTGATAACCTCTGCTCTGGGCTTTTCCCCACGTGAGGGTGGTGATGAGCTGCTGAGGAGTTTTGTATGTGTCCCCTTCGCCAAAGCCCAGCCAGGCAGAAAATGTGGATTATGGATCAGCTCGGCAGCTTTAGCACTTGGGAAATAGGTCTCTGTCACTCAATAGCTCTTCATTCTCAGTCTTTAGCCTGGTTTGGCACCCACAGCTGCCGGCTCTGTGGCAGGAGGAGGCACATTCCTGTCACCACTCAGTGTCTGATGCTCAGCTGTGAGGTTTCTACAGCTAAAATGAGCTTTTTATTTATGCACCTGCTTCCAGCTGAATTTAGTGCAACTGAGCTTCCAGTTTGTTTCAAGTGATTTGGTAGCTGGTGTCAGAGCAGGATTTATTTCCATAGCAGTGCCTGTAAACATGCTTCATACCAAATAAAATTTGCTGTTTTTCAGAGGCCAAGCACTTACCTTACTGTATTTGCAGAAGGTAGGGCATTATGTGAGCACAGTCTCTCACTTGCATTCTAAACCCTGTGGGCAGATCTTGGCAATTTCTGCTTTCCTGAGGCACAGGTAGCTGCTTAAACCTGCTGTGGCCACTGTGTGTGGTGAAATTTTATTTCTGCTGTGTGCTGACAGTTTGTGTCAGTGCACAAAGCACCCGGGGTCACTGCCCAGGAGACAGAGTTAAGGTGCTTTTCCAGAGATGAGGCCAGGGGATGTGGGAAGCAGAGATGCCTGGAAAGGTCTAACTCAGATTGCTCTGGGGATGGCAGCTGTAAATCTTTGCCTGGCTTGGAGAGGGGAGGGATTGTTCCCTGCCCAGGGCAGGGGGTGCAATGAGATGACCTCCAAAGTCCCTTCCAACCAAACAATTCTATGACCCTATGCTTCAGGGGAAAATCTTCCAGAACTTTTTTCTCCTGTGAATTCTCTCTGTCACTAAGTAGACACAGCTGCAGTTTGGGCACTTGGTCCTTAGTGTTACATTCTGGTTTTTGTGCTGAATGGGAGAAGGGGGCAATGGCAGTACTTGTGTACTTTTTTAACGTGTTTTGGTATGCTCCTCCTTTACCTTGATTTACCTGATAGCCAAAGCTGATGGTGCCTTATCAGATAAAGGGATGGGTTTGTGTCTGCTGGGCACACTTGTGGAAGCTACCAGGTACTTGGCAGTACTAATCTGAATTTCTGCTGAGATTCTCCAGCTATGCCTTTGACACTTCCTTGCTCACCTGTGCCATGGTCTCTGAGACAGAGAGGACACTTTTCTTACTGCTGAAATCATTTTCTAACAGACTGTTCTGATTTTTCCTCAGCATTCACCCAGTGTTTGTGCTGTACTGTTGGTACCTGACTGACTTTATGCTGGACTACATTTTTCTGTTTGTTGGAGTTTTTTCTCCATTTGGGAAGGTTTATGCTGTTGCTTTCAGAACACCTCCTGCTTCCAGTACTCTTTGCCAGTTCTCTGACAGAGACCCCAGACATGTAACAACTGTTTGAGGTAACCCTGTAGTTTTGCCAAGCTTGATCTCCCCAGCACTGGCATTTCCAAAGGGTAAGAGCTGTGCTGATATTTGCAGCTGGAAAAGGAACAAATCTCATCTGAAGTCAGAAATCTTTGCAGAATGTTGTAGAAAGGAAGCTCTCAATAGCCAGGTTTGTCCTGGAGTATGGAATTTCTCCTTGGAGTTTACTCCTTCCTAGCTCTTCTCTTCTTGAACATCAGCTTTCCCTTGCAGCCCACCTGAGACATAGCTGAGGTATATCCAGTAACAGGAAATGGAAATTCCTACAAAATTCCTGATGCTTCTGTCCCCCATGGGTGAATTGATTGATTTCTTTCCAGGAACTTTGTGTTCTGAGTAATAAATAATTCTTGAAATGACACTCAGTTCAGGAGCAGTGAGTGTGTTGGCAGGTGTCAGAAAACACACTCAGCCCATCTCTCCTGGGGCTTTACATTTGTAAATGGATCTTCCTCAGAAAAGTGCCAAATGTAACATCCCAAGGTCTCTGGTGGCTCAGAACTGATTTTATTTCTTCTTCTTGCCTGAAGATTGTTGTCAACCAGACTTACAAGAAGTTTCATATATTCTTCACCTGGAAGTCTTGCTGCTGACTTTTTACTCCCAGGAGCTTTTAAAATTTAATGTTAGATTTCTTAGCAGGGAATTTTAGGAGCCTTTTTAAATCTTTTCTGTACAAGCTATGTGCTTCAAGAGTGACTTCGAGAGAGACTTTTCTGCAAATTCTCATTTAAAAACCTGCCCTTCAGGTGGTTGAAGTGGTTTCAAGGGGTTCTTTTCCTTTTTGTATTGCAGGTTGCACTCCTAGGAAGTGTGGAAGAGGAGTGACAGATGCTGTGATCACAAGGGAAGAAGCTGAAAGGATTCGTAGGTAATTTTTCTTGTAGTTCTAACTTTTTAAAGTACTGACTTTAATGACATTGTGCCAATCTGAGGTATAGGAGGGGTGAGCAGGATGGGTTAGACTGATTAAAACACGAAATTTTTGTTACTAAAGCCATTTTCCATTTTTACTGTAATGAGGGCAGTTCTTTCACACAGAATCTGCCTGGCTCTGAGGGCCATGAGCACAGAAAGAAAGGAAAATGAATTAAATAAGTTTTAAAGGATTTTCACTTGGCCTCCATTTAGCCTTTAAAAGCAGAACAAAACAATGTAAGCCTTCTTGCAGCTGTGTGTCTGTCTGGGTAATCAGCAGCTGCTGTTGACCCCGTAGTCCTCTGGGAAGGATCTGGTTTTGGGATTTTTTTGGAATATTTTTGGGATTTGTGGACGGGAGCTGCAAGCTCAGAAGTGTTCTGCAACACAAATACTTTATTTTCATGACAGGCTGGAAGGTTCATTTCCAAATAAGTGGGAGCTGCTCTTAACTCACTTGGGTTATAGTTGATGCATCAAATACCCCTCTGAGGAGTTACATGTTGTAAATAAGGACATTAAAGCACAAAGTAATCAGACTTCAGTTCTCATCTGAGATTATTGTTTTGCCTGCAGAATAGCAGAGAGGGGACTGTCCTTGGGAGGATCTGATGGAGGGGTGAGCAGTGTCCTGTTATTTTCTACATTCTTTTACTGCCAAGGCAAGATTATAAATGCATTTTTTGGGGCTGAGGTGAGGAGATGGAGATTTTTTTTCCTTCTGTTCAGACTTAGGAAAAAAAAAGATTTGGAAAGTTATTTCTCATTAATACTTCTGCCAGCAGTGTAACTCCTGACTTCTGCAATACAGTTGCCATTTCTTTGTATTTAATTATTTCTGGCATCTCTCTTGAACTGATTTTGTCTTCATCTGGAAACAGTTGCTATAGCAGAACTGCAAAAATTTGTTTTCTGAAAGTAAATTACAGTGGTTCACAGCATCTTGTAAAGATTGGTTTTGTGTAGTGACAAAAAAATCATGTAAGGTCTTAAATAGACCTTGGAATAATATTCTTTAAATTGAAAGAATCCCACTTCTCTTTAACAAGCACATTTATTTTAATTTCTTTCCCCCATCTTTGTTCTCAGAATGTTTTTGTGTGTGGTCAGGAACTGTTTCTTGAGTATTTGTAAACACAGCTACTTCTTTAGGCCTCTGCTGAATTAGGGCATATGTGAGCAAAAAAAGAAGGGTTTCATTGGAAGAAAAAATAATTTATTGTCCTTGTGGTGGCTGAGAAAGATCTGCAAAGAATATAAACTCAGAAGTTTAAGCAGTGCTGCCCATCTCAAACAATGTGTTTAAAAGATTCAACATTCTGTGTTCAGTTCTGTTGGGATCCCCTGGATTTTTTTTTCAGTTCTATGGTTGCATAATTTGCCACTTTCCTTGGATTGCTCTGGCCATTGGAACCCCCAGTGTGGCTCCTGGGGCTGTCACCTGCATTTGTTTTCCTCTGCTTTTGGGACCTATGTGGGATTTTTTGTTACACCCACACAAAGAGGGATTGGAATGGCAAGGTGGAACACACAAAGCTTGGATCTGGAGATCCACAGAAAGCTGTTGTCCAGCTGGGGGTCAGGAACTGGCGAAACTGAGGCAGAGAAAGTTGGGAAGAGATAAGTGGGAGAGGTGAATTTGCTGCCCAAAGCCCAGAGCTGGGCAGGAGTGCTGAGCTGGCTTAGTTGGGCAACAAACAGAGTGACAGACAAATATAAATCCATCATCTCTGTTATTTTGGAAGCTTCATTGTGCCTTTTTTTTTTCTTTTTTTAAGGGGAGGGAAATGAAGGAGATGGGAAGGTGATTCTCTCTTGCTGCAATAAAAGAAATCTGTTAAAAATCTGATGTCCATGGAGAGGTCTGGGCTCTGAGCCAAGCCTTCTCACATGTCTCATCAGCTGTAAATGTGAGGAAGTTTTTGTGTGCTCCTAATCTTTAGAGAAAGGTTCAAGAAGAAAATGTAATGTTGTATTGAACACTTCACCAAAATAATGGATAAAAACTGAAATATCTTAGAGACAAGAGCTGACCAGTGTTTCTGGGAAATTCTAAGAGAATGGCTTGGGTGGGGAGGGACCTTGAAGATCATCCAGTGCCACTCCTGCCATGGGCAAGGACACCTTCCACTATCCCAGGGTGCTCCAAAGCCCAACCTGGCCTTGGACACTTCCAGGGATCCAGGGGCAGCCACAGCTGCTCTGAGCCTCCCTGCTCTTACAGGGAAAAATCATATTCAGGAGAAGCCTTTAAATACACTCTCCATACCCAGTTTCCTTTATACCTCTTGCTCCTGTCCTGCCTTTTGCCTCTTCCTTTCCCCGTGTGCCAGCCCATATTCCATCTGTCATGGTGCAAATCTTTTCCTGGCAGTGCTGTCCTGGCTCTCAGATACCATTGGATCCTGCTGGATGTGAGCTGATGGCTTTAGCTGAAACTGTCTTCATTTGAGTCTTTCATCTTTTCCAGTCTCTTGCCCACAGAGCATAAAGAATATTTCAATTACTCCATCCAGCTATGTCTGTGTGCTCCCAAGCTTCCAGCCACTTGCAGGAGGTCTGGCTCGTTGCTTTAAATTCCTTTGGCTTTAGAGTGTTTGGACGATTCTGTCCAATTATGTCTGCTGTAAGACTAATTTTTCCTTTAAAATACCTCGAAATTACTGGTGCTGTTTAAATATTTTTAATTTCTACTTTAGCCACTATTCGTTCTTACTCTTTGCTATTCGAAATAAAACTTCTGCAGGTTTCTATTGGGATTCAGACTGCATTTTCATTGCCTGGGGTTTCCTCTTAACCCCTTTGTAAGCAACATGTCTGGGTTGGTTGGGTTTTTTTCTTTTTTTTGCCTGTCATAGTTGTTAGATTTTGAATTCTCAGAAGTGGTTTTGTGTCTCTGTGTCTAGATATAATTTATTAATTTCAAGGTCTAAACTTGCAGTTTGTGACTTTGTCAATTCTCTTCTCCCTTTGTTTGCTGCTTTCCCTGGAGTACTGGAGAGCATAGCACCAAAACTTGTTTCCCATTCCATCTTTTTATGTTGAGAAAGTCTTGACAAACATCTGAATTATTGACGCCTCCCAAGGGTCACATCCCAGTTGTCATGCTGAGCTGTCTTACCTACCTAACTTTTCCTGGGTTTAATGCAGACACACACAGAGTGAAGCTAGAGGGGCCATGGTGCAACTGGTCTAACTTCCAGCAGAATCCAAACAGGAATATTTTCTCCACCAACAAGCTCCTCATACATGTGTCTCTGTAAAGTCATTTTATTCTCTGTTCCTTATTCACAGAACGGGAATTGCATTAGTTGTCTTGATGTTTGCCTCAGCTTTTTTCTTCTTTGTATAGATAATGATATTTCCCTTTCCCACCTTCTGTGATTTTGTAATTCTTCCCTCCCTGATATTTTCCACCCCTGTTTGTATGAGCACTTCAGTCCTGACTCATTCACTCAGGTCTTGTATGCTGCCATCATAGCAAGCCTCTGGTATAAATGAGACAACTCATTTACCATCCCACATATTTGTATTTATTTCAAAGCCCCAGAACAGAAATCCTTTGGTGAGCCAGTCAGCTGCAGTTTGTGTCCTGCCTTCCAGCAGAACTGGCAAGACCTCTCTTTGCAGGGGAAAATTAAATTGTTTAGTCCTTGGGAGAAGCAAACCAGCTGCAAGGTGCCAAACAGGGGGGTTCTGCTGTGGGCCCTCCAGCCCAGTGGTTCTGTTATCCCTTGCTCTGCTTTCAGCCCTTCCAGCCATAATCTGAAGTCCTCAAAATGCTGCTGCGGCTCAAAATGCTGCTGCGGCTCAAAATGCTGCTGCGGCTCAAAATGCTGCTGCGGCTCAAAATGCTGCCTTTCCCTGTGCAGAATCCTTGTCCTATCTCATACCTCCGCTGCAGGCTGCAGAGTTCTCTTCCTTCCTAGTGATCCTCCTGGTAGTGCATAGGAAGCACATACTCAGGGGTGAGTGTGGGATTGTTTCCTTAACAGTCCTCTGAAGCTTTTGGGGAACAGTGGGAAGGGCAGATCTGAGTTACTCGAGTAACTCCTTGCTTTATGTATTTTTCAAGGGATAAGTAAAGTTACTTGTGTAGGTTTATTTTTAAAAAGTTAGTATTATCTCTTGTAATAAGAGTTTTTAGTGGGGTTCCCCTGATTGAGCTCTGGAGCTAAGAGCAGTTGAGGCTGCAGAGATTTTCTAAGGGACTGTTATGAGTGTTTTCCTCTGTCACCAGTGCTATTAATGCTGGGATTTTGTTAGAATAATGTGAATGGTCTGTGATGCATCAAAACAATGCCAAATTCCAAGATGAATGCCCAGATATTGTACATCAGAGATGCCAGTACTTCAGTGCCAGTCAGATTAATTAACTGTTGCTCTTTGATATTTCCAGTGTAAAAGACAAAAATACTTCTATTAGTTATACTTTGAAATACTTTTGAACTGATGCAGAACAAACAGGTATTTTGTGGACAGCAAGGGGCATACAAAAGTGTACTTTATTCAATTTAGAGAAGCATTTTAGAATCCTGAGAGGTAGCTCTCTCTTCTAGCAAATCTGAATATTAATCTTTCCAGCTTGCTGGGAGCTCAGCAGAAGAGTTTGGCTTGAATTGGATGAAGAAATTGATTGAATTTTCCCATGTGGAAAAAAAAAAATTCACCATGTGGTTTTCTTTTACAGCAGCTTAGAAATTGAGGAAAAGAAAGTTTGGCCCTAGTAAGCCTTGGATTCTAATTGTACTTTTAAGCAGACTTTTTAATGTCTGTATTAAATATGAGAAGTATACAGGGTCTTATGGCGAGGGAGAAGTTTTAATAACAAATGCAGGGCAAGATAAATATTAGTGCTGCTACTTGAACACATCACAAATACTGGAAAATGAGTGAGTCATCTTTGAAATGCCTTCAAGAAGGGATCCTGGAGCAGGGGGATTTACCCTGAGCCCATGAGGGGAGACTCTGGCAATTCCCTGTCAGAGCTGAATCTCAGGAATAGCAGTCCTGTGCTTTTTTCACAGTACCTTAATGATCTCTGCAGCTCTGCAGGGATCTGAGGGAGGTTTGTAGTTGTAAAATAAATGTTATATTGTGAACCCTAAGGCTGGAAACTACTTTTACTTGGGAGGCTGTGGAAAGTGAGAGGCAACTTGGGACGATTATTAAAGGTCATAGTTAAATAATGCTGAAACCTTTTCGTGCTCATTTTTCTTTTTATTTTATTTTTTTTTCTCCAGGCATCAATTTTGGACTTGCACTCCGGAGCTCTTTCCCTGGGGAAGCATTTTGTTAATCTGTACAGGTAAAATGAGGCTGTGCCCTCCTGCCTCCTGTCATCCCACCCTTCCCTGCCCACTGCCCTTCTCAGTGTCTCAAGCTCCTGGGCTGGGATTAGTGATGAGAAATTATGGAAGTTGGCTGGATTCACCAGTTTCCATGACCAGTTAAAGAGCTTTCCTGGCATGAAAATGGATCTTTTGTTGAACTGGGCACTTTGAAAGGTGCCATTATCTTTTTTATGTTCTTGCACCAGTTAACTGTAGTATTTTTTCACAGTAATGGTTTATTTTTCAGCAGTAGAAGAAATCAAATAGCCTTTAAAAACATGAATCCATGTGCTTATTTCGTGATGTGGGAGGGGATTTTTTTAATGCCTGAGGAATGCCATTACCAGCTGCAGCATTTCAATCCTTTAATCTTTTAACATTTGATTTTTAGCATGGCTTTTGGACATCCTGCTCAAAAGCATTTGTAAGATATTTTTGTGTTGTGTTCTCACTTTTTGCTTGTGGGTAAAGCACGGGTGGGGGTGAGATGGTGTCTTGTTGCTCAGTCTGATTCAACAACTCCTCTATTACACTGCTGTTTAATTTTTCAGGTACTTTGGGGACAAAATTCAAGACGTCTTCACAGAAGAGGATTTTGCATTATACCGGTAAAGATTTCAATAACTGCTGAATGAACCACAAACCAGAACTTTTTATGGTTTTGATTTTGAGCAGGCTGGGAAGGGATTGCTTTTGCATTCATGCACTGGATTTTGCAGCTCAAAATAATAATCTCTGAGAATTAAGATGACTTGAGGAAGAGAAGTAACAGGACTTTTTGGTGAGTGATAAACAACATTTGAGTTGCATCAGCCACATCAGGACAGTTTTGTGGTGTGAGTGTCCTCAGGGTGATGGCAGCACCACACATTTGCCTCCCTGCCAGCAAGGAGAGCTGCTCCTCTGAGCTCTGTGAGGATTTACTGGAACATGAGAGCTGGGATGGAAAATCCTTGCTCATTACTTACTCTTTCACACCTTATCCAAGGAGTTGTAGGAGATGATAGACTCAATTCTGGGCTATTATTACATCAGAATTTGGGGTTTTTTGAGGCAGAGTGTAGCAAAACATTAAAAATGGTAAAGCAGGAAGTGGAAGGACTTCAGATGAGTCATTTTCTGGCTGGAGAAGCAGCCAGAGGATGAAATAACACTATAATGGAACAGCTCTGGCATCTGATGCTCTTAGCTTTCCTGCAGCCCTGCTCTTGCACTTAACAAACACAACAAACCTAACGAGTTCCATGTGGCTGGGAAGGTGTGTGGCCAAAATTTAGGAACAAGCATTCTTTGTTGGCTAGACACAATAATTCTTTGGTTATGCATTTCAGTTGGTTTCTAATAATTTCAAATGTCCCTGATTTGAGCATTTTAACTCTTTATTTGGTCTTTTTTTCCTTGCCTGTGTGAAGGAATTGGACCTCCCTCTAGTGGTGGAAGGGAATGTTAAGTAGCCAAATGGGTTTATTTGTTTTATTAAAATAGTAATTAATTAATATGTTAATTGCTTAAGGCTTAAAATAAAATATTAATCACTTTAGGCTTATTCCTATTTAACTGTTATTTTTAGATGTCATTGTCTTTAGAGGTGAACTTCTTTAAAATGTTTTTACTTTGGATGCCAATATTGCAAAAATTAGATGATTCCTTGATTGTTATTGAACTTTGCATAAAGAAAAAGTGTAATTTCTGTTTCACATGAACAGCAGCGTTCAATTTTTCAACAATTTTATAACTTTATGCTGTGAGATGAGACAGCTGCTAAGGAGTATCAATATTCCATTGGGATTTCATGCCAGTGTAGGGGATGTTTCAGTCTGCTGGATATGAAGCTAATGCAAAATATATTATTAAATGCTTCTGTTCCTATTAATAACAGTGCTTTAGCATGGATTGTAGTACTTTAAGGCCTTAATGAATGATTTTATGCTATTTCTGGGAGCATTTATCTTCGTTACTTTCCCTTACCTACCAAGGTCACGTTAAAAATACACTCTTGAGAGAGATAACTGAATGTAATTCATGTCCAAGTATTACTGATTGCAACAATAACGAATCTGAGAGGCATCCTGAGCCAGGGGGCTGATTTCTAAATGGGCTCTGTCAAAATTACATTGCTTCAGACTCAATTATGGTTTCTAGGCTGATACTTTAACCACCATCTGCCAAGCACATTACAGCAATCCCTCTTGTTCCACATAATAAATGAAATGTTTATCCAGAAGGGAGACCTTTAATCAGGATGCCTGGTGGAAAGGATGAGTTGAGCAGAAAACAGAACAATCAAAAGATTTATTGCCAAAACCTTACGGCTTATGAGGGCAGAGACATAGGAGGAGCAGAGGAGGAGCTGTGAGTTTGCTTTCTGCCTGTGTCTGTTCTGTGTGTGATTGCTGTTAAAGCTCTCTGGCTGCAGGAGGCCTTTGCTTTGTCAGCTCCCTGAGACAGTGCTGACAAGTGGAGTAATCAGGAAGTTGTGTGGGATTGAGCTTGGAGTGTTCCTGTCACCATGATTGAATCACACTTTGCAGTGGCTCCTAACTGTATTTTTTTGTGTTGGTCTGGCAGAGCCTGTGTCTCACAGAAACTTTTCAGTGGCACTTTTAGCTGCTGCTGTGTTAAGCTGGCAGCTTTGCAAGCTACTGAACTTCCTTTCTCTCAAGCTGTGTGTTCCTTGGACTTCCAGCTACTTCATTGGCTTTTATTTTCTTCCTCATCACCCTAACTCCAAAACCAGATTCTGTTTTTACACAATCCGGTGGTCATGTGCTCCTTTCAGGGAGTTCTGGTCTGCCTTTCCCTGAGTCTGGCATGAGCATTTTGGCATTTTCCAGTGACTCGGTGTAAATAGACAAGGACTGCTGCTGACAGATGTGGGGGGAGCATTACTTTGTTACTTTCTCTCTCTTACTTTCCCCCTCTTTTTTTTTTTTTTCCTCAAGACTAAATAAGATGTGGGTGTGTGTTCCCCATGGTTTCTCAGCGGAGGAAGAAGCAGTAACTGACTGCAGAACACAGAAGCAGCAGGAGGGAGATGTCACTGACTGAGCTCTGTGTGCTGTGTGTGTTCTCTGCAGGGATGTGAGGCAGAGGATTCAGCAGAGGATTGCTCAGGTGTTTGGTATCAGCTCTTCTGCCATGTACCTGACCAAGCCAACGTTCTTCTCCAGGATGAACAGCACAGGAGCCAAGACAACACACGATGAGTATTGGCACCCACACGTGGACAAGGTGAGGAGGAGGCCAAGAAGGGATGCAAACATCTCCTGTTATTGTTATTAGATCACCCTGAAATCATTTTGTGTTAAACAATCCATCAAACAGGTTTGAAAATTGATACTGCAGGGGATGAACCTAATGGGAGATAAGTGAGTTTTAGAAACATAGGCCATTACATCCCATTCAATTTTATTTTCTCTAATTAGTTTTGCTAGAATTAGTAAACTGTGACTACTCAGGAATCTCTTTTGTCAGAATCATTGATTAAAATGACCTGAATTGCTCTTTCAGCCAGATCCAGCAGGAGCTGTTTCACAGTGGTCAGTTGGTCACTGTTGTTATTGATCTAAGGCTCTTCATAAAAGCTTAATGTTTGTATTTCAGCTATCTGTGAATTGAAGCTTTTTGTGTTTCAGTGGGGATGTGGTACCTCGTGCCCTCTTTCAATGATTTAGTATTTTGATCCTTTTAACTGCACAGTCTTATCTCTAGGCTTATAGCTTAATACTTGTCATTTCTCAGTGGACTTAAATTGAGTTTATTTCTGAATTTCACTGAGTTCAAGCATTCTGTGCAGACCAACAGAATACAAACAAAGAAAGAATCAAAGAAATAAAAACCCCACAACAACAACAAAACCAAACAAGCAAAAAAAAAACCCCTCCACTCCACAATACCACATTTCATGCCTTCAGGATTTATAAATGAGTCACTCTGGAGTCATGGATTACCCAAAATGGAACCAAATAAAATAATCCCAGTTAAATCCAAGTTCTTCCTCAGAGATCAAGTCTGAGATCAAGTGGGCAGTGTACCTTGAAGTCTGTGACATGAGACATGAAGAAATCAAACTGAAATATTCCTTGCCTTAAAGTATTTCCTAGGAAAAGCCAGTCTGAGGGAAGTGTCTTTTGTTGATCACAACATTGGTGTGAGTTCCTGTGTCCTTGGTCATCTGGGCAGAAGCAGCTTAAATTTAGAAAATGTGGTGGTAGTGATGACACAGCTTATGTTTGGAAGCAGAAAGCCCTGTGGGGTGGAATCTCCCAGGTTTGGATCCCTCTGGTTTGAAAAGCTGTGATGTAACCAGTAAACAGGAATGGCTCTGGACCACAGGTTGTAGGGATGGTTTTGAGGTCCAGATTGTTTGGTTTGTATTGGTAGGAAATGGCTGCAGGGAGCAAATTGTGCTGGTGGGGTTCACAGAAATTCCATCATGTTGTGCTCCATTCCAAGAGACCCTTGGAAGAAGGAAATGGTGATTCTGGTTGTGTGAAGTGCAGTGAATTCATCAGTTGCTTATAGCTTTTTCCACAGTTTGAGAATCAGATATGACTGATTTTTGCTTTTCCACAAGGCTGGAAAAGCAGGATATTTCAACAACTTATGTCTGTTTTCTCCACTTTTTTTTATTTCGGCCCCAAAAAAGCCTATTTTAGAATTTCAGACACTGATTTATTACTATAATGAGATTTGTGTCTGCACAAGCCCTGCTTGCCAGTATTCTCTTTATTCTTCTCTGCATGTGTTTTGCATTGGGAAATAAGGTGGTTGAATAACCTCTCAATCAAGTGTTTCCATCTAAATATTTCCTATAGTGCACAAGTTATCTTGTCATTTACATGCAAATAAGTTTACATGAAGGGAATTTGTGGAAGCTGCTTTTCTGTCCTGTCATCCTGGGAGTGCCTGAGCATGATGGACAGCAGGCTGAATGTTTTCCTGTTTTTATCCTTCTCTTTTGGCCATGTTTTATTTATCTTGCAGGCTGTCTGTTCAGGGAGCAGATACATCAGTTGATTTGCTTGGGCTTTTTCTAACCCATCTCCAGCTTCAAAAAAACAAAACAAGCAGGAAAAGTGCTCTCTTAGACTTGGAATGCATAATTTAGACCTTAGTGATGTCTATACTGAATAATTGGGTTGTCTGATTTATGGCAGTGATTGGAGTCAGTGATCTTGGAGATCTTTGACACAACCTAAATAATTCTGAGTCTGAAGAGAATTATCCCAGTTGGGGCAGTTACCAAACACCTTGTTCATAATCATAAATAGTCTGAGCACAGACTAAATAGGATGAAGGTGGTCCCTGCCTTCAGTGCAGTCAGCCTGGCTTATATTTCACTTCCTCCAGCAAACTTTTCCACTTCCAGACTGCAGTTGAAAGCAAGGAAAAGAAAATACATTTTATTGATCTGAGGTAAGAAGTTCTTCCCAGAAAAGAGCAGTAGAGTTCTTATGTGACCTCCAAAGCAAGTGTGAATACTGAGAAGTTGAAGAAGATCAATAGAACTTGCCAAGTTTGTTGGATGCTTTTGTGTTGGTTCATTATTTATGTTTTCCCCTGGGAACAGAACAAGTCACTTTAGGAATTTCTGCACAATTTAACAGTGAAGGTTACTCCTAGAAGATATCACATCTTCTAGGAGTAGACCTAGAAACATCTAGGTTACTCCTAGAAGATTTTTTCCTTGCCTTTTTCCAGGAGAAAGGTAAGATGAATACTTAGCAAAAAGAGTTCACTCTGTTTTCTGAGTGACATTGTTATTAAAAAAGATGTGGCTTCTTGCAACATAGGAAAACTCCTCTTGCCTTTTTCCTGATGTTGCTAAGTCTACTGCAGTTACATTTCTCAATCTGAACCTCCCTGAAGACTTTTAATAGCATAATGGAGTAGTACAGATTTATTGTGTCTATCTGAGGCTTTGGTTTTTATCCCCTTAAAATTTACTTTGTTTGTAGTTACACAGGAATGGAAACCCTGAAATCACCCATTGAAATGACTCATTTAATCTTGTTGAATTTATAAGCATCTAAATCAAATGAAGCGAGTGTTGTTTTAAGATGTGGAGTTTCATCTTGGATGGAATTTGTTTGGAACTGAGCCTTCCAAATGTCAAATAGCTGATTTGTCATGGAGTTGCTGTTGCACACTTTACTCTGTCAGCACTGCAGCCTTACAACATTCTCTGGTGGAAGCAGTGTGGAACTTGTGGGTTTGTGCAGTCCCCTGCCTGGGCACAGATTCTGTCATCCTTCACAGAATTGTCAGGCTCTGCCCTAAGATGGTTTGGGATTTGTTTTCCTTGAGTTTATTCTCTCAGAGCTAGTCCAGCACTTCAGTGCACATTTTCCCAAAATTGGTTGGGTTTTTTGTCGCCTAAACATGTCCATGATCAGTTTATAGCTATTTTTGTTCCTCCTTCCAGTTCTACATCCTCCCACTCCCATGTATTTATAGGCAGGAATCATATCCCTTTTCACCTTTATTTCTCGGAGCTGAACAAGCCAAACCTTGAAGTCTCTTCACCTGCAATGTGCTCTCCATCTCCCCAACCCATCCCTGTCCCTGCAGCCCTCTCTGGCTGCTGAGTCTGTCACTGAGAAGAGCTGCTGTCCCTTCCAGCAGACTTTTCACTCTTCTCCCCCTACATTTAATAAAACACATCAAAAGATCCCATTTCTGCCCCGGGACAGCATCATCTCTGAAAATTGAGGAGCTCGATTCTCATTTCTGCTCAAAGCCATCACCTCAGTTCTCCTCCAGCCCCTTGCAATTCAGACATGTGCTCTTTGCTTTCAGTCTGCCAATAAATAGGACACTGGAAGTAGCTATCAAGGCTATTCTGTGGTTATCTGCACAGGTAGGTAAAGGCTTACAGGAAAAGAGAAGTTTTAACTCTTTTTCTGCATGCTAGACCAATGCTGATGGCAAAGTGAATTTTCTTCTGCACCGGAAAGCAGAGGATGCTGTCATAAATATCCTCAGTAACAGCAGATCTCTTGCATGGTCCTACAACTGTTTAGTTGCATAGAAATGTGTCCTTCAAAAAAACCACTGCAAGATTAATTCTGGCAATTAATTCTATTTATAATAATAGCCTTTAAAGAAGTGTCATATAAACATCATTATGAGCATCTACCGTTAAATATTACCTGTGTTTGACTTTTTGGATAAGGAGTGTTCAAAAAGAGCACACTGACCATGTGACAAAGCAGGCTGAATGGAAATAGCTGCATTTTTTTCTCTTGAGTTGATTACAAGGAGCTGTAAAAATTTGATGTGTGGCTTTTAATGACAGCTTTTCTCAGGTAGTTTGATCTTTTGGTTCAATTATGAATCTGTCTGGTGCTGGAAATCATTACCAGGGTAACAGGTATATTTGATATACATGGGGGGACACCTAGCATTTTAAATAACTGAGTATAATACAGGGCTCATGTTCCATAGTGTTGCATTTCTCTGACCTGGTTGCTTCTGAGAGTGAATAATGGATAAGGACAGGAGGAGAAAAGCCATTTTCCCTTGCACACCTCATTCCCTAAATTCATCATCTCTGGAAATCAGGTGTGTTTGGTTAGGCTGAAGTGGTTGGTAGTCAGCTCTTAGAAGTTTAGAATTGGTAAATCCACCTTGGAGAAGAGGGAGAGTGCACTGAGGGGGCAAAGATTGCTGAAGAGTTGATAAAAACAATTCTAATGCATTAAACTTGCAAGTGTGAGTTGAATGAACTTCTCCACTGGCTGGAGACTTCCTTAAATTGACTGGAAGTTTTTATCACCAAATCAGTGAAGTAGAAAATAGCTTTGCAAAGCTGATTTGCATGACAAGGGCTGTAGAATGGCTGGTTTCAGGTGCTGCACTAGCACTTGCTCATTAATTCCCATTTATTACCTTGTATTGCTACCAGGGTTTGGGAAATTACAGGAAGAGAGAGATCACTGTAATATTTCTCTTTTTTTTTTTGTGATTCACACCACGTAGGGCAGCATATCACCAGATCTGGCTTTTTTTCCTTTCAGCCCTTATGGTCAAAATAATAACATGAGTATGAATGGAAATGTCTTCCTATTCCATCTGCTGTTATGTTCTCTCTGGTCCTGCCCTTACAGAAAAATGTGTACAAGTGCTCCTGAGCCAAAATGTAACAGGCACTAATGAGTATAACTTGAAACATGACTGAAAATATTTAGAAAACTTTCAGGTTTGGAAGTAGCACTTACCTCTAACAGTCACCAGGTCAGTGAAAACACTCTGCAAATTCTGTGTATTTATGCAGTGCTAGTGTGCTGCACATTTCACTGTTTGACAGTGTAATGCTGAACTTCTGAGTTGTGATACACACAGAAATTGGAGAACACAGACATTGATTTCAAGTATTTTTTTAATTGATGGTGACAGCTAGATATGGAAGGAAATATTTCCAGAATCAGCTAAACTCAGTGTTAAATATTTAGATGGCTTCACTCTGAGCATTAGTGTGTAGTGGTTTTTTCCCTCCAACTTCAGCATATGTATCAACCAAAAATAATGCTTTAAAAGGAAGGAAAAAAAAAATCACCTTGTTGTACTTAAAAGTGGAGTGTTTGGTCTGTAGGCTGAAAAGAAGCAGAGACTTCCAAAGTTCAGTTTGAAGGGTTTTAAACAAAACCTGTATGGAAAAGAGTAGAAGCTCCTCCAACAAAAGTGTATTTACTTGGGAGTTCTGATTTACTGTTACCATGAATCACCTGTGTGAAAGAATAGAATTGAGCTATCCAGAAAATTTAAACCAAGGTTAGGTAATGGGTGGAAATCATTAGTCAAGGGTTGTTCTTCTGCTTATTAACCTCCTGGTGAAACTTTATCATGGAATAGTATAAATCCTGTCTTTTTGATACAATGCACTTCTGACACTACATTGGTTTTTTTGCTCTTGGATGATAAAAGTCAATAAGAGCATTTCTCTAATTATGGAAACTGTAACAATAGAAATAATAAACATGACGTGCTGGTCTTGTAGTGTGTGTGTAAACACAAGAGAGCAGAATAATAGACACAGATAATTCCTAGAAAATGGTGTTCTTGGTTTTCAAAGACCCCTTTATTAAATACATGAAAAACTGAATATTAGAAAAACCCACCTGACCTATCTGCTCAATTAGCTGTGCTCTTCAGAGATAAGATAAAAAATTTGGTAATTTTTGCTAATTTTGGCTTCCCCCACAGGTGACTTACGGCTCTTTTGACTACACTTCTCTGCTCTACCTCTCTGACTACTCCGAAGATTTCGGGGGTGGACGGTTCGTGTTCATGGATGCAGATTCCAACAAGACAGTGGAGCCCCGAGCAGGTACAAGCCCAGATTGGCTGCAGGGAGCTGGGCAGGTTGTTTGGATTTATTGGCTGGCAGGTGGTGTGAGACTGTGTTTTGTGTCAGCAGGAATAATGTGGGGTGTCGCTTTCTTATCTTCTTTTCTTCATGTTAGAGCCGGGATGAATAAGTGGGAGTGGCATTTTTGTGTTCAGATTCAGTGTTTATTAATTCTTTTCTACAGCACAGCCTCATGAGTTGTGAGTCCTAGCTAACAAGGTAGAAAATGTATGTCTCTAACTCTTTCCAAGGCCTTTTAAGCATAAGCTATCCAATGTTGAGGTGACACTGATATTATTTGTACTTTTGACCCAAGGTCTGCAGTGCGGGCCTTTTCCACCCAATTAGAAACAATCACCTGAAACCAAGAAGAAGAAGGACTTAGACAATGCCTTAAATGCTCCATATTGCCCCATATATTACTATATACTAAAACCTTAAATTCTGAGTTTTTCACCCTGTGAGATCACACAATTCTATTCAAACTCCACACCCACAACCCCCAGTGCCGTCACTCAGTTTTGGAAACTTACTCCATGGCCTCAAGTCAAATGTGGTGCTTGCTTGAGAGTCAGTGCCTTTTAGGACAGAAAGCCCAAAACTCTCAGTTTCCAGGATTCCAACAGTGAGGTAGTGTAGCATTTTGTGTTCAGATTGATGACATCAAAAGTAAAGATTAAGACAGGTTAAAATACAGCCACAGTTTGTAATATCTGGTGTTAAGCCACAATAAGTGGCTTTCTTGAAAGCTGTAGGGCTTAGAAGAGGTGGGCAGTCCTGACAGCTTAGCAGGTCACTGTGCAGCAAAGAGCAGAGCTAACTGTCACTGCAGCAAATCCAAATTAAAGCAATTTATTTTAGACTGGCCTGAAATTCCTTTACTGCTCAAGGTAGGGCTTAATACCTTGTAATGACTGGGTGTGAAGGTGATTGATTGCCACAGCTCTGCTGACCTGCTGGAGCATGATGAACTGTGATTACTTGGGTATAAATCCATCCCTGCTTCCAGGAGGTTTGGCAGGGATGAACCTTCTGATGGCTGTCAGTTATAAATAAATAAAAAACCTTTAAGGGCTGGTTTGAGATTTCTCTTAACATGTGGATAATTTGAAACCAGAATTACTCTGGGGCTTCCTAAAAAGGAACTCAGCCTCAACTCATCTGTGTGGCAGGTGAGTGCTGAGCTTCCAGCAGTGTTACCTTTCATAATGCAAGATCAGCCACGCTGCTGCAGGGGACAAAAAAAAAAAAATGAAAGGACAACTTTTTATTCCTGCTGTGTTCTTTTTTTTTTTTTTCCAAGAGAGAAAAGATGAAAATTTACTCATTTAAAGAGCCTCAGTAATTGTCTGCTGACAGTTGTTACCCCAAGCAGAACTGACTTCAGACTATTGCTGCCTGCAAATTGGGATGGGTGTTTTTTGATTTATGCATCATAGTGCTCCACTCACCTGCAGTGATGCTGGTTTAGATAAACTCTGAGATTACCTGCATTCTGGGTTTGCTGTCAAGAATTGTATGTTTGATTATTTTGTTATTTATGATTGGAAGTAAACCCTAAACTGAAAGCTTCATCTTTTGCAAAATGCTGCTGGCAGTATTTTGAAAGGGAACACATTAAACTATTTTGTTTCCAGATGCAATTCTAAGATTACCAGATCTTTACAGCTGTAGAAATCCCACCTGAATTCTAGGTATGTGAGGAGAGCTGTCTCCTCCGTGCAGGAGCTCTCAGCCTGGCTGAGTGTCCCTGACTTAATTTCCAGAAGTCTGTAACTGTGAAATTGCTTCCATTCAACCCCATCTACTCATTTTCAGGTTTTCTGCTGCAAGGTCTTTGCTCTTGATGTCATTTTGGGGGAAGAAGGGGAAGCTGGTGAAATACAGAATTTTCTTTTGGGCTGTTCCCTTTGCCAGGGGATTGTATGGGCAGTGTGTGCCCCAGGACACCCCTTCTGATACAGAACAATGCACAGCTCCTAAGGAGTAGCACAAATGTCCTTCATGGACACAAGAGAAAATGAATTACACTTTTCTAACACATCCCTTTGTTAGCACAGTTGTCAGGGATCCTGTGATTGTATCACAATCACCACTGACATCCTGTGAGCAAAGCAGAAAAGCTTGAGAGGTGAAGCACAATGTGAAGGCATGTGCACTTATTTTTCCTCTTGCTGATAAAATGTTTTGTGGAGGAATGACCCCAGGCTGTTTTCTGTTGCTGGTACAAGTTGATGTATTTTTCATGTTCATAATGTTCCTCTGCAATGATTTTTTTTTCTCTCCTTCTGTCTCTTTGGCTTTTGTTTGTTTTGTTTTACGCTGCTTTTGATCCTTTGTGCTTCTCTTGTCGCTCCAGCTCAACTTTTAAAACCACATGTTGATCAGCTTTCATGCTTCTCGTTTAGGAGCTCCAGGCTTTTTTAGAGATGACTGTCATAATCACTGGTTCAGTTTTCATGCTTGACAGCTGATTTACTTTTCTGTATCGGTAATGCTACTGCAATCCTAAAACCTGGTACTTGTCTCACACTTAGCCTGCGTTTTTGGGGACCTGATTCTGTGTGCCAAAATGAGCAGGTTTCTTTTCCTGTGAGCAGCAATTTGTTCGAGTGTCAGTGGGGAGCAGAAAGGTATTGTTAGTGATGAAGCAGCAATTGGAAATACAAGAAAAAGCAGTTAAACCATTGTGGGATGTCTTGTGTTTGAAAGTGCTGCCTGGGCAGGTCCCACTGCTGCTGCAGATGCATTTGCAGCACTTTATTGGTGAGGATCAGTGTCAGCCAGGCAGCTGGGGACAGGGAGAACTGTTCTGCCAGGAATGTAGCCCAAATTAAAATGCTTTTCACTTCCCTCAGTGCATATCACTTGCAGATTACCTAAGAACTCTCTAAATCCTGGCTCTCACATAGTTGACTGAACGACTCTATAATTTGCAGGATGATCTTTAACATCCCCTAGTTTGGTTGTTAGCAAACATTAGCTTTAAGAAGGAATTATAATTTATTAACCTTGAGGCTCTTGAGATTTTTTTTTTAACAGAAATGAGCAAGTCAGCACCAGTTCAAGTGTACAGACCTTTGGCTAATTCATAACCAGAGGTGGCATGAAGGAACACATCTTTCTTGTCCTCTGACAAGCTTCAGAAGTGAATATGTGGGTTTTGACTCCAGTCAGGACCTCTCTCTGCCACAAGAAACTCACTGTACCATGAGGAAGAAAATTCTCAGTGCCAAGGGAAATATGACTTTGAAAAGAAAACTTTTTTTTTTTTTTTTGGTGACAAAGAAGCAGATCTAAAGTAGTATCTGTTCCTTTTAAATTTATATGGAAATTCTGTTCCCAAAATTGCCATACTGGGATTTTTTTCCACCCTTTGCACCAGGGCTGGCTCTGAGAGATTGTAAGAAACAGAGCAACATTTTGAATGAGGTCCTTCAAAACAAAGCCCTTTCAATGTTAACTCTTTTTGCTGGTCTGAGACATGTTTTAGTAATCTGCAAGACATGCAGGGGGACTAAGAAGAAATGGCAAAAATCAAGGCCTTCCTTTTTCAGTCACAAAAATTGGCATATTTTCTGCTGCTGCTAAACTGGTTAGTGTTTAAAATTTCATATTGAGAATTTCATCATTTTGCAGTCTTTTGTGAATTTGGGGTTTGGCAGTATTAGACAGGTCAGACTTCACTTGATCATAAAGTATAGATGAAACTGTTGCTGGAATGAAATCCCAGTATTCTGTGTTCTTTATTTGCATGTGTGTTTCATGGTTTGAAGGTCAGATTTACTACACTTATTTTCAACTTACAAGGGAGTTTATTCTTCATACGAGTAATTTATTATACAAAGGCAGAAGGAAAGGTCGCAGTCACTTCAGTGTCTGGAAGAAACTGCTCTGTGGGGCAAAATGAATTCTGTACATTGGAGAGTGAAATGTGACTCTTTCATCTCAAACTTAGCATATTCTCACAGCTGTCAGAGGAGTGTGTTTCTGGGAGTGTAAAATACTTGAAGATATAAAGATGTTTGGGAACTTCCCCCTGTACAGACAGCCTCATCTGCCTCTGTATTCAATCCACATCCTCCAGATTTAGTGGGATTTGCTTAAAGCACTTGCTGAAATTCTCCCAATTCAACATTTTTTAATAAGTACTTGAATTAGTTAAGTAAGTTTTATTGTGTGCTTGTAGAAAACATTATTATCAGCTTATTTGCCTAATGATACGATGGGTTTTCTTGGACACTCTACATGAGAATGAATTGGTGATTAATCCTAAACAGATGACGAGGATGAGAACACAACTGTTGTGTATTTTCCCTGGCAGTGCTTCTGTCTGGCTGTCATTCAGCAGATGAGATGCAGTTTTTCCTTCTTTCCTGAGGAACATTTAGGGCTGATAGATGTTAGGCAGGCAGTGGAAGCTGTTAGTGCAAGAGATGAAAGATGCTGAATGGATCTATGGTGCCAAGTAAACCGTTCCTGCTTGCCTTTCACCAGACAGAGGAGTTGCTTCCTTTCCTTCTGATCAGCAGCTCAGTCTTCCCAGTGTCCCCAGTCACATCCACCAGGCACTGGATGGTGGTGAGGCCCTTTCCATTCCCCCAGCCCAGCTTTGCATCCCTTCCCTGGTGCCCAGGGAGGAGAGTGAGGGCACAGTTACCATTCCCTCACTTAGTGGAGTGATGGTCAAGACAATCCAACACATAATTTGCTTTTTCTCCTTGAAGTTCTCATGACCCAAGGAGTTTACAAGGAAATTTGGCAATGAATTAATCCAGAAGAGCCAGAAGGGTGCTGCCAAGAAAGCAGAAGGGGAAATACCATGTGAAGGATGGGAGCATGAAGGGACTTAGAGTCCAGTGGCAAAACAGGCAAATAGAAGTGATTGCCAAAGCTGATATTGATGTGGATGAGCTCTTTCATGTGTAATCAGAATAACTGGGGTTGGAAAGGACCTCTGGACATCATCTACTCCAAAAATCAAGCACAGGAGATGCAAAATCCTGTCTGTGACATCCCTGGGAAACATCTGAATGCTGCATTCATTTGTGCCAGTGCTGTGGCCCTGGTGGGATACAGTTTGTGCCAGTGATGTGGCCCTGGCAGCCTGGTAGGACGCAGGAGCTGGATGAAATTTAGGGGTTGGCCTTGATTTGAGAAAGGGAATTGGACCAGGTGACATCCCAAGGGCTCTTCCAACCTGTTAGGCAACGAATGTGTAATATTAGAGATATAATATTCATGTAATAGTTTTTCTTATGAGCATTGTGGTCTGTTAATTTTATTATGGTTCTCAAAATCACATCATATATTCCCTACATTTTTTTATCATTTAAGCTAGTGTGCCCTACTAATTTTCCTCTTGCCAGAGTCAGAACAAGAGAAGATACATTTTTTTATAATACTTGTAAATCAGAGCATGTGTTAACTGCAATGTATTATAATGGTGCTTACTAATTAATGTTCACAGAAATCTTGTTAAAATAGGTCAGTACTACTTTTGTTTCCTTTCAACAAGGAAAAAAGTGACAGAAAAAAAGTGGTTTTGTTGAGGTCACAGTTACATGTCAGGGGGTAGATGTCACTGAAAATTGTTTCCTTTGTATTTCCCTCCAGTCTGTATTGCCTCTCAGGACCGAGGTTAGGTAGCAAATTGAAGGCAGATTGTTTATGAAAGTGCAGCTGAAAGCTCAACAGGGATAACATTTCCTGAGAGCAAGCCTTTTGGGAGCAGTGACTTTTTCTGTGATGTAGCTCTGAGTACACCTAAAAAAAATTCACTGCTAAGGGCTGGTTCTGAATTAAACCTGGGAAAGCAAAAGCAGAGAAAAGCAAAGCCTTGGATTTAAGACATTTGTCCCTCCAGTGGTTTTGTTTGAGTAATTAAATGCTATATAATTGCTGCCTAGTGAAATGTCTGTTGCTTTTGCTGCTTATTAAATATTACTCCTTAAAATAACAGCATTGCTTCATCTAAATTGGGGTCACATTTATAGCAGTGGATCTTGTGACTGGCACTTGCATGTCTTCTTAAATAATGATTCCTGTGGATCAGTGCAGAAATGGATTCTCAAAAAGTCAGGAGAAGTGGTTACCTCTTAATACAATAAAGGTCTTGCTTCCTGTAAGAGATTGTTAGGAGTTCCCTGGCCTTGGCCATTACCAGTGACCATCACCTGGATAAGGATGTTGCCATATATCCCTTGAAGGTTTTGTCAGATGAGATGGGAATTAACATTCTCTACCCTCTTCTGGAACATTTATACTGATAAAAATAATGTACCGTGGAAAGAGTGTGCTTTTGCTTCAGAAATTTTGTAAGGAATTTAAAAGGAAATCTTCCCAAGTTAGGAGAAAACTTCTTTGAAAACTGAGTACAGCTTTGTTCAGTTACCCAGAGACCCCAGTTGATGCATATGGAATAAAGATTGATACTATATATGTGAAGACATATTTATTAAAGAAAGAACTTATAAGACATTCAGTATAGCAAAAAAAAAAATCAATTTAACTGGCTTAAACACATTGAACCTTGTCTAGCTCTGAATTACTACCACTTCTAGTCAGAGATCAAACTAAAGAGCTTGAAAGTCAGTTTAAGGCAAAGCTTTGGGTGAGCAAGTGAAGGACCAATAATAGTGTGCTTTAATGAAGTTGGAATAGGGTTTAAAAGGGGAAAAAAAAAGTCATGACACAGGGATTTTGTATGGAATCCTTGAGTCCAGTTTTGTCCAAATCCCCTGTGTGTGCTGCTTAGGAGGATGCAAGCAAAGGAACTTCTGGATCTTTGGGATCCTTTTTAGAAGACAAACCCAGTGATTTGCCCAGTGCCCATTTCGACTGTGGAGGTGGGAGAGGGTTGAAATAATTCATGTTGTTGTTTTACAAACTTTAGGTAGGCATCAGCTTTTAAACAGTCTCTAATGTGAACAGTGAGGGGAAAAGCCTGAGTAGGAAAACCACGTGCTCTTGGGGTGAGGGAGCTGTGCAGGCGAGAAATTTTGCTGACAGTCACTAGAGTTGTACTTTTTTGGCTTTAATTGAGGCAACTAAGGCCTGGCCTCCATGTTCTTGGCTTCCCCCTGCCTTTTATAGACTAGCTTTGGTGGCATTACATCTCCGACTTGGTGGCACAAAGGATGAATGCGTGTTTTAAACAGTAAAAAGCTGTCAGAGTGAGCAGTGTGAAAAGCAGTGTGAGCTTGTAGCAATTTGTCTGTGATCACCTGTGGGCTCTCAGGTCACCAGGGAGCAGCTGAGCTGTGGAGGGAGAGCTGCAGCTGAGTGACCAACTCCATTCAGGGGTTAAAAATCCTTGAGAGCTGCAGCTGAGTGACCAACTCCATTCAGGGGTTAAAAATTACCTTGGAGAGCTGCAGCTGAGTGACCAACTCCATTCAGGGGTTAAAAATTACCTTGGAGAGCTGCAGCTGAGTGACCAACTCCATTAAGGGGTTAAAAACCTTTGTCTTTGCAGGCCGGGTGTCGTTTTTCACCTCGGGATCAGAGAACCTGCACCGGGTGGAGAAGGTGCAGTGGGGCACTCGCTTTGCCATCACCATCTCCTTCACCTGCGACCCCGAGCACGGCATTGAGGACCCGCTCCTGACCTGACTGTGGGACCTGCCCACTGCCCAGGGGATGGGAGCTCACAGGGAGGGAGAGGAGAAAGGGATATTCCACCTCTTTTACCCTCACATGCAGTTAGAACTGCCCAGCTGTGGGAACACGCTGTCACACACTTTGTTTTCACATCTCCTTTTCCATAAACGTTGCAAATGATGGCTTAAGGACCATCTTAAATTGGATGCATTCTGGAAATGGTTTGTCTTCATGTGCCAAAGGGACAGGCTGCAAGGAAGAGAGAATGGGCTCCACAAAGAAGAGGAAGTGGGCTCTTCATTTTTAAAATATTTTTTAAAAATTCTTCAGTTTAAAAGATACAAACAATGTTTTGGGCCATGCTTTGATCTGACTCTCCAAGCTCCTCTTACCTGTTTCAATTCTTTAATCTCTTCAGTTACTGATGTGGTGTAGAAAGTCTGACCTAAATTAACTGAGCCAGGTGAGTGTTATTCTTTAGGACACACCTTCTATTGAGAGGGATGGATTCTCCTGAGTGTGGGATCAATGGGGAATACAACTGGGTTTGGCTACTGGGACTTGAACTTCTTTTAAATTCAATTACTTCTGATTCAATATTCAGGCAGTCTGTCAACAGCTGTTTTTGGACTTCTCTTTTCCAGTTTTTGGTGTGATGACTTTTTCTGTTAATGAGGACCACTGGTGTTCCCTGAATATTGAATTGCAGGGACTTCCAAGAGGAGCTGTGTGCATTGTAACGAACACATGCATAATCTTGCCAAATCCTTTGGGTTTTTTACTGCAAAGATCTCTGTGGGTCAGGAGTTTGATAAATAAACAGTAGAAAAACCATTTTTTTTTCTTAATCAAATTCTGGAGTAACGATGTTGATCTAGTTGTTATTACCTGGATGTATAATTTCTGTGAAACACTGAAAATCTGGGAATGTGCTTTGATTTTTTTTTTTTAATCTTACGCATACATGTGGACTTTATAATGTACCCTTTTATGGAAATAATAAGTACTGGGTGGAATTACACTGAAGATCAATCTAAAGAGGAATGATAAGAGGACACTGGGTCTTGTGAGGGCTCTCATTGGGCACACCAGCAAGATTAGTCCTCTGTAATTTTATTTCTTTGTTCTGAAACCTGAAAAAACCTTCCTTGTCTGTACTAAAAGGGGAGAATTGTTAAAATGGCTGGATATAATAAAGTCACTTGGGTTCCATATTGAAATACTTGTCTTGAAGCCTGTTTATTCCAAGGAATTTGCATTACACCGTGTTTTAAGTCCATGTGAAGGCAGACCAAGATCACCGGCAGCTTTACAGGATTGAACTTGATTCCTGCCCTTACCCTGAGATGTAAATGCAGAGCTTTTCCCCCCAAAATACCTGACAGGAATCTGTCCATGAATGGATCTGTGTCTGCTGGTTCCTCCTGTCCTGCCAGCTCTGAGTGGCACTAAAGGGAAGTGGCACTTCTGGAGCTGTTCTCTGTCCAATCCTGCTCAACAAAATCGTTTCAGACCGTGGGAGAAATCTCAGTTCATCTCCTCTTGGATTTCCATCTTTTGAAGATCCTGTGTCTTGTAATAACTGCTGCCCATGGTGCAATCTCCTGATAGGGGTTCAGAAATAAAACCAAGCTGGTATTTGTCTTGTGGAGCCTTTAAGCCTCAGTAATCTGGTCAATATGATCAGCAAACTTGTCACCTGTGATTTGTTGGGAAATTGTGCACTGTGCATGGTAGGAGAGCTCCTTGGAAAAAAAGCCAAATATTTTGTGTGTTTCAGTGCCACTGAGGTTTTTCTCTTTAGAGCTTCAATATCCAGACTACTAAAAGCAATGCCAAGATCTAGGGAGAATTTAAATGGCAAATGAGGAAGTAAAGTGCAATCTAGAATTTTTTGAAGGCAGCCTCCAGCAGGAAGCAGAAATTGCAGAATGTTCCTGGGGCAGAGTGGAAGTTTAATTCACTGCTTAATAGGAACAAACTTAGTTTAGTTTTTTTAGGCCACTTAAATACCCTGAATAACTTTTTATTAAGGGTCCCTCCAGATAATGACATATAACTCTGAACTTGAAATGTATGAATTTCTGTCCTTTTTGAGGCTCAGCTTCCTGTTGCTACTGGGAACTGCAGGGCTCTGATTCTTAGAACTCTGAGTACTCCAAGGGCAGGATTTGTTTGAGTAGCATCAATCTGATGCCAAGAGCACAGAGAAGTGCTCTTAATTGAACAGAGGTGATGACAGAACAGGGCTGGAGGTGTCCCAGTTGTGTGAGGACTTTTGGAAAGAGCCCTTGTACCTAAAATAAAGAAAGGTCAGTGCTTCTTGTGCAGTGTGAATTGGGGCAGAGTCCTGATGTTAAAAGTACAGCTTTGCACCTGAAAGCAGACTTGTTACAAGACTGGGAATGCTGGTTTGTGTTTTGAGAGGAAATTACTTGTGAGGAAAGGGAAAGGCTGCTGGTGTGAAAAGTCCCAGAGTGAAATAGAAAATACAGCAGGAGAGCAAGCCAGATTTGACTCTCTACAATGAGACTGAGTGGAGGCTCCTGTGGAGGACTTCTGTGAAGTTGTATTACTTTTAAAACCATATTTCCATTCAAATGCTTTGTGGAATATCAGGAGCTTTTGAAAACTTGACAGCTTTTGTGGTCAGATTAGATTCCTAGTGTACACCTACCTTTCAGTGCTGTAGCATGCATTAAATTTTAATTTTTTTATCCCCTGTGATTCTAGGAACTCTAGGTGGATTTCTTGGCATTTCTCATGTATAACATTTTCATTGTGGAATCATTATGGCTTTTAATTCCCTGTAAGTCAGCTGAAGGTTTGGGAAGGTACATTTATGTTAAGATTTTCCTGAATATGTATCATCCACCTGAAATACTCTGCCCTCCATCTCAATCCATTTCAAGTTCAGCAATGTTTACAAGGATACCCTATTTACAAAAAGATCTTCATTTGGATTTAGAGCAGAAATTCAGCTTCATGTCTTACTTATTTTTTAAGGTCAACAGCTGGGTGCTTTAGGAGGCTGTGGCACCTAATAATGTGCACATTGAAATAAATGCAGCTGGAAAGGCATCGATGATGACTCTGCTGCCAAGGAAATCTGCTTTTGTTTCTTCAATTGGATTTTTTAGTATTGAATTGCTCCTTCACAGCTTTCCTTTCTCCAGTAAATAAAGCTGATACTGTTTTTAATGTAACAGTTCCTGGTGTTCCTTCTCCATCCAGATGTCCTTACACAATGTTTCCAGGGGATTTGGTTCTTTCTAACCTGCTCATGGGGAACTCTGTGCAATATTTTGATCTTGTTAAAATTCTGGGGTAAAACCAGGAAATGCTGCTTCAGGTCAGGGCTCTTTGAGTGGGAAGGAATAAATCCAACCAATCTACCTCCTCCAAGTGAAAAAAAAGTGAAAAAAAAAATCCCAACTCCTGTCTTTCCTGTTTTGAGTCTTTTGTGGAAATCCAAGCAAACATTCCAGGAGCAGCAGCAGAGTTATTTCCTTTTTGAACCACAGGTGGCTCTGGCACACATGGGATTGTCTGAACCTGGGAAAGTCCTGGAGGGGTGGGAATCCTCTGCTGAGTGTCCTCTGCTCCTTGTGGAATACCCTGGAGAGCTGGAGCTCTGCCTTGAACACTCTGAGGAAGCTAATAGCTCATTTTACATCATTGGCTGAACCCTGCTTTCAGCTCTCTCTTCCTGATTGTTAATTTGTCCCCAAAATCTCTGTGTGGCCATTTATTAATCTTCTGTGAGCATTGGTGGCTTTGATTTAAAGTATTTCAGGGCGGACTGTGGAGAGAAAATAAAGAACTGTCCAATTTCCCAAGCACACCTCTTTGAGTGTGTCCATCATCTGCCCTCAAATCACTGATTTCACCTCTCACTTCTGTCCCAGCACACCTCAACCTTGACTTGCAGCAGGTACTGACCAGGGGATAGAGCTCAGTGCATTATTTATTCATTGACTGGCTTGCTAGCACTGCAGAGGAGCTGGCTTTTCCTCTGATCCTTTATGAAGGTTTTCTAACTCGATTTTTGAGATTTTTCCTTCCTCAGCATTCATTTTTTCCCCCCAAATACTCTTATTTTTCTTCTAGCAGAGGCATTGTTCGTATTTAGACCAATTATTTCACAAATAATAAATAAATACTTCTTGCCTGTTTTCCTGTAAAGCTGAAATAATGACAGGATATGGATCAGTTTTGCCTGCTATTGAGCATTCTTGTCTTTCCTGATGCCTCCTGGACAAGGAGTAGGGAATTTTGGAACAGATACTAAAGAGACCTTGGGATCACAACAAGAACTGCCTTGCTTGAGTAGTTCTTACTCTGGAGTCAATAAAGCAGCCTGGAAGAACCATCTCCTTTATTTTTGTAGCATTTAGACACATCTAAATAAAAACATCCTGGTTTACTACTGGGGAATCCTGAGGCTGTCCCAAGGAATCCAGACTGGGTGAATCCATGAGCTGCCAGGTCACATTGAGGTTGTTCATAATGAACAATGCACTGAAACCTTCCCTTTTTTGGAGGGAATATTCTATTTATAGGGGGAAGCTGAGATGTGTGGAGCGTTCATGTTCCATGTTTCTGGGAATTTCTTGGAATAGCCCTCCAGTGTTGAAAAAAGCTCATTTTAGGCATGGATACCCTTCCTATTTTATTAACAAACCACAGCAGCCCCTACACCTCCCCCCCAAAAAAAACCACCAAGTTCCTGAGCCATGGTTTTTCTGTTCAGACACCTTGAGGATTTGTCTCTTTCTCGTTCTTCAGTTTATACAATTATTTTAAGCTGTTTATAGAGATGCCTGGACACTTTGCTGCTGATTCCACAGGGAACAAAAAAAATCTTGCTGTTTTCCTTTGAGAGAGCTTTTCCCTGCCAGGGGAAGGTCTTTGGGTGGATTCCTACCTTGGAGGTGACCTCCTCAGCAGATTCACTTGCCAGCCAGAGCATTAAATCTTGTGGGAATAAACAAAAGCAGGTCCTAATGGAGTCATTCTGCATGTCTTGGCTTCCTCTAGCAGGGAATTGTATTTATTTCTGTTACATTACTGAAGAGCAGATGTGTTCTGGGAGTCCTCCCTGCATAATGGGGCTTTAATTGTGCTTCATTGAATCACCTCGTAAAAAGGTCACCTTTTTTTACCAGGTGATTCAGAACTTAAAAGGCTGCTGTGAAATAAGACAAACTCTGAGCCCATTTAGTCCCTGCAGTTCTCGACACAAAAGAAATGAGAGAAATGAGAGAAATGATCTTGCACTTGGATTATTTCTACTTTGCTCCGGGCCATAAATGCGTGCTTTCTCGGTTTCTTTATTTTAAAGGAAAACAGGAATTCATTTGAGAGTCATCCCTTTCCACAGGGATGAATATGATCAAAATGAACCTTGACTAGCAGGGAAAAAACAATACTACAGAAGTCAGCCAAGCAGAGGGGGAAGTTAAATGTAAGATGGTGTTAGGCAGAGAGCAGCTACAGGAGATTTCACCCACACTGACGTGTCCATGCCACTTTGAACTGACATTTCCTCCTCCTCCTCCTCACTCTGCTTTATTGTTCCATTAGAAGATCAGACAACTGGAAACGGAGAGCTGTCAGGCAGCAAAACTCTTCCTGTTCAAAGCTTTTAGAAAATTTTCAATAGGACCTCTTGATAACCCTTTGCTTCAGCTACTTATCCTGTCCATCCTCTGTTTGAATGAATAATGAACAGTGAATATGTTAAAATAAGTGATGCTGCATCCACCTGTTTAATAAATGATGAATTGTGCTTTCTTCTGCATTTATCTTGTGTGTCAAATGGGCATTTTTTAAAGTGATGGTGAACTCCACACATAGCTTGTGTCTGTTGTACCTTTTGTGCAACTGGACAGAATTTAGACCAGTAAATAAGAAATAACCCAAGAAGAAATTAAAACTGAGTTAATAGATAGACAGAAGTGTACAGAAAGTTTCCCCTTGGGGGGGGAAAAAAAAAAAGAAAAAAAAAAAGGTTGAAATATTTTTGGACCCATAAGAAAAAAACAGAAAAAAAAAAAGAAATAATTGTTTTATTAATCCTTTAGGGGGGCTGTAGAGAATCTTCTCCTCAATACTCTCCAGTGAGGCTGTACTCTGCTTTTATAAACTTGCACAGTGTCTGGAAATCCAGTCCTCTCCCTGCCCATTTTCCCTTTCTAGGTGCACATTTTCCAGGAGATCTTGATCCCTTCAGACCACGAGCAGGAAGAATCTCCTTTCCTTGCCTCAGCACCAGCACAAGATGAATTCCTGTGGATTTATTTCTCAGGAAGGCTGTTCCCACCTGGAGCTGCCAGCACAGGTGATGGGGACTCACTCAGGTCACATTTAGCTGTGCCTTGAAGCCTTCCCCTCTCAGCCTCTGCCTCTGAGCCTTTTCCTCTCAACATCTGCAACTTGAGACCTCTTGACTTTGTTTTCTGAATGCCTTCAGCACCTCCAGATGGCCATGAGTCAGTGAATTCCAGCGTGCTGCAGAAATGATCACGTTCAATACAAGTTAAACACGTTTTGATTATTGCTAATTTTTCACTTAAGGCTTTGGAGCAGGCTGCTAAAACTTGTCGTGTTCCTAATCATTCTCTTTAAATGAAATACTTCAGCCATAAAGCATGCACAAAAGGGCAGTAATCAAAAAGCTTTCCATAGCTGAGTTGTACAGGGAGATATTTCTGAGATGTTCAGGTTTAAATTAATGATTCTGTTCTCTGGTCAGGCCGGGTTGGTGATTTGCAGGATCTGGGCAAGGCAGAGGTGAAGGTGTTTGATGGGCCAGCTCCCCTGGAGTGGGAGGTGTAATAATTCTGTAATTGTGGTGCACTGAAAAGGGCTTCTGTGTTAAATTTACAAACATGACAGGGTCATTAGGAACAGCAATGACCTCTTGTTAGACTGTATGACAGAACAAAAAACCAGAAACCTTTGAGCCTTAAAGCCCTGTCTATAATGAATGGAACAGAATGAATGAGCCAGTGGATCAATTAACTTGAAAAGCAGATATCATTGTCTGCCTGTCCCCTGAGCAGGGTTAGTGACCCCTGGTTTTGTTTCCTGCTGGCTGTGGATGGATGTGGAGCTGGGAGAAGGTTCAGCCACTGCTACGAGCTGCTGAGGGCTTCTTTGTACTACAGAGGAGACAAAGGATATTCCAGATCTTTTTAAATTAATAAGATTTGAGTTCTCTCATAGTAACACCTGCTTGCTGAATGCATTCTGAGCTGTCCAGCTGCACCAGACTCTATCACTTAGGAGACATGGATTTTCCAGTTGTGTCCACAGCCCTGGAAGGGGACAACAGCTCTGTGCAACCTGAGCCAGCTTTAGTCATGGAGCATGCCAGGGGTTCAGGTTTGCATCAGTGTGACAAGTCAAATCTGTCTCTAAATTAACAGCCTTGAAAGGGAAAAAAATTACTATTTTGTTGGGAAGAACACAGGTGTGGAAAGAATGCTTGGCTTAATGAGCTTATCTAATCTCAGTCTCCTTCATAAATACCAGCCTGACTGTAAATACTGAAGTTCTTTGTAGAAGATAATAGCCAAGAATGCTTCCTAACCACAGGAGGATTTACCATTCCTGCACAGCTAAAAAGCTGAAACGATTCAGAAATATGAAAACTCCATAACACCGAACATTTTGCAACATTGGTGTGTTGGAGCTGGGAGCTCCTTCTGGGCTGGGCAGGGGCTGGAGCCAGTCCTTGGCAGGAAAGAATTTGTGCAAGAGCCTCAGGTGCCACAAATCCTCTGTATTTCTGCAAAATAACTTTGAGATTATTATGATGATGATCCTTGGGGTTTTTCTAGTCTGTCTGCTCCCTGGGGACTGTGCCTGTGCACATCTGAGAGCCGGGGAGGTGCCAGCAGCCTGCAGACCCCGCTGTGTGTCCCAGGGTGTCAGCCTGGTTGCCCTGTCTCCTCTCTGGAGACAGCTTCTCTAAACACTGGGGATGCTGTTTATCCTCAGGGCCAGGGCTCCATCAATTTGTCCAGTTTATGTTGGGAAGAGACAGTAAAAATGGTGCTTACAGGAATTCTGGCTGCACCCCCTCCAGACAAGGAGACCCTCGTGTCCCCCGGCCCTGCACCAGGTGGGTGGTGGGGACCACCCCAGCAGGAGGTTTGGGGTTTGGTGGGGGCTGGAGGGTTTGCTCTGCCTCTCAGTCCAAAAGGCAGTGAGCAGCTGGGATGGGGAGGGCACATCTGGACACTCCAAGGAGGTGGTGGCAGAAGAAAAGTCCCCGTGGGGGGATTGGGAGGGGATATTTGGGCTCCTTGTGGGACTTGGCAGCTCATTGCAGCTGATGGGCTGAGGTCTCAACTCCTGCTGCTGGAGAGGAGCTGGGAAGGAGCAAATGCTAAATCTGGGTGACACTGAGTGCTGGATGGCAAGGTGTGACATCCCAAATGATAGGGATTGAAATCCCATGGAGACACGGGAGGGGGGAAGGGAAAAGGAGCTGCTGTGGCAGGAACTGCAGCAGAGGGTGGGATCCCTTTGCAAGCAGAAGCTGGGGTGGCTGTCTGGAGACATTTCACCTCCTACTGAGAGTTGAGATCAGCCTGCAGCACTTCTCCAGCCATCCTCTGCTGCCAGGACTCTGGAGCTGGTGACTTTTTGTACCTTTTGGATAAAGAAAGGAGGCTGGTGGGAAAGCAGTGCCCTGGCGTGCCTTGGAAAGATGCTTTGGCAGGGACACTTAGCAGGAAGAAAGGATCCTGACAGCATTGCTGTCATCCTTTTCCCAGCTCAGAACCTCCAAAATCGAGCAGAAAACCTAGGGGGAGACAGAGGCAGTGTGTGGCTGCATCTCCCCACAGAAACCTGGGAGATGCCCGTGGGAAGTCACTTACACCTGGTGTAAGGCAGCAGCTGCTTTATTGAGGTGCTGTTTAATTGTTTTGCTAAAGCAGCTGCCTCTGCCTTATTAATTTAGAGGAAATCATGGACTGAAAAAGCTAATTCTAGCTCCTACTTTACCTTGATTCTTTTTCCTTTGGGCCAAGGAGAGATTATCCCATAACACTTCTCTGCTTGAAATCACAGGATCTCTTGGAGATCTCCCTTATGCCTTGTCCTCTTGTTAAAAAGACAGGGGATATTTAAAATCACCTAGATCCCACCAGGAGCTTCATCTTCTCAACAGCCCAGACTCAGAATGGGTGAGCTTTGTTAATTTAGAGCACTTTGACAAAACATTCAATTGAGGACCCAGTGGAGTATTCCAGGAGTTCTCATTCAGGTCATTTGTCCTGTCTGTGTGAGAGTTACAAACTCTGGGCAGGTTTGGATTCCATTTCATTCCATTCACCAATTTTGTAACCATGGGTAACAGCAGAGCTGACGTGGCTCTGCACTGCTACAAGGAGGCTGTCAAGGCTGTCAGGTTTTAAAATCAACCTGCTTTGATGACTCTTCTGTTCTGCAGCATTTACCTTATGGAGTTTGCCCTGAAAAAAAAAGCTGTTTAAAAATTACTTTCTTTTTTTTTTTTTTTTTTTTTTCAGCATTTGAACTAAAAGCAAAATTAGAAGAAGTTCAAGGATGCCTTTGTAAAAGACTGGTGTGTTGCCAGAGATACAAGATCTGGGTTGTTCTAATGCCTTCTCCCTTGCAGAAAAAAAAAAAAAATTACTTTGTTCTGAAGTGTGTTGGGAAGAATGAGGTTCAGAACAGACTCTTCCTTCCTTCCTACAGGATCAGAGGAGCCGTGACCTCTTGGAGGCTTTGAGCATTTGTCACTTTGGAAAGCGCAAAGGAGATAAATCTGCCCCTGGTCTGTAAAGGTTTCAGGGCTTTGCTTTTTCTTTTCTCTCCTTTATGAATATCTGCCCATTGACTTCCATGCTGGGAGGAAAGTCCCCTTTCCATTAGGATGTGCCAGCTGATGGGCAGCAGTAGTTACACCCCACTGACTGTACAGGAAGAATACAATTCATTAAAATAATCTAGAACAAACTATAAAAACACTTCAACAACAAGCCCAAAGCAAAAGAATTCTTTTTAATCTACTCATTGTTTAAAATGAAGTTGTACTCACTGTGAGTGAAATGCTGCTTCCCATTTAAGTCCATCCTTCAAAACTCTTCCCAAAAGTCCTCAAGCACAACGAGCCTGCCTGAATTCACACACAGACACTTGACAATCCTTGGAAAACAGTGAAGACATGAAAGTAAGCTGGAAACACCTTTTTGTCTCAAGCACTGCCTTGAGGACTCCCCACAGCTTCTGGAAGTCAGTCCAGGTTCCAGAAAGCATCCTCTGGATGCTAAACCTGCTTTCAAACCTTAAATCACCAAACCCCTTAAACAGAAGAAACACATGCCCAGCAAATATGCTGGGCCAGCAGCAACTCAAAAAACACCAAGGGCTCAACAGATTTTCTGCTGCTGACACTGCCTGGGCTCTGTGAAGCACTCAGGCTTTGCTGTTCTGTCTGTAATGTCTGGTTTTAACACTGGATGAGAGTTTGATCTCAGAAGTACCTGAGCAGTTCCAGGTGAGCTGTTTTTAATTAAACATCTTGCTGGAGACTGATGGCAGCTTCAGGGAGGTCTTAATTCAAGCAGAGCCCAATGTGGGAAGGATCTGAACTGGGAGATCAAAGGTTTCCAAATCTGGGGAAGGTGAGCACTGTTGTGGAGGGCTAAATTTAGCAGTGATTAAACGAGCTCTTAATTAACCAAATATTCCTCCTGCTTGCCTTTCCAAATTATTCAATAACTGAACAATTATAATGAGCTCAGCAAGTAATTACTCTCCATTCCTCACCAACTGCAGCCTCAGAACCCACCAGCTGTTAATGTGCTGGGAAATGAAGTCCATCAAGTGTGAGTCAAATGATGGAAAAGTGAACAGGAAAAAACCCCCCAGGCACTGTCAGGAAAGCTGCTGCCCCA
Organism: Brachypodius melanocephalos; assembly: GCA_013398615.1. Taxonomy (NCBI): domain Eukaryota; kingdom Metazoa; phylum Chordata; class Aves; order Passeriformes; family Pycnonotidae; genus Brachypodius; species Brachypodius melanocephalos. The sequence goes on from VZSR01003022.1 coordinate 2,829,013, forward strand.
TGCTGAGCCCCTGAGTGTCCCTCCCACAACGAGGATCCATCAGGAAGATGATGATGAGCGTGGGTTGGAGCTGCAGAGCTCTGCTTTCCTGGGTGCTCTGGCAGGATGGAAATGTTCCTCGTGGTTATTCTGCCTCCCCTGGGGCTAATGGGCATCTCTAGAGGGGGAAGCCACTGACCAGAAAGGAGAAGGCAGAAGTAAAGCCCAAACCCTCTGAACACAAGGTTTTCCCCAGTTGCAGCAGGGTAAAAGTTGCTGGGATTGAGAATGTGGCCTTTTACTGGCCTGAATTTAACTGATGTGTTAAAGAGGAACAAGCTCAACTGCCCTGAATCGTTTTTACATGGTTTTTAAAACAGATTTGAAGATGCTTCACGTGCACTCCTTTCCAGGCTCATCAGTTTTATCAGTTCAGCTGCCTAGGGGTGGGCAGGGAACTTGATCAGGACAAGAAAGAATTACTTTTTGTCTTGACTGGGGAAAAAAACCAACCCTCAACCCTATGAAATAAAGTGCATTAATCTTTTAAAATTACAAAACTGCAAAGACAGATGTACCAGCTTCAGTGAGGAGGTGGAAGGTGGAGCGCCAGCAAAGGAAAAGCTTCTTAAATCATCCTCCTGTCTGTGCAGACAGAACTTCTCAAATGAAGCTGAAGGGTTTGCTTCTAGAGTCACACTTGCAGGAGCATGCCCACTTTCTGATTAGGTTGTGGGAATTCGTACAGGATTCTGCCTTCTCTGAAACAGCTCTGAAATCCAAGTGGTGAGAAATGTCCCCAAAAGCCTTGAAATTCCCAGTGGGGTATCACAGAATGTGGTGGGTTTAGCTGTGGAGCAGAGCCAGGGTGGAAGCAGAGTTCCTGGGAGAGGTTACAGCTTATTGCTGAGGAGGAAATGTGACACAAAGAAGGGACAGAACAGAAGAACAAACCCCATGAGGTTAAATAAGAACAGCAAAGACAGCAACATGGTAAAACCAAAGACATTTCCACTGAATACATAACCCAAACATCACCTTTGATCTGTGATCTTTCTTCTCAAGCTCTTCTCAGCTCAGGCAGGGGATTCCATCTTTGGTGAGCAGTGGGAATGCAAATTGCAAAGGCAGGCCCTGGGGTGGGGTCTGGAATTACACACAGACCCTCCACAGGCTGTCCCAGACACACACCTGGGAGCTCTCTTGACAAAAAAAACATTTACTGAAGAATGTGACAAAAGGCAAAAAAATGGTTTGATGCCTTTTTTCGAGCTCTAAGTTAATGTGCTCATCCCAGAGAGATTCTCTGTTTCTTTCTGTGCCCTGACACCCCCGGAGGGACAGGGACATCCCATTCCTGCTGCCCCTGGGGCTCCTCACCCTGCACTGAGAGGGTTTGCAGTGTAGTTGGAGGCTCCTGTGATGCCTTGGAAAGGATGACCTGAAACAGAGACTGGACAGAACTGGAGAATAAAGTAGAGACTTATTGAAAGACCTCCAGGGTACACCTTGGGCAGGACAAGAGCCTGGCCAGGGCTACACCCAAGGTGGACCCAAAATGGGCACAAAATGGACAAATGGTCACGAGGTCTCACACTTTGATAAGTTTTGGTCCATTTGCATCTTGGGGTTTAATTGTCCAATTACAGTTCCAGGTTCTGCAGTCCTATCCTTCTTGTTTTCTCTCTTCAGCCCATCCTTGTTTGTGCTTTTGGGCTGAAAGTTGTCTCAGTTGTCCTTGGTGTGCAGCAGGAAGAGGATTTGTTTTGTCTCCCAGAGCTGAGTGCCACTGAATGTGAAACTCAGAACTGCACCCCTGGGCAGCACAGAATGTGAAAACCATGAAAGCTGAAACTTCAAGCATTACTGTAGAGCCCAGGTTTGCTGTGAGCACAGCAAACAGGGCAGGAAGGGAGGAGGGAGATGCAGGAGACGTGGCTGGGACTTGGCTGCTCCTGGAAGGGACACGTGGCTGTCAGAGCGAGGACAGGCTCTGCACAGAGGTGCTGGCAGGAGGGGAGATGTCCCCAAACTGGGAATGTGGGCAGTGCCTGTGCCTGCAGCCCCTGGGGTGCCCCATCTCCTCCTCCTGCACTCCCCTTTACCTGGGGTAAAGCCTGATTTCCAGAGGCAGCCTGGAGATGATGCAGCATTGCCTTCCTCAGGCTCCTCTCAGCCTAAAGCCATCTCCCTGTGCTCTCATTGATGAGTAATTCAGGGTGACACATCAAAGATTTCACCTCTGTGTTCTGCAGGGAGTGTGGCTGTCAAAGCCCTTCTCCCCACACCTGAGGTCCCTCTCATGCTGCTTCTGGGACTGTGAACACAAGAACTGGAACTGGGGGATACAAACACCTTCCCCATACCATGAATTACAAAGATTTTTCTTGTCTTTTATTGGACTAAACCCAAAACTTGTCTTCTGTTTCTATATAACAGAAATAGACACCAAATACCCCAGAGCACACAATGCTCAGGAGAGAAAATATTCTCTTATATGGGTGGAGGTAAAAGCCTAAAAGATGCTCCAGCCCTGTCCCCAGCCCTCCACTGTGGTCCCTCCCCACTTAAACAAGATCTGCAAGGAGCTTTAACACTGGGCACCATTGGATGTGAGGCTTCACTTTCTCATCTGGCCTAAAAGAAGCTGCTGCAGGGATTGAAGCGATGCTTGGAAGTTTGAGGGACACTTTCCATAATAAACTCACCTTTGTATTAAAAACCCCAACACATGAAAGCAGCCAAGGAATGTTAGTTGGTTATTTCCTCTGCTTCTGTGGTTGGGAATTAATTGTGCTGTGCCTCAGGCAGGCAGAGGTTCCTCGACAGATTTAATCATTCTAAAAGGATGCCAACAGCAAAATGACAGGGAGGTTTTGTTGTGTTTAGCAGTCAGTAATGAGTGCAGGGATAATTCTTTGTGTCCAGCCTCCTCTGCACGGGTAATGTGCTCTTTGAGCCGAGGCTCTGCTCTTACCTCCCCTGATCCCACTGCTCCCAGCCCAGAATGTGGGCACGAGGCTCCCAGAATTAAAGAAGAGATTTTGCTTCCCTGTCCATCTCCTCCTGTTGTTTCTCACCGAGGAAGGTGATGGTGTTTCCATCAGAGGCTCATTTCAGTCATGATCCCAACCTGGCACATCTGCCAAAGCCGGGGCTGAAGGAGCATCTGCACTGCCTAAAATCAAAAGCAGAGAGGTTCTGGTCCACACACATTTCCTCTGTCTGACCATGAATAGCCACCCAGAACCCTAAACTACCCCTACAAGGAGACCTTTTCCCCTTCATGCACAGCATCTCTCATCCAGCGACCTCCAAACCAGTCACACACAACAGTGACACCTTAAAACACCTGCACAGACACTGGAAATACCATTGCTGTTTTCCAGGCAATGAACGGCAGCACAAGACCAAGTGACCCCACCCCGAGGTAATTTTTAGGAGGATCCAGGACTTCTGAGCTGCCCTGTTTTGGTTTCCAGCACTGTGCAGTGCTGCCTCCACAGGCAGCTCCAACACCAAACCCTGGAAAATCTCTGCTGGCTTTCATTCACTGTCTTATTCTACACCTGCCTGAGTTACCAACACCAAAAATGCTTTTGGGGCAGAAGCCTCTGAGTCCCCAGCAGCAGATGAAGTGAAGGAAGGTAAATAAATGCACTTGGCTGCAGGGCACAGGGCAGACTCCTCGAGTATTCCTGCTACCAACCCTTCACCCGGACACTGCCCAGGGGCAGGAAGCTGCTTTCAAAGTGTGGGGCTCCAGCTGATTTTACAATAGTGCTGTTTCTGTAAAACGTTGCCTTCTATGGTTTTAAATGAAAGGATAAAACCCATCTGCTTCAAAGAAAAAGGAGAAACTCGATTTAAACCTGTGGGGTGACTGGGATTTTGAGCAGGGATTTTGGGGGATGGCTGCCAGCCCGTGCTCCCCAAAGGGAGGAGGGTGTGGGAGCCTGGCACAGGAGCTGGTGCTGCCTCCTGCCATGCCCAGCTTGTCTGGTGGGACCTGCATCTCCCAGGGGGTTTAGGTGTCCTCTCTGCACATGTCAGGGGTGCTGCTGTCTCTCCCCTTTTAGTATCACTACATTAGAATTAATTTACCTGCTCCATTCTTGCAGGTTTTTGAAAGATAGGCTCAATATACCCAAGAATAAGTGCTCTGCAGTGCCTTTTCCTGAGAGGCTTCTTGCAAGAGGCAGCCTTGTTCCTCTCAAATGTCAAGCTGATATTTAAAAGAACAACAGAGGTAGAAGGCTGTGAGTTTGATGGACGTCCCTGGCTCGCAGGAGCACACAGATGAACTGTCTCTAACAGGCTGTGCTTGTGGACACACCACATTTAGCTCCAGGAATCTCCCTTGCTTTGTTTGGATGGAGTCATGTTTGGGTCTAGTTAAGAATTCAGGAGCTGAATTCAAGATCCTAGCAGGAATGCACAAGGAAAGACTAACAGCACCTCAGAGAGAGATTGGCCAAAACAAGCTGGAACAAACTTGGCAGATTTTACTTCTTCATCTTAGCATGGCTTTGGTTTGAGAGCTGTTCCCTCTGCCAAGCACAGCTGACACTGCTGGTGGTTTGATGGTGCACAAACTTCTTTACTATTTTCCCTCCAGATATCTCAATGGAGGGGTCTGGGTGGGATCTTCTGCAGTATTGAAGCTCAGCCTTTTTTAATAAATGCTTTAATTGAATTCTCTTTAACTCTTCACTCCATCTCTCGCTGTAGAAGCATTTCTAGTGCTCACCAAAATGTTTCATTTAAATTAAAATTTGTATTATAAATGGAGAGAACCAGAAAAGCAGAGCCCAAATGCCAGAAGGCTTTTACAGGAGCATTTTCTTTGGGGGGACAAGATGACCACAGATCACAAAGCTCAGTTTTGACCATTCACATTTGTTGAACTGAAATTAGTCTCCCTCAAAGGTGATGTGTGCCACACCAGAAACTCAATGTTGGCAGGAAGCTGCATTTCTGAGCAGAAATAGTTATGATTAAAACCCCCCCATTTTGATATATGTCCCACTTTTTGAAATACCTATATTTAGTATACTAGTAATATTTAAATAGTTTTTCGTTAATTATTAATAATTTTATATTAATTTTTTTAAAATGTTTTTTTTTTCTGGGAGAGAAGTGTATCTGACAGATCTGCATCCCAGAGGTTTGGCTGGGAGGAGTTCCTCCATCTGCCTTCACAAAGCTCAGCCCCAGCCATCCAACCCCTCCCAACACTTTGCCACCAAGTGACGCTTCCTTTCTCCCTGCTGTGCTTCAGACAGATTCCCAAAGAAGGGCAAAAAACTTGTATAATGGTAATAACAATAACTTTACAAGGTACTTACACCCTGAGAAGCTGTGGCTACTGTTTTGAAGACAAAGCAATTTATTTCTCACAAACCACAGTGATTAACTCAGCATCTCTCTATTCCCCAGGAAAAAAAACAAAACAAAAAAACAAAAAAACAAAACAAAACAAAAAAACCCTAGAAACTAACAGCAAACCCCAATATTATCAGGCAGAAAAAAAACCCAGCTGGGCTAAAGTGGAGTTAGTCACCAGCTCTGGGTGTCTCTGTGGGTGCTGTGCAAAATGAAGTTAGGCTGGGTTTGGCACAGGAAGAAACACAGGAGAGGAAAGTGAACTCTTGGAAGTAGGTTTTTGTCTTCTCTTCCCCTCCAAATGCTGAGGTGATATTCTGCTTTAAAGGGATAAAATGCTCTTGCGTGGTTACGTTGTGCTCTGTGATTTGGGGCAACCTCTCTGTTTTAAAGCCTAGAACTAAAAAGCAAATTTTCTCCCTGAGACCTCGGGATGGGAACTTGGTGCTGCCACCAGAGGGACTCTGAAATTTGAGGGAAAAGCCGAGTGTCCTCAAACCAGCCAAACTTCTGGCAAAGCTTCCTGAATTTCTGGGGCTGCTCTTTTCTGCACCCAGGTCTTGAAGGCTGGGCTCTGAAATGAGCTTTATGTGCTTTCTTCTCTCATCATCCTGGTGATTATGAATAGATTATGAATAGATTATGAATAGATTATAATAGATTATAATAGATTATAATAGATTATAATAGATTGTAATAGATTAAGGATAGATTATGGATAGATTATGGATAGATTATGAATAGATTATAATAGATTATGAACTCCCATCCCTCCCATTCCCCACAGTTAATCCCACTGTGCATCCTGCAGCTGAAGGTGCAAAATGCTGATAAAGTCCCCTGTCTTTTGGTGGCTTCCCTGGTGTTCAGTCACACACCAAGCACCAAACCTGACTGCTGAAATGGGAGTTAAAACCTTAATGATTTGCTTGTGCTCGTGAGGGAATTGTAATGTGGGGCTTTTGAGCTTTCATTGCAAATTTGTTTTTTTGAAAGTGGGGAGAAAGATGATTTAAAAATAGGTGACTGAAGGTAAAGGCTGCAACAATTCTGTAAGGTTCAGATGGATTCTGCTGTGTCTGATGGAAACAGCCGTTCTCATTTGCCCCACAAAGGAGTGGTCTTGGTCTTGTCAAGTAAAAGTGGGAAAATTGCCATTGCTGCAGCAGCTCCCATCTGAGAAGGAAATCCCTCTATAAAGGAAGGAGAGAGCACTCAGGATGAAATTGCGTTTCTTCCCCCGTCAGGGTTGGGTTTTTCTGTTATAAACCCCTAAATCCTAAGAGGCATTGGAAAAAAATCTCTAGTGATTATTTTCTTTCTTGTAAAGCATGTATGGAGTTTTTCAGTGACAGCCTCTGGGCCAAGAAGAAAAAGGCTGCTGCTTTTTCTAAAATTCCCTAAAAATGAAGAAGAAACTCTGTCACTGAACCTGCAGCAACATTTCATTTATAATAAAAAACATCCAAAACATTGAGAACCACAAGATTACAATGATTTAGGTATGACAAGTGACCCTGGGGTACACAGAACTTGATTTCCTGAAATGCAAAATAGCCAAAGTAAAATAGTTTTCAAGGAATTGAAAAACGTGTTGTTTTTCACTTACAGCCCCACTGACTTCCCTCTTGTTACTCAGCCCTGGCCTGAGATGCTTCAGATTCACCTGAAGTGGCAATAATCACAGAATTTGCAAAGTGCCATCATCCACATTCTGGTTATCTCAATTTTCACCCAGTTTCTGTGGCTGGGGATACAAGATGTTTTAATCTCATGGCTTTGGGGGTCCCAACTCTTCCTTTTCAGTAATAACTCCCTCATGTAGGAAATAGCCTGAGCTGCCTCACAGCAGGTGTGCACAGGCTGCACACAGGGAGATGTGCTTAGGAATGCTGAGATCCCAACCCCAAACCTCCCCCAAATCCTCTGGGTGAGCAGCAGGTAAAGCTGCCCCTCACAGGCAACCTAGAAGTTGTGGCAGCCCCAGGCAGGGCCAGCAGCAATCCCCTTCCCAGGTGAGCTACCAGATGAATTTGGTTTTGTTGTTAAAGGAAAAGCCCCAAGGACCATCCCCTGGTTCCCAAACCATGAGCACCCCAAGAGGAGTCAAGGCTTGCCCGGTTACAGACAGCAGGAACTCAGCTAAAACATCTGCTCCAGCAAGAGATTGAGGAAGTGGATCAAACCTGCTACTGCCTTTTGGCAGTTTAACTGCTCTGATGGGACAGCAGGAGGGATGCTCTTTATGAAATGCAGCTTTTAAATGGAGCTCTGAGCCCTGGCAGTGGTGTTTGTGCAGGACTGCACTGGTGAAGAGCTGTCACTGACCCCACACAGCAGCAGCTTGTGACTGCTGGGCCCTTCTGGGTGTGAAACAGCCTCTGCTGGGCCCAGGGACCTGCTGGGTGGGTGATGCCTTCAGTTTGAACTTTC
>VZSR01003022.1:2836909-2863688 GCA_013398615.1 Brachypodius melanocephalos
CCAACTGACAGGATTTCTGCTTGGAGTAACCTTGGATGGGATTGTCAGAGCCTGGGAGAGAGAGGAGCAGGGCTGGGATGGGGCTGGGATGAAAATCCTGAGCAGTGAGAAATGTAACAGAGTCACAGAATGGGTTGGGTTGGAAGGGGCCTTGAAGATCATCCAGTGCCACCCCCTGCCATGGGCAGGGACACTTTCCACTGTCCCAGGTTGCTCCAAGCCCCAGTGTCCAACCTGGCCTGGAACATGTCCAGGGATCCAGGGGCAGCCACAGCTGCTGTGGGCATCCTGTGCCAAGGTCTCCCCACCCTCACAGGGAAGGATTTAATCCCAATATCCCATCTAACCCTGCCCTCTGGCAGAGTGATGCCATTCCTCCTTGTCCTGTCCCTCCATCCCTTGTCCCCAGTCCCTCTCCACCTCTCCTGGAGCCCCTTTGGGCTCTGAGCTCTCCCTGGAGCCTTCTCCTCTCCAGGTGAGCACCCCCAGCTCTCCCAGCCTGGCCAGAGCAGAGGGGCTCCAGCCCTTGGAGCATCTCTGTGGCCTCCTCTGGACTCTCTCCAGCAGCTCTGTGTCCCTCTGATGTTGGAGACCCCACATTTGGAAGCAGCACTGCAGGCTGGGCTCACCAGAGTGGGGTAGAGGGGGAGAACCACCTTCCTTGACCAGCTGGGCTCAGTGTTTTTGAAATATCCAGATTTTGCCTTTGGTTTGGATGCCCCTCCATCAACCCTTTGATGTTCAATGCTCCCAGCACACGTCACAGAAAGCACAGCCACCACACACTGCTGGTGACACTGAGCAGAGGAACAGGATCTCTTCAGGAGACTCAGAGGTGTCTTGGGAAGTGTATCCCAAATGAGCCCCCTCTGTTTGCTTATCCCCACCTTAGCTTACAACTGAAGAGCCCATCTGCTCTGCATTTTCACCTTTTTTTTTTTTTCTATGCAGGACTCATTTTCACCTTCCCCCTCTTATTAATAACTGTGGGTTTAGGCTGTTCAACTTTTTATTTATTTTTTTAAGTACAAAGCAAAGTCCCTAAAACTCTTTTTTTGATCCCTGTCCAGCTTATGGGATGCAGCCATGCCTGGCTCTGCCAGGACTTCTGTCCAGACACACTTTGCACATGAAATTCATACCCCAATCTACCCAAAACACCTTCTGAGTTCAGTCTTATCTTTTTAATTCTTATATGGGAGTGACTTCCAGCCTCGGAAATGGGAACCAAAGGAAAAGTAATGATGAGTTTAGAATTAATAATTTAAAAATAGTTTAATTTCTGAAAATTTGTACTGAAAATCTGCTGAATCCTTCTCTCTCAACATGAACTGTATGTTACCCCCCCTATTTCAGAAGGAATGGACAACTTTAGGACTATTTATGATGCTCAGCTTGGAGTCTGTGCAACACCGGAATATGACAAAGTGATCACCGGTGTTTCAAAGACCACTGGTGTTTTTCCTGTGGTTAAAAGTGATATGGGCAAGGTGAGTTACTCATTCCCCTGCTCCCCAGAAAGCATCCCAAGAGAATACTGACTCCAGCACAGAAACACCTTCATCCAACCTGTGAATTCCTCTGTTAGCTGAGTGCACGGAGCCCAGTGTGTCTCTGTGCCTGTTGTCTGCTCTCAGCCCTGTCTGTGGTGTTGGCACTCTGTGTCTCTGCTGGAGCACAAGCACACCCTAAAGTTTGCTGTGGGACACGAGAGGATCACCCAAGGACACGGGAATGCAGCACTGCAGGGCTGGAGGGGGGCTCTGCTCAGGCACATGGGGGTTGAAATAAGTAATAAAAAAGTGGGAATGACAGTTCTTTCCACTGCTGCTGCTGCTGCTGAGCTCCCTGGGCATCACCAGCTTCTGACAAGAGTTTGTGCAACTCACACTGTGATCTTCTTATCCCCAGAGTCTGTCCCAGAACAAGAGAAAAGAATATTGAACCCAACTTCATCCCCACAGCTGGAAGTTGTAGCATCTGCCCTGATAAATACACCCCCCTGAGCTGGGTGAAGAGACCAGGGTGAAGAAACCTGAGGAGGGTCCATTTTTAATAAGCTTTTATTTATAAACTGACACTTTACAGTTGTTTAAGTGCTTACAGGCATCCCCAGGATCTGTGGTGAAGGTTTACTGTGAGATGTCAAGCAGGGAGAAAACGAGCAGAATACATCGAGGCAAAATGGTTTTGATCAAATGTTGTGAAAAAAATTGTCTCTTTTATAATGATTTTCACGATATGGGATTCAGTCATTTTTCTTAGACCCTCAGGTCTTTGAGTGATAGGATTATAAATAATTTTTTTTTTTTCCAAGGTAAATTTTCAGGTTTGTCAAGCTCTGTTGACTTTTAAGAAAAGGACCAACTTTTTCAAGAAAAAAAAAAAAAAATCAGTGGCAAATTCAAACCACCTTAGGCAGAAACCTTAAAAAATTACAGGAGTTTTTTGGGTTTTTTTAAGGTAATCCTGTGGTTTCTGACAGCTTACCTGGTGGTTTTTGAATGTTTGGAGTTCAAAGTGCTGCTGCAATGAATTTTAAAATAGAGACTTTAAGCTTGATAGAACAGTAGTGCACCGTATGTAACAGGAAATAGGAAAAGGGGCTCGAAAGTCTCTTTACACACTCCAGAAAACAGACAAGGGTAACACACAGGGCAAACCCAAGGCTGGCAGCTCAGTTAAGTGATACAGGGGCAATTTCAGATTTCTGCAGCTCTGACCCAGCTGCAGCCCCACGACAGCACTGAGAAACCACACGGACAAACGGTGTGGGCAGCTGGAGTGGAAACTCAGCCAAGCACGGGAGCAGTTTGTGGCAGAACTGAACAGAGCATCCACCTCATCTTCTGCACCCCAAACCCCGCAGGATTTGTCCCAAACTGCTGCTGGCTCCCGGCAGGACCCCCCCAACATCCCTCAGCCAGATGAAAATCCAGACTCATCCCGCAGCATTCGGATTCACACGCCTTCTCGCCCTTCGCTGGAGAGAGCACCAAAAATGAGTTTTTAGAGCCCTCCAGGGCTCGGGGGGTCCCAAAGCCCTACCTTGGCCGGATGCTCTGCGTGCTGGCAGCGCCTCCTCTTCCTCACTTGTCCTTCAGCGTGGCCATGCCCAGCGCCTCGGAGCTGTAGTCGTAGTGGTTGCTGGAGGACATGGAGCGGCCCCAGGAGCACTGCAGGTTGGAGCCCCTCTTGCGGAAGGACGAGGTGAACCTGTAGAAGTTGCGGTGCCTGTTGCGCAGGTACTCGCGGTAGTTCTTGGTGAGCAGGGTGTAGAGGAAGGGGTTGATGCAGCTGTTGCTGTAGGTCAGGCAGGTCACCAGGTAGTTAATGCACTTCTGGGTTTGGGTGGTGAGCTGCAGGGAGCTGCTGTAGAGGCGCACCAGCTGCCAGATCCAAAAGGGCAGGAAGCAGGCCCAGAAGACCAGCACGATGCTGAAAATCATGATGAGGACCTTCTGCCGGGGGGATCTCTTGCTCTTCTCCTTGTGCGGGGGGTTCCTCTGGGATTCCAGGTAAGTCCTGGCCAGGCGCGTGTAGAGGAAGCCGATGATGATGCCCGGGGCCATGATGCTGGTGCTGAAGAGCACGGTCAGGTAGGTCCTGTAGGCATCCATGCTCCAGGTGGGCGCACACATTCTCTTCACCTTGCCCTCCGCCTTGCCCCCCTCGGTCAGCGTCACCATCAGCATCATGGGCAGCGTGAGCAGCAGCGACACCGACCACACAGCCCCCGCCGTGACCTTCCGGTAGCCCCGCGACCGCTTCAGCGTGTCCAGGGGCCGGGTGACGGCCAGGTAGCGCTCGGTGCACATGAGGGTGAGGGTGAAGATGCTGGCGTGCATGGTGAGCAGGTCCAGGCTGAGCAGGATGCGGCACCCCAGGTCCCCGAAGTACCAGTCCTGAGCCAGGTAGGTGCAGACGATGAAGGGGATGGTGGAGAGGTAGAGCAGGTCGGCCAGGGCCAGGCTGACGATGGAGCTGTACATGGGGGCGGCGCAGCGCGCCGAGTGGCACATCACCACCAGCGTGTAGACATTGCCGGCCACCCCGGCCACGTACATCACCGACAGCACCGTCCCGAAGGCCGAGGGGATGAGCAGGGGGCCGCCCCCGGGGCCACCCCCGCCGCCCGCCGCCGCCGCCGCCGCCGTCCCGTTGTCCCCCGCCGCCGCCGTCCCGTTGGGCTCCATGGGCGGCGGCGGCGGCCCCGGCACCGTCGCACCGGCCCCGGAGCTCCCGGCCCCGGCGGCGGCCGCTCCGCCCCCCGCGGGAGGCAGGGCGGTACCGGGCTGCCCCCGGGGAAGGGCCGCCCCCGCCCCGCCGGGGCTCCCCCGCTCCGCGCCCGCTGCCACCGCGGAGACCCCCCCGACCCCCGCCCGTGCGGGCCCGGCAGGTGCCGTCCGGGGCCGGGAGGAGACAGGAGCCGGCCGAGCTCAGCCCGGGAACGGGGACCCTGCGGAGAGCGGCTCCCCGAGCCGGGAACGGGGCTCCTCGAGGCGGGAACGGAGCTCCAAGAGCCGGGAAAGGGGCTCTGCCTTCTGGGAACGGGGCTCCCCGAGGCGGGAACGGGGCTTCAAGAGCCGGGAAAGGGGCTCTGCCTTCTGGGAACGGGGCTCCTCCACCCGGCAATGGAACTCCTCGAGCCGGGGACCGGGCTCATTGGGCCGGGAACGCGGCTTTGCCCTCCGGGAATGGGGCTCCCCGAGCCGGGATTTGGGCTCCAAGAGCCGGGGACGGGGCTCCAAAAGCTGGGATTGGGGCTCCCCGGGACGGGATTTGGGCTCCAAGAACCGGGAACGGGTCTTTCCGCTCCGAGAACCGGGCTCTCCCTTCCGAGGATGGGGCTCTCCCTGTCGGGAACGGGGCTCTGCCCTCCAGGAATGGGGCTCTTCCCGCCGGGATCGGGGCTCCCCGAGTCGGGATTCGGGCTTCCCGAGCCGGGAGCGTGTCCGGAGCGCCCCGCGCCCCCCGCGGAACGAGCCCCTGCGGGCAGCGTCAGCCTGCGGGAGCTGCCTGAAAAGTTTTCCTGGCCACTCCGCTGGAATTTGGCGCTTCCCTCCCGCGGTGGCATCGCTGTCGGTGGGGCTCGGCGCTGTGCTTCGGCTCCTCAGGCAAAGAGAGGTGTCAGTGGCCGACAGGGAGAGCCAGAGGCAGCCGCGCTCCGCAGGTGCCCCGCACAAAGTGCTCCAGATGCGCTCGCAAAGAGGCTGAGGTGGAGGTGGATAGCGAACCCGGGCTGAAACAGCCTCCTTTCTCCCTGGAAACAGAGCGTATTTTGAATTTTACCCTGAAAAGCACGACAATGTTGTCGTAAGATTTAAAATTCGAGCTTTGGTGGTGGCTGGTTCTTCTGAAGAGGGGGAGGCACAGAGTGGGATGAATATGAGGTTCACAGAGACAACTTTTCCCCTCAGGCAAGAAGTCTGAGGACAGCTGCAAAAATCAATGAGCACCTTACATTTCCATGTTGTTTTAGAGAAAGCAGAGATAGAGCAGTCTGTACTCAAAGGACAACTTTCCAAGGGTACCAGAATGCTGTATTCCCTCAGCTACCATCGATTTCCAATAGGAATTAACTGGCTTTTATGCCTTCAAACATTTCTGCTTAAACCAGAGCGCTAAAATGACCGATATAAGTTTATTTGCTTGTTTTAATCCCTCCTGAAAGTGCTTTTGTGCAAACTATTGTCTAATTCTCCGTGCCATGCTACGAAGCAGTGAAAGCCTTGTAGGACTTGAAGCAGCAGGGTTCAACCCTATAAAAATATTGTCTTGAGTACTTGATTGTAATCTGCAGTGAGGTGAACAAACACGAATACAACCCTGCTTTCCTTCCTGGCACTGCTCATCAGCGTTTTTCTCTCCAACACGCTCCAAACGCTTAAAGCTATACTCAATAAAGGGCTGGCTGAACTATGCTGGTGAGGGAGAAGAAAAGAAATCGAATTATTTTCCAGCAGGGCGGTTACTTTATCAGATTCAGCCATCGCACCGGCGCGGTTCAGACCCAAGCGCCTCGGTGGAATTTGCTTTTCTCTGGAAGTTTGGACCCCGCCCCGTGCCAGCGCCTTCAGCAGCCCCGCATTCCTCCGCGGCAGCTGGACACAGCAGCTGGGAATGCGGGCGGATGCTTCACCGGGGCCAGACCCTGCCTGCATGGCAGTCAAGGGGATTGACTGCCACAGACTTCAGGCGAGATCCGCGTTTGGCATGAAGAGATCGTCTCTGAGAATTAGGTTGCATGCAACTTTTGCAGTCCTGTCGCCTTTTGTTTTGAAGTTGTTCTCTCTCTGGTTTTTTGGGTTTTTTTTTCTCTCTTCATCTAGTGCCCAGGACAGAGGGGAAAGAGAGAGCAGAACAAATATTTTGTTTTCTGCTGTGTTACCTGATTTGTTTTTGGTGATCACACGAGGTGTTAGAGGTAAACAGAGTAATACATTCTTCTAGACAGAGAATTACTTCATCTGTTTAGTAAAGACCTAATTTCAACTTCTCAGTTTTCCCTCCAGCACAAGAATATTTCAATAAGCAACACCAGGCATCAATGAGCCTGAGACACACTTGTTTTCTTGAACATGTAGGATACACACATATATCCACAGGAACTTAGTCCTGTTAAACTCTTCAAAAACAGTTTGTTACCCGAAGTTGTTCTGCAGCACAGCAAAAGCTGTTCTCTGAACAAAAGGCACTTCTGCTCTCCCCATGCCCTGAGCCTCTTCTGCACACCCAAGGCATGAACAGAGCACTTAACCTCGGGTGGAACTGGGCTTGGAGCGTGTGAGAACTGTGATCAATCAGAATTAAAAGGGGCACGATGCAGGAGCCTGGAATACTGATGTTTCCCATTTGTCTGTGTACACAAGGAACACATCTTTCAGCAGTGTGGGTGACGAGTTACCAGAAGAAGTGGTGAATTTTCCATTTCTCCAGCTGTCTAAGTAAGGACTGCAAGTGCTTTTTTGGAAGATGAATTTTAATCAAACAGGAAATAGGGAGCTCAGTGTATGATTACTGTCAGAGTAAATCCTCAGGGACTTGCACACAATGCCAAGTCATCAAGGATCAGATTGTCTTAGGAACCTCAAGATCTCTTATTCCCTGTGTGGTCTTCTTGTAATATTCTAAAAAGTATTGGTATGAAAGTGATAAATACTGTAGAATCATAGACCCCTTGAATCACAGACCCCTTGAATCACAGAATGGTTTGGGTGGGAAGACCTTAAGGCTCATCCAGTGCCACCCGCCTTCCACTCTCCCAGGTTGCTCCAAATCCCATCCATCATGGCCTTGGACACTTCCAGGGATGGGGCAGCCACAGCTGCTCTGGACAATACCTTTCACATGTGCTTCAAGTGCAAAATTTCCCCTCTGGACCTATGGATGGCTCATGTTGAGCACACCCAGCCATCTTAAAATAACGCTCCAGCTGGCATTTTATTCTCTGCTTTGAACAGAACATTTTTCGGGTGCTCAGTACCTAATTTTAGATCTTCCTAACAATTTTTTTTCTGCTTGTTAGGAAGCAGACAGTAGCAGTCTCCGTGGTGAGTGCTGTTTGAGCAGCCATGTCCATGTTTTTTCTTATAAAGCCTTTGATATTTTCCATAAATAACTGGTGCTCCTTTGTTTGGCTGTGAAGGTCATGGTATATATGGTGGGCAGCTGGAGGCTGTTGCCTTGGCAAATTGAAAGGCAGCTCTCCTTGCTCCATTCAGCTGTGACAGGATCTAAACTAGGTATTGTCTGGGCAAATGAGTGTTTGGAAGCACAGGCTCCCTGTTAGGCACCATCATTGTACATGTTGTCCTCCTAAAGTACCTTCTGGGTGGAATTTTATTGTTGAGAGAGAATTTTGAGTTCAGAGTAGGGAGCATGTGAGATGATTTGTCCTTGATGTGAGCTTTGAGGCAGGGGTGTTGTGGAGGGCAGGGCCAGCCTTTGGCTGAGTTTGATTTTAGTTGTACAAGTTCTGCCTGGCCAGGTGGGCATTGATGTTTCTCGTGATACTCTTGTGCCCAGGCACCACATGGAAGATCCTCTTCCCATCAGAAGTGCAGGAAGTGAAAAGACTCAACTGATCACTTGCCAAAGTATCGGGAAAGTATTTTGCTTTGGCCAGGTTCAGAGGGGTCTTGACAGAGTATCTGAGAGAGCAGGGCAGAGAATGAGATGTCTCTGGTGAGGTTTGTTAGATCCCAAGCACATGCTGTCAGATGAGATCTGTACATTCATTCCTTAATCCCAGACCCAGAGGCTCAGTTATCATCTGTTAGTGCAGAGCCTGCCAGTGGAATGTAACATTGCAGGGGAAGTGGATGACAAAGAGGAATTGAAAGCAAGTGCAGCTCAGTGTCCCAGGGACAGGCAGAGACTGATTTGGCTGTCTTGCTGACTCAATAGCAGATCTTTTTCTCAGGTTACCATCCACTGGTGTTTAATCCCCGCATCTTGGGCACCCAATCTCATCACAGCAATGTTTGTGCCCTGCAATATGCACAGGGCTCGTGGCTCTCTGAAATGGTTTCTGAAGCAGTCATCACTCAGGTGCAGGGGATTATCTGAAAGCATGGAATGTGCACTCTGATTGCAGCAGGGTCACTCCTGAGCTGCACAGATATAAGGAAGAGCAAATGTGATCCCCAGCTTCTGAATGTGCTGTTAACATCTATATTTGCATCTGTGCTATGGAGTTGGATATGCCCTTAAATATAAATTTACAGGGACAATTTATTTCAAGGTTAGAGCTTTCTCCCCTCACTCAGAGATCTGAGATATAAGTGTCCTAGCTCTGGAAGAGCCACTGGAGAGAAATCTTCTGTGAGATCTCTAAAGAGGACTGTGCAACAGGTTTCACCCAGCATTATTTCAAGAGTGTAGTTGAATGGGTTTTAAAACCCCTCCCAGATAAAAAAAAGTACATAGAAGTGACTTGCTCTTGCACTTTTAACCACAGAACTCCTGAGCAAGTGCCCTGTGGCTCCTGATGCCCTGTGAGGACAGCAGAGCCCCTGGCAGGGTAGGGTTGAGGTGCCACAGGGATTTGTGCCCGCTGGGGATCTGCCTGGTGGTGGCTGCTCCCTTTGGAGACAGCTCCAGGCCAGTGATAGGAAGGCACTCCCAGGGTCACTGAGTCCAGTTTTATCTCATTTCAAGCACCTGTGTGACAGATAGGAGCCCAGAAAATCTGCTCCTCTCCTCTCCTCTCCTCTCCTCTCCTCTCCTCTCCTCTCCTCTCCTCTCCTCTCCTCCATATCCATCAAACACCTTTGGGATGCTGCAATAAGCCTTAGACCGTCACTGCTGAGGATTACACCTGGCAGAGAGTAGAGTGGCCACGGGCAAAGGTGAGGAGATCAAAGGTTTTGTCCTTTTTGCAGAAGATAAAGGGTGTGAATTGTGTGTTATTACAGCGACTTTCAGCCGCTCTGGATTTTTAGGATCTTCTCCTTGTGTTAAAGCGTTTGAGATCATTTTACAATGGAAAAAAATACATATTAATAACCCCAAGTCATTTCCTGCAGAAACTCAAACCACTACCATTACCCTTAGATGTGAATTCTTTCTCCTCCCCTGAAAGACAGAACCGTACACTGAAAAAAAAAATAATTCCTCTTCCTTTTCCACGCATGTGAGTGCACAGGAGACTGTCTCAGCCCCAGGGAGGTTTTTATTGTTCCACAATACAGCATCTGCACTGACTGGGCACTGCAGGGATGGTGCCAAAGAGCTGCCAGAGGTCTGGCCTGGAGAGCACAGGGGAGGGCTGGGGGGAGCAGCAGGTTTGATTTGGCAACCTGAGTTACCTTTTGTCTTGCTGAAGGAGCTCTGGGAGTCTCATGCTCGGTGCAGTGTTGCTTTTGGTGCTTGGTTTGTTTTTGTTCTAGATGGGGAGGCTTTTTATTTGTATTAAATGGCCTTTTCTACTGATGGAAAAATTAGAGATTTTGTATCTGCAGATTTCTCCCTCAGAGAGGGTTTGGCTCTTCCCACAGGCTAAACTCCACTTGGAGCGTCCAAAACCTACAGCACGCTCTCATCTCCAAAACTCAGCCTGTTGTTAATAAAGAGCTTCAGATGCTGGAAACTCTCTCTTATTTTCTGACTTCTGTGATATTTCGTGGTCCACACTGAGCAGTTGCCTTCAGGTGAGCAGCCTGCATTTCATGGGAGCTGTGAGAGGCACTGATGGGGATCTGCAAGGATGGTGGAGAGGGAAACTCCTGCACTGCTTTGGAGGAACAGTTAATAGAATGGATGTTGTTTCATATTGGTTTGTAGGAATTATATAAAAACTCCTGACAGATGTGAGAAAAGGATGGAAGCCGGAGGAATCTCCTTTTGCCAAGGAAACAACTCCTGGTCAAGCCTTGTTCTTGGTGTCTGGGTTAGAGCTCATTTGGGTCAGTGTGAGCTTTTTCCTGGATTTCAGTGGGCTTTGGAGAAAGCCACTGATTAAAAACCAAACAAGAACAGAGCTGGGTCCAGCTTTGGGGATGTTTGAACTGAGTGGTGGTTCAGTCTTGGAGGCTGGCAACACAACATCCATTTGAAGGTGGATTATTTCAACTCCTCCAGCAGCAGCCACACTCAGAGCATCACAGAGCAGGGCTGAGAGCTCTCCAGGAGTGCTCTGACTCCTGGCACAGCTCTTGGGCTGAGGGTGTGTGCCTCAAAGCCTCTGCTTAGTGACTTCTCTCCTCATATCCACCTTCCCACACAGGTTTCTTCCTCCTGAACACCTCCAGAACACTTGGTGCAGGTGAGTGTGTTATGCAAACCAGCAGCCCAGGGCAGGGCATCTCACTGCTCCCAATTTTGTCTGTAAGCTGATTCTTGTCTCCACATCCCAGCGCCTCTGGGGAAGCTCAGAACCATTTGTTATGTTTTCATTCTAACGTTTCTCTGGCTTAAATATGTGAGGGTGTGTGTCAGAGTCTATCAGTGTCAGAGGTTGCTGCAGGAGGGGGATTTCAGGCAGTGAAACTCCAGCTGGCTGGGTACCTGTGCCACCTTTAGTGAGAGCAGTGAAGTCCTCCTGATGATTTTCCATTGCCTTTGGGTCAGACTTTGCCCCTCCAGATCTGTGTTAAACTTGATTATAAAAGCCTTGAAATGGAGCAGAGGGTTTGCTCCATGTGCTGTACTTCCAGCCCCGAAATGACCTTCAGAAGAGCTTTGTCACAGCTCTTTTCTCAGCCAGGGCTCTGCAGGGCTGTGCTGCTGGAGCCCCATCAGCTACTGGGGGTTTGCTGGGACCTGGGTTGGTGGATTTGCTGGATTTGCTTTGTCTGGAGAAGCCACACAATGCCACACAATGCCATGGCTGTGTGTCACCAGCTGCCAGCTGTCCCCAAGGACTCCCTCCTGCCTGTCACTGTGCCACATCCTCACCATGAATGGTGAAGATAAACAGAAGCACTGGAGAGGAGCAGCAATAAAGGAAACAGAGATTTCTTTGTTGTTGGAGGGGGGTTTTGGGCTAATTTTTTTAGTTCATGGCTACTTGTGGACTAAAGTAGCCATGAGATAAAGCCAGCTTGTAGACAATCAGAAAATCAATGTTCATAAACTCAAAGCCTTAAGAACTAAGCATTAGGAGTGCAGCTTTTCCCCTGCAGGCTGCAGAGAGCCAGGTACATTTGCAATTCTTAATGAGCTTGGGACTAGATCAGCATATATATGTGTAAAATCACAAATACTTTCATTACTGAGGACAGCCCAGAGCTTAGGTCCCTACAGTTTGCCTAGAAAATGGGATATTTGATCCTCCCCCACTAATTGTATGTTTTTCTTGTCTCCTGGCAGTCAGCACAAAAGCTCTGGAGTATGTGACACATGACAAAGAGAACACCAAAATCTGCCGTGCCCTATGATCAGCTCACATTTTGCAGTGGGCATGTTCCTGGCTCCACAAAGCTTCCCAGCCACTGCACTATTCCCTGCTTCCTGATGGGAATTTGTGCCTTTAACTGTCTGCAGGAAGTCACAAGAATTTCCTCCCAAAGCATGCAATGATCAAGCTTCATTTAAATCTAAAACACACCTGGGATTAAAATCTAAAATACACCTGGGATTGGGAAGAGGGGGTTGGTGGTCCTGGGCACTGCTGTTGTTGAGACAGGTCCAGGACAGACCCTTGGTTGATGCATCCTTCCCCTGGTGATGGGTTTGGTGTAAGGAGCAGAGCCCTAAGGGTGAGTTGGGATTTGCAGAGCCCAGTGAGCTGTGTCAAAAGATGTGAATCCCCCTTTTTCCCATTTTGGTGAGGGGTACAGTGCCAGCGTGGGTTCTGCAAAGAGCTGTCCAAGCTTCTGTCACCCTCCCATCAGCAAATCTGCTGCAGCCTGTGCTGGTCAGCACTGAGTCACTCATGACGGTCAGTGGTGACACGGGGATGTACAGCTGCACTGGACACACACAATCAAATGGTTCTTTGAAGCAAAAACTGACACCAGCCACTTCAGTCACCTCTGCAAGATCAAAAGCAAGGCCTGACAAAAAGAGAGGCCAGATGATGCAAGCACAGTTGTTTATAAACCAAAGGCTTTATTATTCGCCGCGAGCCATCAGCAAATCTCCGACTGAAAACGGCGTCCGTCAAAGCTCGGCGTTATTAAAAGAGGGGATTTATCTTCAGCAGGATTATCCTGCATTGGACTCAAGGGGAGAAATGAAAGATAAACATCACTGTGCCAGGCAGAGTCCAGGGAGGGGAGTCTGGTCAGTGCAGCTGAAGGGCTGCAGGGTTTGTGTCCCTGTTGGTGGGGAGCAGAGGGATCCAGATTCAGGGCTTGGAGAGAGCAATCTCAGCCTGGGGAATCACTGAACACAAGAAAATGCCACATCTCGGGGGTGGTTTTGTCAGGATGACAAATACAGCCCCCATGAACTGCAGCTGCAGGATGCTCTGGGTGCAGCTGAGGTCGGGGGATCGCGTACCCTCCTGCTGTCAGTGAGCTGCAAACTCACACTCCACAGAGGGGAGGTGAGAGCAGGTTCTGCATCTTTGGCCTTTGAGGTACAGAATTCTGTGTTTGTAGCTTCTGGGCAGAGGCACACAGTGAGTGCATTCATCTTTTTAAGAGATACACCTAGACTTGGAAGCAGGACTGTTCCTTAGTCCAGTCAGGTGTTGCAGGAGAGTTCTTGTGCCCTTGATGCCTTGGGAAGGCTGAGCTGGAACAGAGACTGGACAGGCTGGAGAATAAAGTAGAGATTTATTAAAAGGCCTCTAGGATACACCTTGGGCAGGACAAGAGCCTGACCAGGGCTACACACAAGGTGGACCCAAAATGAGCACAAAATGGACCCAAAATGGTCATGAGGTCTCACACTTCGATAAGTTTTGGTCCATTTGCATCTTGGGGTTGAATTGTCCCATTCCAGCTCCAGGTTGTGCAGTCCCATCCTTCTTGTTCCTCCCTTCAGCCACCCTTGGTTGTGCTTTTGGGGCTGAAAGTTGTCCTTGGTGTGCAGCAGGAAAAGGATTTGTTTTGTGTCCGTGCTGTGTGCAGAGCTGAGTGACCCTGACTGTGAGCTCAGAGCTGCACCCCTGGGCAGCACAGAACCAGAGAAACATCAAAGTTAAAACTTAAGGCATCACCCTGAGCTGCAGTTAGAAACAGAAATACCTCTAAGTTTGCAAAAACAGGGCCAGGAGCCTCTCTGTGTGAGATGTGAGACCTTGGAAAGAAAAGATGGGAGGTGGTGTTGGAGTAAGGAACTGGATCTGACAGGTTTTCATCACAGCCACCAATTAGGGGGTGGATTTTTCTGCTGAAGTGCAGAAAAGGGGCTGGATTCCTGTGCCTTCCCCCAGCAGAGAGGGTGGATGTGTGGGGACACAGCTGCCAACGAGCAATTGAGCCTGCCAGCCTCAGGGGAGATGTGACTGCTGAGAGAGGGCACAACATTGTACCCCAAACAGCCTGGATGGGAGATGGGGAGAAGAGAGCTTCTCTGCTAGGGGCTATGATCAGCTTTTCTCTTCCAGGGTTCAGGCTGGTGGGCTGAAGCACCTTTCCCAAGTTGGGGAACAGCACAAAGTAAGTTGTTTTTTTCACTTGCCAAAGAGCTCTCTGTGCCCCTTTTTAACCTCCTTAGAAACATCTCCCCATTGGGAGCACGGAGCTGAAAAAAGGTGGGAGAGTGTCTGACAGACCTGCTGGGATTCAGGATGGGCTTCCAGGAATTTTCTTAGATATTGGCAAAACATTGAATGCAAGCACTGATTGTTACCACCGGATTCTCCCAATCTTCAGTTTGCCAGAGGCTCTGGGGTTGTTCTCTGCTCTGACACTTTGAATTAACTCACCACTGCAGGGAAGGAGACTGCAGGAGTATTTG
This sequence comes from Brachypodius melanocephalos, assembly GCA_013398615.1. NCBI lineage: Eukaryota > Metazoa > Chordata > Aves > Passeriformes > Pycnonotidae > Brachypodius > Brachypodius melanocephalos. The sequence goes on from VZSR01003022.1 coordinate 2,851,265, forward strand.
TCCCCCAGAAATGTTTCCTCCTGTCTGGCAGTTGTGGTGGCACTTGAGTTGAAGGTGTCACCTCTGCTCAGTCCTTGAGGTGTCACAGCTCTGCTGCTCAGCTGAGATCCAAACACATCTCCAGAACCTCACACATCAATTCTGCATTTGAAAGAAACAAGTAGTGTGACAGAGGCATTTCACGGGGAAGGATAAAAAAACCCTCTTCCAGTCCCTGTGATAGTGCTCAGAGAGGCAATCCATCACTCCTAGAAAGGTGCCAGTGCAAAGGTCTGTCCAAGTTGCTTCACGTAGCAGGGTGGGAGAATGGCAGCAACACACAAATTCCGCACTGGAACACTGGAAAACCTCAGAATTCTTGATTGAGATCAAAGTCCACTTTGAAAAGAGGATTTAGGCATTTTTAAAAATGTTACTCTGTCTGTGTTATGTGCTGTTTTCTCTTCCAAGGGAAGCTGTCTGCACTGTATTATGTAGTAGGCTCTTGAAAGCATAACTAGTTATGTAATTATTAGAATTATATTTGCATTCCCAACTAGGCTGTTTATAACTAGCATGGTAATACATGCTAATTAAATACCTATTAATAATTTTTAAAAATGAGATCTGAAGCTATACAGCTATCACAAATGTAGTAAATACTCATTGCTTATGAAGAATAAATCAGGTGTGTTTTAATATGCAGCCCTAGTCCTATATAAACACATTGTGCCAATTATGTGGAACAGCTTTAATGTGCTTTTTATTCATATTGCAGAGCTACTGCTGACTGAGTGACAATCACTGTAATGTATTTGACTATTTTTATATTAGTTCACACTATGCTTCCACATTCCAGCTGTTCACATTGGGATGAGTTGGGTTCCAGCCATCAGAAAATGGAATTTAATAAGTTTTATCCTGCGAGGTAGAGGGGTTCCCTCATCCTTAATCCAGCCAGGCAATCCAGGTAGGCTGATGAGAAAAATGTGTCTGTCTTTGTATAGTTTGAGGCTGTTTGGCTCTGACAGGATATCTTCCACCTCTTTATCTGCAAGCTTCAGAAACTCTGTGGAAGAGAATCCATGTCCCCATCAAGCTGAGATGCTCCTGATTTAAGAAACATTCAGAGTTTCTGCTGCCAGAGGGAAAGATGCTTTCGTGAACTCAGTCTCCGGTGTAAGCTTCTGCTGCAAGTTTAGAGTTGTGCTGTAGACCTGGGGGGGATAAGCCCAAGCCCAATTAGCTGAATATGATGATTGCTGCCTGCTGTAAGCTGGGAATGAGCCAGGGAAAGGCTGGCAGGGTGTGAGAGGTTTGTGCAGCAGTGGCTGTGCTTGCTCAGGGCTGAGGACACTCAACGCTTCCCATGACACCTGGGGTTGGGCTTGCAGGGCTGTTTTCCAGACTTTTGCAGCGCTGAGAGTTTGGGTTTGATTTTTTTTTTTTAATTGTGCTTTGCCTTGGAAGACATTTCCTTCATGAGAAAAACCCCAGGGTGATTAAGGAGTCTCTTTGGCCAGGCAGGACCTGCGCAGGACACTCAGTGATGTGGGAGGTGCATCCCTGCTCCTGCAGCTCCCCACTGCTGCTGGGCTCCTCCAGGCACCTCTGTCACACCCTCCAGGGAGGCTTTTCCTGCACTGAGGCCAGGCCAGGGCTAGGACTGAGGCACCCAGCTGGGAATTTCCCCAATGACCCCTCCTCATTGTCCAGGAGCATCTGCAATGATGGCCCTGGGTGCTCCTCTGGTGTCCCCAGGGGAAAGGAGGGCAAAGCCAGCTGAGGGGACCAGGGCACATGGAGGAGGAATGAGGAGATAACTAAGAACTGGAATGATGAGCAATTAGGAGTGGGGTACCAAAATCTGGGGTAGCATTAGTGCCTACCCCAACAATTCCCAAAAAAGGTCTGTGCCTCCCAAGGCACGTTCACCTCCAGCAGTGAAAATCTGTTTTACACAAACTATGGATTCCCAGGCCAAAAGTTTGGCAGTGACAGAATTAAAGCTTTGCCTGCAGCCTCTGCTGTGTGGATGAACATTTCTTCAGTACTTCTTTCATGTAGTTCAAGTACTTTCTAAGCTCTGATGAGTTTGCTGTTGCTAGAAATGTCTCCCAACTCCATACAGCCCAGAACTGAGCTGAATTTATGAAGAATAGTTTAAAAAAAAAATTTGTTGCCTTTTAAATGTACTTGTAGCTTCTTTTTGTTAATTATTACGTGATTTGGGGGTTCCAACATCAAGACAGTTGGAATTTTCCTTCCTGCTCTTCTTCTCAGTTTGTTTCTCCTCACTTTTAGGAATCAGGCTCGCTGATTTTCAGGGTCTTTAACTTCTGGAGCTGGTGACACCTGAAATGGATTATATCAGCTCATTGGGTTTCATTTAGAAACCAATCAAGCCAAATTATCTTCAGTGCTATGTAATGAAAGTAAGTTCAAGCACTTCTCTCAAAGTGTTTTCCTGAGGCTCTTCTGTGAGTTCAAGCTGTGCTGCATTCACAGGACAATTTAGGTCTGAGGCTCACTTGAGACTTCATCAGCAAGGTAAGAGAGCATTAGTAATTATTCTAATTTTTCAAGTCAAGATATTTGTTTGGCAGAATGGTTCTGTGATTCCTTTAAAGTCATTCCATCTCTCTCTTTCTGTTTTTTTTTTTTTTTCCTTCTTTCTTCTTAATGACTAAGTGTAGGAAGGGTAGATACTCAGTTTGTTGTCATTTACTCTCTTGGTCATATTGTTTCTCAACAGAAATACTAATTTGCTATTCCTAAGAGCAAGATTTATTTTTCCTGTAAAACTGGCAAGGAAAAAAAAAAAAGCCATTTTACTAAAAGCTCAATTTAGACAGCTCTGGACAAAACCCAGTCAGGGTGGTGGAATCAGGAGCAGAAACAGGTGTGTTCTTCACCCAAAGTAATACACATGTAAAAATGATGGGAGTGTTAAAATCATTGACTGCAGTGGGTGCCAAACATAATTCAGCATCCTCAGCGGGTTTTTGTTTTAGAGAGCTTTGTCTGGCTGTTTGCATCCTGCCAGGCTCAGAAAAGGGGGTGGTGATGATGACAGAAATAGATACTTACATTAAATATCTATTAGATAGATATTTACAGGGGAGGTGATGGTGACAGGAATAATTATTTACATTCAATATCTATTAGATAGGTATTTACAGGTGTTGAGCAGGCAGGTGTGTCCCTGACAGCAGCAGTGGGTGAGGCCAGGACAAACCTGGCCCGTGCCAGCCCCTGACACAAATCAATCCCTGCTGGTGACTTTATTGACAATTGATGTGGAGCCTTTCCACTTTGGGTGCCTTGCTGGTTTGTGAACCCATCTGACCTTAACCCTGAGCTAATTCCTGTCCCAGGAGAGCAGTGAACATCAAACCAAAGAACAGCAAAGCCCGGTCTAAAACACCCAAGTCAAAGTTAATTGAGCTGCCCTGGGATAGAATTGACTGCAGGAAAAAAAAAAAAAAAAAAGTTCTGAAGCATATTTCTGAGTATGGGGAATGTAATTATGCTGTTTCTTTTCAAAAGATAAATGGGTGATGTTAAGTGTCATCACAGGCTTCTCTCATTAGGCTAAATTCACTCAGGAGTGCTTTTGTATTCAGAAGAACATTATGTGGACTAGAAAGTGCTCAGCCACAAAGCAAGCTATAAAAAGGTTAATGATTTTAAGCCAAAGTTACATATAAGCAGTGATAATGTTACAGCTTGTGTTATTCCATTTTCCTGTGGCAGTGCACATCTGTTTCTTTCATTTCAATGCAGGTTTTGGTCTCGTGGAAGAGCTCTGAGTCTGGGAGCAGGGTGCTTGACTCTGCTTTTATGCTGGGCATTTCCAAGGCCTGCAGCCTGCTGCTGGGACTGAGACATTTAGGGATTTACCTCCTAGCTTTAAGGAATAATGAGCATCAATGGAATTAATGGGTACTTCTCAAAAATTAAAAAAAAAAACCCAAACAATCCTGATTCTGCCCTTTGTAGAAGTGTGAGTTCAAAACATCTTCCACTGCTTTTTAAGTTGCTGTGTCTCAATGAAAATGATGAAAACTTGGACCAGAAACAAACATACTCCTGATATCAGGAAGAAATTCTTCCTTGGCAGAGTGCCCAGAGCAGCTGTGGCTGCCTCTGGATCCCTGGAAATGTCCAAGACCAGGCTGGATGAGGCCTGGAGCAACCTGGGACAGTGGAAGGTGTCCCTGCCCATGGCAAGGGGTGGGATTGGATGGGCTTTAAGGTCCTTTCTAATCCAAACCATTCTGTGATCCCGTGATAAGGAGAGGAGTAGGTTGTTACAACAGCCCCCAGGCCTGATGGGAAGGAGAAAATTAGAGAAAACTCTGCAATAGAGGGAAGTGGCAGAAGAAAGGCTCAGCTGTAAATAAACCCAAGTCTGAGCTGGAGATCAGCCCCCAAATGTGGCTCTTGTCACTCCATGTGACACGAGTCCTGTGCTGCCCATTGGGATGGAGAGCTGGTTCCACCAGCAGGACTCTGATGTTCCTTCAAGGCTCCCAACAAAAGGTGGTGTGAAAGTTTTATCTTTCATGTTTTTCAGATTCTGGGCTGCCCAGTGGTGCAGTTCTGAGCCTCATATTGTCAGTAAGTTCTCCTCACAGGGTAGGAAGACAAAACAAATCCTTTTCCTGCTGGAGACCAAGGACAACTGGGACAAGTTTTCAGGCACAAAAGCACAACCAAGGGTGGCTGAAGGGAGGAAAAAGAAGGATGGGACTGCAGAACCTGGAGCTGGAATGGGACAATTAAACCCCAAGATGCAAATGGACCAAAACTTATCAAAGTGTGAGACCTCGTGACCATTTATCCATTTTGAGTCCATTTTGGGTCCACCTTGGGTGTAGCCCTGGCCAGGCTCTTGTCCTGCCCAAGGTGTATCCTAAAGGCCTTTTAATAAATCTCTACTTTATTCTCCAGCTCTGTCCAGTCTCCGTTCCAGGTCACCCTACCCAAGGCATCAGGTGGAGCTGTGGATTTGGGTGATGGATGGGGCAGGAGCAAGGCTGGGGCTGCTCTGGGGTTGGTGGCTTTTTCTGGAGTAGGGAGGAAGAGTTTGCCCAGAATAAATTTGACACAGTGGAACAAAGTGTTCCCCAGAAATGTGTTCTACAGCCAGGACTGCAGCAGCCTCTCTGCCAACTGAGGGCCCTGCTGCAGGAACACTTTGGCAAGGGGATACAATTATAGCCAAATTTGTGCTAACCAGCCTGATGGTGGGTGGTTGGATTATGAAATGTTACTGACACTCAAAATCCATTATCTGCTGCAAAGAATCTCTGAATGAACTGAATTGGTAGAGCAGATAGCTTTTTATTTTGTTTTCTTTCCTTCCCCTCCACTCACTTCCAAAGCTGTGCCTTCAAACACCTCCATTCAAATCCTTTGAAGCTGAGAAGACCAGGAGACAGAGCCCGTAATGAAACCTTCATCAAGAACCTGAGAGCAGGGTTAGAAAATGAGCTCCTGCATTGTCAGAAATTCTTGGGTTTGTTGAAACTTGGTCCTGGAAGGTATCAGCCAGAAAGCAAGCCTGAGAAAAAGAGAAAAAATACGATATCCTTTCCCTTCAGCGTGCACTTTTGTGAGTGTAGTCATTTCTGGGAGAGGTATCAGGAGTTACAGCTGCTCTCAGCACTGCCAGGGGGGATGAGTGAATGGCAGAATCATCATCATGTAGAAATTGGTGTGGCTTTGCCTTGAAAAGACTGATCATAACTCAATGGTTGTACCCAACTGCATCTATTGATTGGCTGCATACAAACAAGAATTGTGCCTGATTCCACTAGGAGTAACTTTGGCTTCACAAGGTTGAGTTTTAACATTAGCTAAGGTGTATTTAAGAGCACATCTGGCTTGTCCTTCTTTCAGGCTTGTAGGAACGAGGGAGGGCTGGGCTTGGGCTGCAGGTGCCACAAAGGCGTCAGAGCTGAAAGGGAAAGGTTGTTGTGAGTCGAGATTTTAAAGAGCTAAGATTTTAGCAAAGGTAGAAGTAATTTGTATTGATTAAGATGCAAGTTAGAAGAACAGAGATGAGTTAATAATTACTGGATGTTTAAACCAGAACACAGGTGATGTATTACTTGCTATTATGTGCTTGTCTTAGTTGTGTTTATAGAAGGAAATGAGATAGATGGACCACCAGGAGAGCAAATGAAAACCAACGGAACCATGACAGCACCTGGACCCAGAAATAATTGGAAGAGAAATAGGGGAGACTGAATTATGCCAAGAGGTCACAAAAACCTGCCAGAAGAAATGTCATTGTGAGGAAGATCTCCCTGACTTCATCTTTCAAGACCACTGGCCCTGTTCAAGGACCCAGTTTGAGAGAAGAATTGTGCAGGCATGAAGGACTGGCCTCATTTTAATACACAGTGGGGAGTGGAAGGTTCTGAGATTATATAAACGTGCAAACATTTTGAATATGTAAATAGAGGGCAAAGAGCCTTGTAATTCATGGGCATGACTTTATGAGACATCACACTAAACCACAGCACTTTCTAGCTTTAACTATTCAGAGAGTTTTTGTGATTTTATCCAGTTTTTCACCATTCAGTTGCTTGTACCACCCTCTCTGACTGGGCCAGCCCTTTCTGGAGCCCACAGGAGGTGATGAGCAGCAGCAGCAGCAGCTCGTGGAGGGGTTTTGTGTTCTGGTGCTTTGCAAGGGACCCCAGAGCTGGGGGCAGAATGTTCCCTTCAACCATCTCAGCAATGCAGCCCAGAGCGGAGCCACAGCCTTGGCTCCTCACTAACCAAGGGCAGTGATGATATCCAGCACAAATGAACCCTCAGAGAACAGGGAAGGAGGAATTGCAGCCCAGGCCTGGATATTGTCTGTGCTGCTGCCTCTGAGCATTCAGGAGTCTGTGTGGACCAGAGGTGGTGTCAGTGCACTCAGTCCCCTGAGCTTTTCATTTTGGGGTTTGAACCCTCCTTGAAATTATCCTCCCTGCATAAGTGAGGGGTGTTTACAGCTGGGGGATGTGTGTGATGCCATTGGGACAGCCTGTGGTTACAAGTTTTGATTATTGTAATATAATAATCCGTTATTATGGACTCCATTCCAAGGCAGACTCCTATGTTTTTAAACCAAGGCATGAGTTTGCAAACAGCAGAACAGGTGGATAATTACCTGTGCAGGTGATTATGGAATAACTGCATTGTTCCATATAGGTAAAAAAGCTTTGCCCATGGTAAAATGCTCCTCAGACATGATTGTTGGTCTCTGGCAGCCTTAACTGAGGAAGAAAGTGGCTCTAATTAGTCTGCAGACAGGTCTTCAGTGAAACGGGCTTCAGCTTTTGAAAATCAATCCGTAGAATCAATCTACAGGAAAGTCTTTTACTGATTAAATATCACTCCAACCTCCTTTGAGGACAAGATATTTACCTCTTTCACTGCTCAAACTCTTAAGGAGAGCCAGCAGAAAGGGGAAGAACATCTTCATTTTGTTGGTGTTTGAAGGGGTAATCCTCTCCTACCTCCTTTGCTCCCACTCTCCAGAGTACATTCTGATTAAAAAGCTCAGCCTTCCAGATCTTTCCAGATCTGTACAGATCATTAGAAAGAACATTAACTGATGCTTTTTTATAATTCTTTGTGTGTTGCTGGAGTGATGTTTGCAAGCAGCTGTAGGCACAGAGGAGCTCATGGCAGAGTGGGAAGTGCCTCATCTCAGTGATGTATTTGTGATACATGAGCACAAATATCCTTCTTCTTCTTCTTCTTCTGCAGTGACATTCTTTATTTTGCAGAAAACAATACTTAGAGAAAACAGGTTTTTTCCCCAAGGCCATGTCACCAAAGGCCAGACTGGAGCCTGTCTATACCTCGTTATTCCTGCCTCACTGTGTGATTTTTGTCACCATGATGCCAGGTGTTGTGTGATGCACAAACCCAGGACCTCAGGGCCTCTTCTGTACACGTTTTTTATTTCCATCCTGAAATGTAAAAGCAAGGAAAGCCTCCCAGCAGCACCACTAGGGAAATAGCTGCTTCAGCAGAGCAGAAAGCTTTCCTGGGGGGCTGGCTGCAAACTTCCAGCTTCTGGGTGGTGCAAAAATCTTCCTGCAAACCCATTTGTAGGTGCAGCCCATGAGGATTCTGCCAAAACTGAAGGGAGATCTCAAGCCAGCTGTCCTATCTGTCATATATTGTAAACAGAGAGCAATAAAACGCAATTTGTAACATCACCCTTTGGGATTTTTACCTTTCAAAACAAAGAACTTGGCTCGGGGTTTAATTGAAATGTAAAGTTTTCTGCCACTTCACACGTTGAAGAGTTGTGGGCTTGGAGCAGGGCCATGTGTTTGCACCAGCAGGAAATTAAAATTGCCAACTACAGGCTGATACTCTGTGCTGGTGACTCAAACTGTGATGACAATTGAAGCTGTGTCTCAGGAACAAAATATTAACACTGATTATGGTTTTCCCTGTCAGCAAAAGAGTGTGGCAGTTGCTGAGAAATGTGATTCATTAAGGTTATAGGTTCTTAGGATTTTTTTTGAGAAACACAATGCTTTTTTTTTTTTTTTTTTTGTGGCTAGAAGCCCATGTTAATTATTTTGAAGGTCTGCAGAGAGCTCTCCGTTATTTTTGCACACAGACAGAAGAGCTGGTGCCCTGCCTGGTCACCAACACTGATGCAGCTGAGAGTGCCATGATCTTAAATTTGTTTAATTTTTAAAAAAAAATTCCCTGATCTTTCCATCTGTGTGCAAATGTGTGTTTGCTGTGCTGGGAATTTAAAGAAGTGTTTTGGAAATGGGTGGTTGGTGTTATGTTTCTGGACATCAGGGTCAAGAAATGTTACACGATCATCAAAGTGGGTTTTTTTGAGGGGAGGAGGCTGTGCTGTGATGAAAGTTATTTTTAATGAAATGCTCATTTTTAATCTTTCGCCTCTAGGAACTATCACAGGAATTGGTGAGAACAACAAAGATTGGCTCCATTTCTCCTTTTACCTACTTTTACCATTGATGTGATGAGAGGATCAGAGAAAAATCCCTGTCAGCAGCACAGCCAGAGTGGGATGCAGGATGGATGGGCTGAGGCTTGGTGGGGTTGCTGGAGTAGGAAACCCTCAGGGGGATGAAGAAATCACAGCAGCAGTGAGATGTGTGGGTGTGAGTTTGTCTGGGAGCTGGAAGAGCAGAGGATGGACGTCAGAACCAGCCAAAAGTGAAAAAAACCTCTCCCCATGCCCATGGCTGAAGGGGCAAAAGTGATTTTGTGAACCTGAGAGGTTTTGTTTGGATGTTCCCTGTTTATTTGGAATTCCCTGTAGAATAACTGAAGTGACACACGCAATTCTTGCTGTTTATTCAAAATACTACAGGCATAACAAGCACAATACACCAACACTCTGATAATCTCTTCAATCCCATTCTCTCTCTGACCTCATGGACTATTTTTTATGAACCTGTTCTTCTTTAAAAGATGAAAGAGTCAAAATTACTCCTTGTGTTCTTGTGCCAGGCAGAGAAATTCCTGGGAAATGGGTTAAATTGTCTCTGCACTGATCAGAAAAAGGGTGACTGCAGACAGAAATGATACTGCACAAACATCGTTTTTAACCAGATTTTTATTAAAGTGGAGGAGCAGATTTAACAGTTTGGTTCTCTCGAGAAAATCTTATTTAATTTATTTTCAATTCACATTTCAGCCTTGCCTGGATTGGCCTTTTTGCTGTGTGGCAGCTTTTATCACAGTGACAGGATCAATAAGGGAAGGGAATTTGGTATATGCCACGGCGTGTCTGTGTGCATCAACGCCCAAAAGTGAAAAAAACCCCCAAAACTATCTAGAGATTTTTGCATTCTTGTTTCTAGATGGCAAATTTGAAAGCTTCTGAAAATCACTTTAAAAATTCTGTTTTCTGTGAAGAAAGGTTTCCTCAGAAAAATAAAAGTATTTTTGCAGGAACACAGATTTCTACCTGAGCCTTCCATGGAAATTCTGAGGAATTAGTTGGGACAATATAATTTTCGTCTGGTGAAATTTCTTTATCACTATCAAAGAGCCATGATATTGCAACAAATATTTCAAAAGAAGGCTCTCCTTAGGAAAACTTAAAGAAAAAAAAAAATCCAATATTTTTTTAACCTGCTGCCCATCCAGGAGAAGTTGTCTAAGTCTGAAAGTTTGTATTTTTGGCCAGTCCACATTTAAAGGGGAAATTTCACCAGAAAAATGTGCAGCAGTGACATTTAAAATTTCCATTTTTAAAGAGGTGATTCAGATTAGTCACCAGAAATTGAGGATTGTCAGCAATATCTAATGGTGAGAGGCAGCTCTTTGCCTTTGCTACATCTTTACATCCTAGTAAATATTAATATACATCAAATATTAGCGAGTGTCTATGCTGTGTTTTCATGGGATACCATCAAGACAAGAGCCTCTGTCTGGTCAGAGACAGGAATTATAAATACCAAAGGAAATAAGCAGATTTTTAGCTGAAATTCTGCTTTTCTGAGTGCTTTGAGGTTCGTGTACAGAGCCCATGGAGTTTGCCACTGGGCCAACTTTGCTTTTCCTTTCATTCCTGCAGAGAGCAGCTCCTTTTGCTTTAAATTCAGCTGCTCTTCTCTCCTCCTCTGGTTTCGGACAACTTAAAAAACAAAATCTTTTAAAACTTAATCCACCCTGGAAGGATCTTGCAGGGAAGGCAGCAGGAGTTCCCTGGCTCAGCTCTTCTCTCCTGCGTTAAACCTCCAGCACTGGAGGAGAGATGCTCCATCCCTTTGTGCACAAACTCCACATTCTCTGTGGGCTGTCGTGGTGCTTTTCTCCTGGAAAACTTCAGTTCAGGGAGCCTGCTTTAGGGCAGGACAGACCCAAGCAGGAGCACTGAGGTGTGGCAATGCACCTGTGAAGTTCCCTGGAATCCTTTTGCAAATTCCTCGTCCAAGACAACACCAATTTTATTTTATTTATTTTTTTCTGCAGCAAGTCGTGATTCCCCTTAACTCCCCCTGTTGCTGCTGACACTGATGCATATCATGGTTGCTGTATAAATGTTCATTTAATCATAATGAGGCAGCAAACTCCCACGTTTCCCCGGTGCCTGAGCTGCTTTCAGTGTAATTTTTGGGTTTTTTGGTGTTTTAGTATAAAAATATCTTACTAGAGGGTAGGGAGAGGTATCAACAATTTTTTTTGGTTTTGTTCTTTTAAGTTTGCAGATGATCCAGCACAGCCTGTGTTTCACTGGCTGCTGACAGTCCCACTATGACTAAAACACAAACCTAAATTTACAGCTGGAATGGAGGGATGGGAGGGGGGAAAGACTTTCCAGTGAGAAGTGTTGCGAAATCAAAATTTCTGTCTCCTGGAAGGAGCTCAGAGATTCCGATCCATTAAAAAAAAACCCCAACCATTTAAAACAAATAAATAAGAAATTATAAAAGAATTTCCTCTGGCAGCAGATGCTCCCAGCTGCTGGCACAGAAAGGATGCAGCACACCCAGGACAGATGAGTTGTTGCCACAGTTTTCACTTTCTCTGTCTGAAGCTATCCAGGCTCGCAGCCCAGAGGAAAAAGAACCAGGATATACAACATCAAAGTGTTCTGACCATTCATTGTGAATCCCCTCCTTGAAATAAGACCTTCTCACAATGGTACACTTTAATCTTTTTTTCATAAGAAAATCAACCCCTTATGGTCATTCACTCTGCAAATATCAGCCTTTCTGACCGTTCTCCTGGTTAATTTTGACTGCCTTGGCCAAATTCAGCTAAAGCAAGCAAAGATTTCAGAAATTCAGGGTTTGTAAATACAAGCAGCAGTTGAAGAAATCCCAATTATAGGACCTGTGGAGGAGGAAAATGTGTGAGTCCAGGATTTCAGTAGTCTTGTAGGTATCTACAAAGGTTGGAGGTGTTAAAAATTCCCCCAGCTGTGGGAAAACTTTAGAAGGAGTTTGCTGCAGCAGAAGGCACAAAAGGCAGGGACTCACTCACCTTTGGATTCTCTGGTGTGGAGTAAGGAGAGCCCTGACCCAGGAGCTGCAGGTCCAGCGCAAAAGAAAAACCCCATCTCTGGAAGTGCTCAGGTTCAGGTTGGATGGGGCTCGGAATAACCTGGTCTAGTGAAAAGTGTCCCTTCCAACCCAAACCATTCTGTGATTCTGTGATTTGTAACTTTTAACAACATTTGAAATACTTGTTTCCTCTAACGGTACAGGTAATTTTAATTTTTTTTTGCTTTCTCTTGAAATTGGGACACTGCATTTCTTCTTTAGCCTTTCACTCAGGCTGCTCCCAGTGCCTGCACAGCACAATAATTGCATTTCTTCCCAGGCCGTTTTTTGGATCTCCTGTGTCAGCCTGCTCCTGAATTTGAAATCAGAAATGTAACCATGTACAGGTGATGAAGACTTGCTCCAGCTCCTGTGATGCCTTG
>VZSR01003022.1:2865715-2879143 GCA_013398615.1 Brachypodius melanocephalos
AAGGCATCAGGAGGATGGGACTTCATAACCAGAAACTGTAATTTTAATTACAAATATGTAAACGGACCAAAACTTATAAAAGTGTGAAAACTCATGACCTTTTGTCCATCTTGGGTGTATCCCTGGCCAAGGCTCTTGTACTGCCCAAGGTGCATCCTTTGAAGGCCTTTTAATAAATGTCTACTTCATTCCTTTAACTCTGTCTACCCTCTGTCCTAGGTAACCCCTTAAGGCATCAAATGTGGAAGAAGACAGAGGAAACACATCCCCATTAGTTGTGTGGAGCGAATGTTCTGCTTTTTTCATTTAGTCAATTAAGACACTGTTTGTAAGTACAAAATGTTTGTTCTAGCCAAGCTGATCCATGGAGTTGAGCTGGGGCTGCATTTTCCAGGAACAAACAGTCCCATGGAATGTGTGCTCGCTGTTTGGAGCCGGGAGAAATGTCAAATGCAAGAAGATTTTGTAAAACCTCTCTGGTTTCTCCGTGTGAATATTAATGATGGTGGCTTGCTGTTTGCATGATAAACCCTCTCAGCTATTAAATTACTGGAAAGAAATCCACCACTTCCACAAAGATGAGTCATGTTCATTTATAAGAAAGGTAATTTTGGTTGGTTTCTGACTCAAAAAAAAAAAACCAAACAAAAAAGAAAACAAACAAACCCTGCACAATTTTGGTGTGATTTTAATTTAAAAACACACACGTACTTTGAATTTTAACATAACAAGAGGGCTTTAATCTAAAGTTTCTGGAGAAGGGGAACCTTAATCCATCCCACTCCTACTAGTTTGACGGCAGCAAGAGAAACTTGGAGAGGGGTTGCAGGTCAGCAAAGGAAATCTGAAGAGCAGCAGGAAGGATTTGACAGGATGGGTAAGGTTGGAAGGGACCACTGAGGTCATCTGGTCCCACCTCCCCTGCCCTGGTTGGATAATCTGTTCAGGGCTGATCACTGCACAGAAAGAAATTCTGCTTCATGTCCTGGTGGAATTTCCTGAGCATCAGTTCCTGCCCATTCCTCTTTGCTCAGCACTGAGGAGAAGAACCTGTTTGAGGGAATATCCCAAAGCCACTGGTGTTTTAGAAGTTCATTTTTTGTGCACTGTAGCCAAGACATTGTTAAAAATTCTGACTCTTCCTCCTCTCTCTCATCAGCATTAAATGCTGGATTTTGAAACTCTCCGGGGGGTACAAAAAGAATGCTGAACTGGTATGAATAAAACAATCCTTTCCAAAGGAAAGCAGCTCGGGAAAATGTGCATTTTGGAGTTCCAGAGGGCTGGTTTCTGACAGTTTCCACCTGCTGGAAATCCTGATGAGCTCCCTGGGCTTGTGTAACACGGGAGGCCAAGGCAGATGAGCACAACAGCCTCTCCTCCCTTCTAATCAGTGAAGGCAGGAGCAGTTTTGGTCCTGTTCTGTGACATTTATAAAGCCTGACACTGTTTTATCTGCTGCTGATCTTGCCTGGAGGGAATTCAAGGGTGAGATGTCGTGCCTTGAGTGAGACCGATTTCTGTTTTGGATGGGTACCAAACCATTCCTCACCGTGGCACTGAGCCCTTGGAGATCCTTCCCCAGATGACTGATGTGGGTTTGCAAACCCAGAGCTGGGCTGGGCTTGGTGCCAGGGGATGCTGCTGGAGCTGGTCCCTGCACAGGAGAGGGCAGGGGAGGGTGTGAGGGAAAGCAGGTGCCCCTTGCTCATCCCTGGCTGGATGATGGGCAAGACAAAGGCTCCAGGTCTCTGTTACTGCAGTGTTGTCTCTGTTATAGTGGTGTTGTCTCTGTCATTTTGGTGTTGTCTCTGTCATTTTCGTGTTGTCTCTCTTATTTTGGTGTTGTCTCTCTTATTTTGGTGTTGTCTCTGTTATTTTGGTGTTATCTCTGTAGAGCACGAGAGCTGTGGGATGGAGAGTGAAAAGTGGCTGGAGAGAGGTCAAAGACTGAGCCATTGCAGAGACCAAACACCCAAAATACTCAATCCAGCTGTGGCTCTTGGCCAGTCATGCAGCTCCAGAAGCCCTCATTACACAATTCACTTTTACCAGGCTAGGTTTCATAACCAAAACATCGTTTGAAAGCACACTACTTCCAAATTCAGCCCGTCCTGAGAACAAAAAGCCTTTGTGAGTTGTTTTGGGAGGCTCCCTGGGAGCCAGGAGATGTTTGCCCAGGAGGAGCTGCAGGTTCTGCCTGCCCAAGGGGATGCTCCAGCTTTGCCTTGTGCTTTCTGCTTGTCTGAACCCACGACATGACAGAACACCCCAGGCTGGTCAGGGCACACCCCATGCTTTGCCCTGTAGCAGGTGCTGGAGGTTGTTGTTGTTTTCAGCCCTTATTTAACAAAAGAAACCTCATATAGATGACAAAGGCAGTGAACAGGAGCATGACACTTGATTTCTTTTTAATTTGGACAGGGCAGTGAAGCCACACGCCAACGTGGCAGGAAATTAGAGTTTGATTTTTTTTAAAAAAATAAAATGCAATGGTGTTATGCTAAAATCCCAGCAAATCTTGGAAGTAACAAAGGGGGAAGTGTAAACACTGATGCCCCAAAGCCTGGAAGTTTATGAGGCATTAAAGCAGTGCCTGGAGCTCTTTGGTGCCCAGTAAACTGCTCTGTTACATAAGCATGTTCTCTTATGGCTTAACCCGTGGATATAAAATCCCCCAGGCTGATAACAGTAGGTGCCTCAGCCTAGAAAATCTATCATTTATTTACTTTACAGGTTTGGAGGAGTGAGGAAGCTCAACTATATTTTAAGTCTTTCTGGGCTCAGTGGTTGCCCCACAGCACAAGTTGTTGTTTTGGCCATAAAGCTGCATCCAGGTTATCTTCTCACTGAGCTTTAACTCAAATCATATTTGTAGCCTCGAATTCCTGCAATTCCACTGAGGATTTTTCTGCAAATTGTAAAAAAAAAAAAAAAAAAAAAAAATTAATTATATATAAAATTGGCATGGAGCTTGTGTGATAGGGAGGGGATGTCCAGGAATGCTCAGCACAGATCTGGTCCTGGCTAAATCATGGGGATGCTGCCAGTGGTTTGAGGATGCAGAGCTGGGGAAAGTTTGAGGCAGCTGCCAAATTTGGGTCAGGCTGGACCACATCTCCAGCATCCATGACCTCCCTGCCCCAGTGAAATCATCACCCAGGCAGATGCTACAGCTGCATCCATGTGTGTGAACAGCTTTTCCTTCAGTGGGCTTAAATAGCCTCATTGACAGATCCCAAAGAAAAAGTGACCCCAGGGTGACTGGGACCATGGGGAGCTGGAATCCTGCAATGCTCCACAGAACTCTGTGTTTGCACAGCAAAACAAAGAGATTTTAATTGTTAGAGGGCCTTGTGTATAGATTTTTATTTTTTTGTTTAAATGTCCCTATTGCTGCACTGAAAAGAGAGACTGAAGGGCAGATTTTTTGCCTATGGAGAAGGAGTTGGTGAAGTTTCTTTGCAGCTGAGGATGTTCTCTGGCCTCAGGCAGCTGATGTGACCTGCAGCAAGGGCCACCTCCAGCCCATCTTTGTCCCTCTTTCCTTCCAGTGCATTGCACAGATTCACCTGAATTTGAGATGTTGATTTTTTTTTTAAGCAATCTATATCCCCAAACCCTTCTAACTTCTCAGCAAACTGAGGGCAGGGTATTCCTGGCTGAACACTAATTTTTGTAGAGTTTTGCTGAAAAG
This sequence comes from Brachypodius melanocephalos, assembly GCA_013398615.1. NCBI lineage: Eukaryota > Metazoa > Chordata > Aves > Passeriformes > Pycnonotidae > Brachypodius > Brachypodius melanocephalos. The sequence continues at coordinate 2,869,413 of VZSR01003022.1, forward strand.
TGTCTGTTTTCAGTGCTTCACTTCAAAAAGCGACCTTGGTTGATGGAAAGCAGAAAAAATTAGATTTTTTTTTTCCTTCTGTAAGGATGAAATCTCACACGAAAAAGATTCCTGTTGGATCTAAGAGTTAAAGTTTGCACAAACACTTGCCCAGTTCTCTGTCTCAATAGTGGTGACTTTCAGAGGTGTAGTCGTTGTTTTGGTATAATCATTGCAGAGAGAAAACCACAGAGCTTTGGCCCCAAATTCTGCCAGAGGAGTTCCAACCCTTGCAGTGTCAGTGTGAGTGCTCAGGTAGCTTGCACTGAAAATGAGGGCAGGAAAAAAAAAAAGCCACTTCTGGGGCTTGGATTCATCCCATTCTGAATAAGCCTGATGAAGAGGTGAGTTCTGCAGTTATTTAAATCCTGTAGAAAGTCACACAGGGTAACTGAACAATAGAAATCTCCCTTTTGTGCCTCTTCCCTGCCCCTGTTTCAATTTCCCCAGTCACCTGTCAGCTCTTTGATGCCCTTGGGTGATGCAGGGCTGGGAGGTTGGTGCAATTCTTGATGCTGCTATTTGTTCATGGGGTTTGGAATAAATTCTGTGCTGTGCCTCACCCTCTCTGCTGTAAACAGATTATAATATTTATCATTGTTGTGAAATGCTTTGCTTCCTACAGTTAAAAAGCCAGGAATAAATTCTTTTTGTTATCCTGCTACACAATTTGCCTTTCTTACCTGGGGATCCCATTCTGATGATCTCCATTTTGTGCTTCTCCTTTATTTTATTTATTTATGTTACACAAAATCCCAAGGTCCAGCTTTCAAAAAGGATTCAGAAGGGAGAGGATTAAATGGACATATTTTCAGGGCATGGAGGTGGCCTTGGAAAGATGAGAAAGGAGAGAATTTCCCCCCACCTCCTGGTTTCTGGAGTGCCTGGCCTTTGGATAAAAGCTCTGCTGTGCATCAGGGCTGGTGGGGGAAGAGATCAGGACATTCAGGAGAATTCCTGCTTCCATTGTTCTGAAGGTTTTGTGGTTGTAAGCACCTGGCTGAGGTGTGGGTTCTTTGTGGAATACCAGCATAGAGCCAGGCATTTGTTGAGTTATCCAAGCAAAGCCTGGAGCAAGTTTAATCTCTGTCTGACCTTCATTTGCTTTCCAACATCCCCCCCAGGCCTCAGTATGTAAATAATTTCCCCAGCACCATGCAAATGGAGTTGCCATTAATATTAACACCAGCCATTATTTACTGAATGGAGTTCTTGGTTAACTGTGTGCTTATTGAAGGTTTGAATAAAGCCAGAGTGTGATCACTGTTGTGTAGCAGGGCTGAGGATGGGGAAAAGAAGAAATAATGAGTTGGCAGGTGGCCTGTAATTACCTGCTTAGGATGGTCTTGGTGTGAGATTAAATGCTCAGCACTTGCCCTGGAAATAAAGTGACTTTTCTGGCTGATGGGTCTCTGGAGCATATGCAGTGCATTCCAACCCTGAATCTTTGCCACAAGCTGGGCTCCTGCCTAAGCTGAATTCCTGATTGGTGTCGATCCTGGAGGAGTCTTACAAGGGGAGCTGAGTTCTCTGGGCAAATGTCACATTTTGGGTCACTTTGCTGGCTTTCAGAGCTGATTAATCTGACAGAGATTTATGTTAATGTGTCAGAGCTTTGCAAGATGAGTTCTCTTGTTTCGGCAGCTGGAGTCCTTCTGAATTGTAATTTAAATATCAGTTTAATAATCAGAAATTCTTTTTTTTTTTTCTTTCTCAGAGAATTTGATTAAAGTTTTATGAGACATAGAATCTTCAGTTTCTCTCCTGCATCTTTATGCCGGAGCATTTTAATTTACCCTTCCATCACAGGAATGGTAAACAAGGAGGAAGGGCATGGTTTGAGGGTGTTCTTTTCCAGGCTGCTACTCATCTTAAAGAGATGGAGCTAATTATGAAATGCCTTTTAGCACTGGGAAGGCCCAGTGCAATTTGCTCATCAGTGCTGAACTCTGCTCCTTGTTTATTCTGGGTATATGACACCCACATGAGACTTCTTCAACCTCAGCCTTGAATGCTCCTAAAATTCTGTCCCTAAGTGTGTGTTGGAGTGTCCTGTAGCTGTCACCACGGGCTGGATAGCACAGGGGCTGTCCCTGCCTGGTCACCCTAGGGTGCCCCTGTGCCAGCCCAGTTCCCCTCCAAATTATTTCACAAATTATACTAACTGATGCTGATGCTGGGAAGGTTGCTTAAAAGATGGCTTGCTCAGATGGTTTTCAGTCCCTTGTTTGAAATACTCTCTGTGTCTGATATTCTGGTGTCTATTTGGTGTTCCTGCAGTGCTGGGCATTCCCAAACACTCCCTGGAGTTGGGTGAGACCCTGAACATCCCTGTGGGACCTGGAGAGGTCCAGGGGTGCCTTTAGGGAGCTTAAACTGTGCCCAGTGGGCGCAGTGCTGAGCATAAAACATTGAGAATATAGGGGACAGATCTTATCATAAAGTCAATATCCTCCTGCATGTAAACATGGTGGGAGCCAAACTTGAATTCTTGCATTTCTTGTCTTTTAAGTGCTCGACTTGGCAGCTGTGATAATGTTTAATAATAAGGTGTATCTTAGGGGTGTTCTCACTGGATTGATGGAGAACACAGTCATGCCACAATGGCAAGAGAAAAATCAGAACCCTGGGTAAGATTGTAATGAATTCTCTTTGCCAATAAATAGGGTGGAAACCCTTTTTCTTTCTGGTGTGTTTTAGTCCAAAGGGAAACAAGCAACCTTGAATGAGCAGAGTTATTATTGTTAGAAGAAGTAAAATATCTGGTTTAATATTCTGTCAATGTATGAATACGCTTAAAATTGTGTGTGCTTTACATTGCAAAATAATTTGAAAGAATAATTCCTGCCTTTTGTGCATTTGCCTAAGATATAGCCCACACATATTGAAAATAAAAAAGGTGTCAAACTGTTTCCTGAAAAATAATAAACAGCACTTTAGGGAGGCAGAGAATTATTTTGAGAAACAGAATCTGGGATAAACATAATTTCCAGTGCTGAGGTGTGATATTTAATTGCTTGTTTTTTCTTTCAGAAAAGTAAATCAAACTCTTAATTCATTGCAAAGCTGTCTCGTGCCTAGGTCAGAACTGCAAGGCATCACCCCGGTGTGATTTGTACTGCTGGAGACGTGGAGGAATCCTTCAAACTGCTGATTAAACGCTCTTTGGAGACGGACTTGAATTATTCACAACGTATTTGCCCGCAAACAACAGGATTTTCTTTTAATCCTCCTCTGGTTTTCCATCACACTGTGACTTACTGGATGAGGAGCACAGGTAGAAATCCTGCTGTGGCAAGAAAGCAGCAGAACCAAGGTGCAGAGGCAGAGCTGGGAGCTGTGCAGTTGTTTTTCATCCATCCTTGGGGCTGGAAGAGGAGGGCAAAGCAGAAGTTTCACACCATAAGTAACTGACTTCAGCTGTGGTTTGGATCTCTGTGGTGGCAGTGGGACTTGCTCTGACTACGTGCTCTCTGTTTAATAATTTGATCTAGAGCTGCCTTTGCCTCTTCTGGTCTGTTTTTTTCTCTTTTTTTTAAGGCCTGGATGTGGATTGATGGAAAATTTTTCCCAGGTCACGGCACAAATTGGAAAGGAGATTACGGTTTGGTTTCACCTTTTGCTTAAGCCTTTCCTTCCATGATCTTTCTGTATCACTTGGACCCTGCCTGAGGATGCTGAAGCTCACAGAAGATTGTGGGCAATATATGATGAATATTTAACTGTTGGATGCTGGAGCATGTGTGGAGACTGCAGGGAATCCTCCTGACCACTGAGTGTCATTGTTAACTCAGGAGAAATGGGGTGATGAGAAAAATTCTTCTTTGGGGAAGATGGGGAGATGGATCCGTGTGGGGAGCCTGGGAGGGCACTGCCATCCCTGAGATGGTTTGGTGGAGGTCAGGGCTCATTTCCCTCAGAGGTGCTGAGGTGCAGAGAGGATGGAGGCTGGGAATGGCACAGCCCTGCAGATTGTGCTGCCATGTTTCTGTGGGAACAGGGATACCTTGGCTGCGTTGGGGTTTGAACGCTGTGAATTCCTGGGACGCTCTCAGCTGGGTGCCCAAGGTTGCTCTCTGCTGTCTCTGCTCATCTCCCACCCAACCCAGGCCTCTGAGCTCTCCCCAAAACTCCTGATGGCACTGCTGATGTTCCTCTGGGTCCTCCTCTTGGGGTTTGTGCCCACTGGAGCCTCCTCTGTCCTGTGGGGTCAAACCCAACCCTTTCCACCCTGGGCTCAGTGCCCCTGTGGGTGCCTCTCTTGAAATTCAACCTTCTGCTGGAAGCCATTGCCATCTGAGGTGAAATTTTTATTTCCATAGAAGGCAAAATTACTTTGAGAGAAATAGTTCAAAGAGGGCTTTGTGCAGCTGATTTCAAGTAGTTTTTATTTTATTTTTGATCACCTGTAAGCATTGACACTCTTCTTTCTGGCCATGACTGTCACGTGAGCAGAGTGCAATTTCCTCGTATATTGACTTACTTTTAATTAATTAATACTGAATTAATTTTAGAAACCATTTTAGTGGTTTAGTTTGAAAAACCATTTTAATGGTTTAATTATTTTTTTTAAAATTAATTTTTTTAAAAATAAAATGAATACTTTTCCCATATCATTCAGAGAGCTGAAGCCTTGCAATTCTAATGCCTTACTATGGAGTATTCGCTGTGCAGGGTAAAGTCACCTTTACCAAAATTACCAATTCTGGGACTCTGTTTTTGGGCTTGAAGTGCATCCTAGCCATCCTGTTAATAATATTGCCTTCAATGATAGCCAAAGCAAAGGAGGAATGGGAATTGGGTTGGGAGAAGGAAACTCACAGGTAGGAAGGTGTTTGGTGCTGGACGTTCTAAGTGAGCAGTGTTATTTTAATTCTTCTCAAAAATCATCTTATTCTTTCGTCTTACAGGCAGTTGCTCTGCAGGGTTGCCTTCAACGCTGACAAACCCAGGCTCTTTCCTCTGCAGAATGGCAAAATCTGTCTTAAAGCCCTCTATTATTTGAAATAAGATATTGGTGTTTTACTGACACTGCAGGAGAGGAAACCTTCTCCAGCTGCCTTCACTCCACTGGCATTTAACAGCAAAATTGCTCTTGCCCTGCAGTTCTGCTGCCATAAAAACACCACCTTTTTTGGTCTCAAACCTACTTAAACTGGGCAGCTCAGGCTGGAGAGGGATTTCTGGGTTCTCTGGTGTGTTTGAGCAGAATTTTAAGTGCTCTCTGGTGCTGGAGGAGCACATTTTCTGCCCAAATGGCTTTGCTGTAAGTGTCGGGGGATTGTTTGTTTGTTTGTTTTGGTTTAGCTCAAAATCACCTCTCTGCTGTGGCTGAAGATGTAATTCAGCCTTGCTTTGATTGGTGACTCTTCAGAGCCCTCTGGGAATTCAGGTGTTTTATTGCTCCACTCTGGGAACGGTTCCCTGCCAGGTGAGCTGAGAACTGCTCAACTCCAGCACCTCTTGAGCGAATTCAATCAATAAAAGCTGCAGAGAGACCTCTCCCTGCTCTAGGAGGGGCGAGCTCAGCATCACACCAGGATGAGAGAGCCTGGGAAAGCCCACATGGAGCCTGAGTGCCATGGGCATCAGCACAGGAAAGGAAGGCAGCGCTGAAAAAATCCTAAAAGTGGTGTATTTTCTCATCAATGCTTGTTTTTTTCTTTCTATTCTTAACAAATTAAAGTCTTCAGCTGCTCCCTCTGTCCCTGTCAACACCAGCTCTTGGTGCCACGCTGCTCGTGTCTGCTGACCTGGGAGCTGACTGCTTGCACTCAGGAAAAAAAAATATATAAAAAGAAATTAATTAGAGCTATTTGGAAAGACTACACTTAAGTGGCATAAAAATATATATCACCCAGCTCCAAATCATCAGCACTCCTAAGTCTGAATGTCTTGTTTTCTGTGAAAACAATTCTAAAATGTCATCCAGTGTTCTTCTTTCCTGGAAATTCCTGGTTTGGAAAAAAAATAATCCTTGCCCAACAGCAGCTGGATGGGGGAGTGCTTTCAAGGAATCAATTGTTCTTTGATCTTTTGTGCTTTCCCTGAATTTTGGAGGTGGTGATGAGGATGATGGGTTTATTTACTCTTAAAAGGCTTCTGTGTCATTCACTGTTATCATTTCTGCTTGTTACCTGTCACCAATCTTTACCTTTCCTCATTTTCCTCCCCAAGTGCTCCAAAAGCCCTGGTAATTGCTTTATCTGGTTTTCAGGGACAACTGCTTGATCTGTGGCTTTCCTCCCTGCCCCAGGAATGATCAAGGAGGTTTTCCCTGGGATCTTCCATCCCTCAGCAGATGTGCATGGGCAGGACCAGAACAGAAACAATAAAAAAATCAGGGATTATTTTTGCAGCCACTGAAACCAGCCATGTTTGACTCTAGGAAAGGTGTCTGTGGACCAGATGTAAAAGGTGATTTAAGGTGGACAAGACCAAATTTGCCATCTCCCCATGGCCTCCTGAGCAGCTGCTGTTCACCAAATTTGTCTGTGATGTCCTGGGTAGGAAATGTTGGACAAAGCCTGTCACCCAGCTAAAGGAGGTGCATTTCTTAGTGGTAAAATGAAAAAAAATTCATTCAATGAGAGTACTGGAATTAATATCCTTAATTAAAATGACTCATTCTATAGAAAGGTGCTCTTTTAAGTTGATGTATAACATTTGAAAACATCAGTCAATTAACTTTAAAGCAGGGCTTGTTGTATTTTGTCTATTTTTTTATTTGGATGGATTTCTGTCATGGTCCACAAGAAAACCCACAAAACCCCAAAGTAAATCCATTCCACCTAATGAAATGAAATATGTCACAGTTCAGGACTTGGCACTTGGCTCTTTCTTCATGAAAGTGTTTGGGTGAGTTTTGTATTCATGAGGATGAGGGGGGTTCACAGGGTTCACAGCAGTGACTAAGGCCTGGCAAAGACCCATTTTTTTGCCCAGAATTTCACCAGAGACCTGAGCAGAAGCTGCTTTTGGAGCCTGCTCTCCTTGGTCTGAGTGACCCACCTGAGTGCAGGGTGCTCCCTTGGCCTGGCCCTCCTGATTTTCCTCTGCTGGTTTCCAAAACCCTGAGGGGGGTTCACGTTTCCATCAAGGTCCACATGGCAATGGATTGGACTTGCACTGATTCCCATCTTTTGCAAGCCAAAATTGCAATTAGTGTGGGTTGCACGCTAATTAGTGAGCAGCAGCTGATGACTGTGAGCTTCCTGAGTGCTGCAGAGCCCTGCAGTGACATGGGACTGCTTTTGGGAGGTCCAGCTGGCATCACCCCAAGCTGGGAAAAGGACAAAAACAATGGCACACAGGGGCTCTTTGCCTTTACACGCTAATTGTTCTGAAATCCCCTTTTAGCCTCAAGAAGCAAGTCTTTAAAATAATGACATGCTTTCCAACACAGTAGTGTTCAGCCTCATAATAGTTACATTTTTCCTGATGGTTTCCCTGTGTGAGAAGGAAGAGTTTTGTTTCTCCATTTTACCTTTAAAGAGGTAAAAGAGGAGAGCAAAGTGCTGAAGTGACTTGGCCAAAGCCTGAGCAGGTGTCACTGCTGCAGTGGGTACCAAAACCACGTCAGTGTTCCCAAAACCACGTCTGTGTTCCCAAAACCACGTCTGTGTTCCCCAAATCACATTTGTGTTCCCAAAACTATGTCTGTGTTCCCAAAACCACGTCTGTGTTCCCAAAACCATGTCTGTGTTCCCAAAACCATGTCTGTAACCACATCTGTGTTCCTAAAACCATGTCTGTGTTCCCAAAAACTATGTCTGTGTTCCCAAAAACCTCATCAGTGTTCCCAAAAACCTCATCAGTGTTCCCAAAAACCTCATCAGTGTTCCCCAAACCTTGTCAGTGTTCCCAAAACCTCATCTGTGTTCCCGAAATTCACGTCTGTGTCCCCAAAATCTCATCTGTGTTCGTGGCTCCTGCTTTTCCCCTGCAGCATCCCCCATCTCCAGCAGCCATGGCTGAGCTCACTCTTCTGTGTGTTTTTTTGCACAAACATCTGGCTCCAGATCAGTTGTTATTTCACATCCAGGTACCCGCTTGGGAATCCTGGTGGGGGTCTCTCCAAACCAAATCTCCCTTAGGAGGGGGTGGTCCCAGGCAGGAGGTGCTGATTTGGGGTTAGGGTTTGATTCCTGACCCTGTTTTATTTAGCAGGACAGGTCTGAAGGCTGCAGCTCCCTTCACCCCACTGGAACCCGCTGGAGGTCTGGGTGCTGAATTTTGGAGGGTGCAGGGTGCTCTCCCCTGCTTCTTCCTTGGCTCCAGTTCTGCCCATCAGCTTTACACCAACACACCCTGCTCTGCCTGGGGCTGCAGCAGACCCAAAATAAACCAACTGTGCCATCAGAATCACCCACAGTTACTGAGGGAATGGCAGGGAAGCAATGGACACACCAGGTCCACTGGCTGCTTGGGGAAAAACTTGTCTGTGCTGGCAGTTCCCACCCCTGCCATCTGTGTTTGTGCTGCAGTCAAATTATTTATTTTTTTGGTGTTAAAGGCATTTTTAGTTCTCATGCAGAGCTTAAGCACTCCTCGTTTTGACTCAAAAATCCTCTGTGGTTGGTGAATTTTTTTATTTTTTTTTTTGTGAGCTGTGCTGCCGAGGAAGCAGGCAGTTAATTGAGGGGCAGATTTCAGCCAGCCTGGGGACAGGGATGCTCATGTCCCTCTGGCTCAGCCTCTGGAGGAGCTGTGATGATTTTCAGTTGTCCCCATGGCAGAGGGAGTTTCTTTAATGAGCAAAAATGGAGAGAAGTTGAAGAAAACTGTGCTGTGGTGGTATTTGGGTTTGGTTTTTTGTGTGTAATTGGTTGGCTGTTTCTCCTTTCCACTAAAGGCCTTTCACCATCATGACTTTGAGCTGTCCTGTGCTCTCCCCTTTGCCTCTGATCAGCTTTTGAGTAAGTCAGACCCTTCCTCTGAGCACGACTCTGCTCTTGAACCCAAGAGCAACACAAAACCCAGCCAGGGCTGAACTTAGCAGGAGAGCTAAAAAAATTCCAGAGTGCTGCAATAATGCTGAGTAACTCAATAACCTGCTGAAAACAGGGGTTCTTCTCACCAGCCCCCTCCCTTAGTCACAACTTCTCTGCTGCAGGACTGCAAAGCCCACAGGGAATGGTGAGGCAATTTTTGCGTGGTCCAAACCCAGTGTTTGCTGGAAAAGTGTTGGTGCTGTGGGAAGGCATTCATCCTGCTGGTTTAACCTGTCCCTCTATGATGGTTCTGGCTACTTTTTCTGCCAAGGTTGGGATTATTTACACAGGAGTCACAGTTTCGTGTTCGGACTTGGATGTTTATTATTTCTTATCTATTTACAGACTCATGAGTTGTGAGCTCTAACTAGCAAGTTAGAGAAATGAGGTAAAATGGAGAGCTTCTAACTCTTTCCAAGGTTATTTATGTGATAATTACCCAATAACGAGGTGACACCTCTATTATTTATATTTTTGACCCAATAATGACCACCCAAGGCCCTCAATGCAGACCTTTTTCACCCCATTACAGAAAACCACCCAAACCCATGAAGAAGAACGAAGGAGAAAGCAAAGAAGAAGGACAAAGACAACAAAGGCAAAATCCTCCATCTTAACTCACATGTATTACTATGTACTAAAATCTTAAATCTGAATTTTTCACCCTGTGAGACCACACAATTCTATTCAAACTCCACA
>VZSR01003022.1:2888218-2899536 GCA_013398615.1 Brachypodius melanocephalos
TTTTTACTGGAGCACTCTGAGTGCAGTGGCTGTCTCAACTACGACAGATCACAACAGTGCAACTGCTGCCCAAAGTCTTTCTCAAATGCTCTGGAGTCTGGCAGTGATGCTCCTGTGCTGCCATGGTGGCCTCAGCTGGCCTCTCCTGTGTCTCTTTTATCACAGCTTCCAGCAATGCTTGTGCTTCATTGCAGCTTTCAGATAGCATTGATTTCAGAGGAGTGTTTCTTATTTCAGACCTCTCCCTTTCTATGTGATAAGGAAACCCTTTTTCAATTTTTTTTTTTTTTTCTTTTGTTACCAGATTATGTAGCCTACATTCTTTGGAGGGTAATTTCACTAATTCTCCTTCGGTAGGCTGACAGCACAATTATCATCTCACTTGACAGCTGTTCCCTTGAATTTTAAACATCCAAAACACATCCAAGGGCACTGGAGGAGTTCATTGGTACTGCTGTCTGTTGCTAAGAAGTGTTGAGCTTTTTTGGAAGGGAAAAGGATTTCTGCAATCCCAGGGAAGACGTTCCAGAGCATGTAGATGGCAGCTCTCTGATGAAAAGGGATTTGGGAAATATGATCAGATTTAAGAATGAAAACTACAAGCTGCAAATTACCCAAAAGAGCAACAAGGAGCTCAAGAGGAGATCAAACAGAAAAATAAGGAATATTTTGCTTCGACTTTCCTTCCCAGGAGGAGCTGGTCCTGCCTTGCACTGGCCATTTCCAGTGTGGTGTGGGAAAAAGGAGCTGAAGTATAATCAGCAAACCTTTGACATCAAACCAGCAACATGAATGAGGAACTTGTCAGCTGGAGAGTCAGTAAATGAAACCTGATTTTTTGACAACCCAACCTCAAATGTGGTGTTTTGGAGATATTGGTGTTTTAACTGTGTGCATGCATGGGAGGGGGATGAATCCCTGACAGCACACAGAAAACAAGGGGTGAGACTTCAGCACCTCCAAAGAGTTGGCTCTGTGTCATCCACCACATTCTTTTCTTCTCCCTCTTGCTAAGATCCTTTGTTTGTTCAGCAAAATGGGGGAAAAAAAGGTGAAAATTTTTAGAAGGAGCCACAGATACAAATGTTATTATGCTTGAGTCATTTGGGTGTGCCTGAGATGGAAAACATTGAAGACCCTCAACCTCAGGATGCTTTTATGAGTCAAACTAATTAAAGCAACCATGTGAATATTTACAAAAAAAAAGCACTGGGAATCACTAAACAAGTATAAAAGAACTGGATGCCTTATCGCGAATTGTGCCTCGTCATTTTTAATGCAGAAAGCATCAATCTTTCCTCCCTGAAGGCCAAGATGCTTTGCCAGAGCTTCAGGGGAAAAAGGTTGGGATCTCTGCAGTGCTTGTTGTGTTTTCCTATTCTGCATGGAAGAATCTTTTTGTGGTACCTGCAGCATCTTCTGTATTAAACACGAGATAAGGGAACAGATGTTAATGAGATAATTTCATTTAATCCTGCCTCCCTGTTGCCTTGGAGACAGCACAGCCCTTTTCTGGAGGGATGTGAATGGGATCTGCCTGAAAGGTGCACATGGGTTTGTTCTGCACCTTTCCAGCAGCTCGTGCAGCTTCTGGTTTGGGATCAGAGCAGGGGCTCTCTCTGTTCTTCTCACACCATAAATATGGACATATTTGCCAATAACTGAGTATTCTGTTCATGTTGACTAAAAGCTGAGGCCAAAGAGCTCAGGTTTGTGGTACCCACTTAGTAGGAGAGATGGTTTAAGTTGGAAAAGTATTTTTACTAGCACTGGTTGCAGATAAGTGCTTAGGACAGAGCCCACCCGGGTGCACAGCACTCATAGCAAAAATCACTCTGTGCCCCTGGACAGGCTGGGGGGATCCTGCAGCCCTCCCAGCTGCAGTGATTAACATTTGAGCAGAGGGAATTCTGGTTGTTCAGTGTTGCTGTGAGAAGGATGACTGTGGTGACGGACTCTGGCTTTTTGTGCATTCTGTCTGAGCACTCCTGCAGAAGAGGCAGCCTGAGGACTCAAGGGCTAGAAAGGATTCATTCATGTGAGCTTTCTAACCAGGATCCACCAAAATTGGCAACAGTTTCCCATCATTACCTACAATTAATACCATTTATTCCTCATCCCCATTGCCAAGGAATGAACTGATCAGCCCTTCCCATTGCCAGTCACTTCTTTGATTTCCCCCCCTTTCTGATCAAGTGAAACTGCCAAGATCCAGCACCTTCCTTCTTGATTTAATGACCTTACTTTTGAATCTTTGTCCCAGCTTTACCTTTTGCTGCCCACTACAGCTGCAAATTTCCCCCAGGTTTCCTCCTCTGAGGAGGTTTTTGTCCTCACCTCCTGTAGATGCTGTTGTGGATGGAAGGTTTCCATTTCCCCTCTGTTCTCCAGCTCCCTCCCAGCAGCGAGCCTGCAGTTCCCAACCCTCAGCAGCTGGTAGGAGCAGTTCCCTAATGGATGCACACTAATATCCTTCCCTTTGGAGCAGAATCTCTTTTGTAATATTATGGACCACAGTGATTGTTCGTGCCTGCGTTTGCCATTGTACACGTTGTACTTATTGTGCTTTCAGCCTGTGCAATCAGCAGGATGTGGGAAGGATTCTTTGGCACCTTTGCTTAGTGATTAGTATTTGTCTAGCACTTGAAAGCTTAAAATGCTTTAAGAGGGATAAGTAGTGTTATTAATAATGACATGCTTTGCTACACAGAATGGAGCTTATGCATATTTGTGGTGATAATCCCCCAGTCTTCTCTTTATCAAACATTGTTGTCTTTCTGATCTGCTTCCAGCTTATCTTCCTCACACCTGTCAAAGCACTCTTCAAACAGCTTTTCTTCTTCCTCTGATTAAAGGCACACACAGAGAAAAGATTCCTCTCAGCACAGAATTCAGCGCTCAGGTTTCAGTGGCCATGCCCAGATGTGGTGGTGGTCTCTAAGCCACGTTCAGAGACTTTGATCTAATCAGGTTTCCACTAATCTCTCTGTCTATTGCTGACCTGAGATCTGCCATTCGTTAAACTCATTTTGTTTTCAGCAGCGTTTGGGGTTTGATCTCCCTGGAGGAGTGCTTTCCTGTGTCCAGGTAATGTTTCATCTGTGCTTTTTACAAACCAGTTTATTTTTATGTCACTCCCTGTAGCTTTTTGTTGGAAAATCAGCTTTGTGGCTGAGGAGGAAATTAATAGAGACACAGAGAACATTTTTCTCAATGGCTGAGGCAGACTCAAGGCAAAGTTCTTCCCCTTCTATCTCAAGCTGAAAAAGCTGGGTGAATTTTGTGTGTGCTTCTCTGCTTGAATTTTGAGGAGGTTAGGGCAGGAAGGATGTCTGGAAGAGATGAGTTTTAATGGAGATGGTGGAGTCTGTGCTTTCTAAGTGACCACTCTTCTCCTTTGGCAGGGCCCCTCTCAGCCCAAAAATAGCTCCATGCTCAGCAGCACGTTGGCATCAGCAGCCTTCAAAGCGTTTTAAAATGTACAGGAGCCAACAGAGGTCCATTGCCAGCAGCTGACCTTGGGTGTTTTTTGTAGAACCTGCTCAGGTTTCCAGCCCTGGTAGCAAAATATTGGTGTAATCAGAGCCTTTCTGCTGCTTTCCCAGGAGACAAGGAAGGGAAGAGCATTTCCTGGAGAAAGGGAGGAACAAAACGTCTCATCTGGGTGGTGTGGCATCAGCATAGGGTTATCAGCATGGCTTAGAGCAAGGGTTAATTCACAGAGAGCCGAGCAGACGCTAAATTCCTTACTGAATTACTTGGGTCTGCCTCCTCCAGCCTGGGTCACCCTGTGCTCCAGACCCCCAATTTTCATGGAGCAGAGTCCTGAGCACCTGGCCTGGGGAGCAGAATGGGGATGTGGGGCTGGTGTCAGACACCAGAGCCATCAGCCCTGGTTGTGGGGTGGAGATTCTACTTCCAGGCACATCTTGCTCCTCTAAGTACCCATTTTATAAACATTTTGCACTGATGGACGGAGTTGTTGAGCATTTCTTTTTTCTTCTCTACTCAAATGGGTACTGAGGATATTCGGGTCTTGCAGAAATTGATTGGCTCCAGTCAATTTTCCAAAGTGACTTTTCAAACCCTGTGCCTCCCTCCCATTCTGACATCCTGGGGTACACACACCTGGCCCAGAGCTCTGAAATGCAGAAAAGACTTTTCCCTCCCACAAACATGAGATTTTTTTTTTCTATATAATCTCCTTTTTGACCTGATTCTCTTAGAACTTCCAAGACTGAGTACAGCAAAGGCCCCAGAAATGTGGAAATACCTTAGTGGAGTGTGCTGCAGGGGAGATTCAGGCCTTCAAGGAAAATTAATTTTTTTTATTTTTAGAACTATGCAATAACCAAAATCAAATTATCAGAGCCTTGACAATAAGAAAATCAGCAATATTCGGTCGATGCTTCTCTTTCAATTACCTGCAGCATTTCCAGAGACTTGAGAGTAAACAGCAGTTCAAGCTGCCTACTGCTCAGAGGCTTTAATTAACTCTAATGATAATTGCAGAGCATGTGTTGCCATTTTGGGCTGCAATTACACAGCTTATGTGGGGGTCCATGTGTGGGTGAAAAGTGGTGTGGGAAAAAGACCCTTTTTTATTAGAGAGAGGAATCTGCTTTCAGCTCTGAGAGCACAGAACATCTCGAGATCCTCCTGCCCTGCACACTCTGGTCTGGAGCTTGGTTTTACTCTGAAAAAGCAGAACTGAGCTCTCTGTTCAGCATTTCAAGAATCTTTCCGAATGGGGGCACAAAGATTGAATTTTCCTTGGAAACACACGAGCCTAGGAAGGATCCATGCTGTTGTAAGAAGCACAGACTATCCCTAAGAGCACGAGCTAATAAAGGTTGGCCCCTGTGGAGATTTAGGCTCCGAGATTCCTTCAGCTGTCCTGAAAAGCCCAGCTGAAATGGAGCTGGTTTGGGGAGCACAAACAGCCCCATTCTGTGGATGTTCTCACACAAGCCTGTTTTTATTAATTTTGGAAGTTTTCTTGGATGTTTAGTGAGCAAACATCACTCCACTGACAACCAACCTCAAGTGACCTTAGGCTCTTTCTTTAAATGCACCTTTTTTCTGCCTTCCCTTCTGACTCCATCAGAATTAAAATAATTAAAGAATCGTGGTGTGTTATTCTCACTCTAAAAATGGAATTCCAGCTCCTTGGGGTTCCTGTTGTCTCGGTTTTAGGGAAGTTCTCACAAGTCTCCTGCTTGAAAGAATCCCCTCTTAAAAAGGGAGCCTTTCAGTTTTATTTCAAGAGGTTGGAGATGGTTCCCCATTTCTCAGTGGGAAAACTTGCTCAGAGTTTATTTTCCTTTTGTGTTTTGGTTTGTTGAGGGAGTTTTGGGTTTTTTTTGGTTGTTTTTTTTGTTTTGTTTTCCTGAACATATTTGATAGGTTTTCTCTGAGTGCTCCGTTTTTGTAACACGGGCTGTGGAACCATCTCTAAATGCTGTAGCCCACGTTTCTCAGCAATCAAAAGCATTAAAAAAACAGCAGATGAAAGCTGGAGTCTTTTGCTTTTGACTAGAAGAGGTTGAAAAAGAACTTCTGCCACGGAGACACAAAGGAAGCCTCCTCACAAAGGCTGTTGTGAAGGCAAAAAACCATGGACATTTTGAAAATGAAGCTAATGGCCTTATTTCAAAAGTCAAAGCCATGCAGACAAAACATTTCTGGGTTTTTGGGTTTTTTTTTCTACTTTCTGATGTTAGAAACCATATCAGATGGGCAAAATTTTTGACAGGTAAATTTCAGGAAGTGTTTTGCTTCGAAGGATCAAATGGAATAGTTGCATGAATCGTTCTTAAACCCTGAGTGGCACTTACTGCTTGGAAAGGATGAAAACAAACAAAAAAGGATAATATTTTAAAAACTTGCTAGAGGTTCTGTATTTGGTAGAAATATTTCATTAACCTGCAGAGACAATGAGCTGATTTAATAAATTTTTTCACATTTGTGCTGTGTCTTGGTCTTAGAATAAAGCTGATGCAAGCTGAGGGGAGGATTTTTTTAAAATTTAATTCATATCTCTCTTTTCAGTTTAGCCTCATTCTTTCAACCTTAGGGCTCTTGCACAGGTGACTTCTATTTGAACTATGAGTATCACTTGATCTGATACCCTTTGGGGACATCCTGATGAGTTTTTTACAATAATTTGGGTGTGAGATGAGGGAGAATCAAACAGAGCAAACCCTGAACCAGTTACTGTGCTACCACAGTTCTCATTTTTATCATTTCAAGTTCAAAGTGAGATAAGGACCCTTTTGGACATAGATTGCAGTTGCTGGGTGTTATTATAAATACATTTCTTGGTGATTAATTGATGCTGAGGCTTGAAAGGTTGCTGAGTCCTATTCTGCATCGACTTCAGTCAGGCACCACTTGCCCAATAAAAGGCCTGGAAATGATTCTGAGAGCTTTTTCCCCCCACGTGGTGCCTGCTGAGTGTGTCCATGTGTACCTTTGGGCATTGTCCATTCCAGAGAAAACCCCCTACACTCAAAGCTGTGCTTTGTCATCACCAGTTATGAATTCTCCAGCAGTGCTGATTATTTCTAGAATTTTGGGAGACAGCTCTTGCCTCTTACCATGACATAACATCTCATCTGATCATGAAGAAGAAGGCCAAACTTGAAAGATAAAATTAGCTTTTAAGTCCTGCTGGTGGTGCTGACAAAGAAGAGTGCTTTGAGCAGTGTAGCACAGCAAGGTGAGGGTATCCCAAGGTTATAATAAATGTGGGAACTCTGTAATTATACCTGGCTATTGTATGGCAATCAGAAGTGCAGACTTGAAAATGCTGTGCCACTGCTGTGCTAGAGCTATTTTTTTTTTCCTCTCTGCAATTCTGCCAGGAAAAGACCATTAATTAAAGCTTCAGTGCTCCAGTGACCCTCCACTCCAGTCTCAGAAGTTGTATTTTCTTCTCTCTTTTCCCTTCTTTGTTCATCTCCCAGAGTTTTTCACCTTGGAGCAGTTCAGACTCCAGCAAGTCCTCGAAGCTTGTGTGTCCCCACAACTTGGTCTTTCAGGAAAAGTCCCTGTCCACATGTCCTGCTGACCTTTAGAGGAAAAATGTTTTCACTGCAGTCTTTTTTCACTGTGAAATAACTGAGTGAAGCTTGTGAACATCAGTGGAGCCATTACATTAATTGTTTTTGTTAATTCTGTCAGTGCTGAGCCTGGGAAATCATGATGCATGTTGGAGGTGTGTTCTGGATCCTGCTGCAATGGGAAGGTTTTGACTTTGAGGGCTTTTTTTAAATCAAATCTGAAACAAGGCACCTGTTTCTCCTGGGGTTTTAGGGTGGTTGTCTTACCAAACAATGTGTTAAAACAAACGTGATGAAGTTTATCAGCAATGAAAAAATAAAGAGGAATTGTATTTCTGATCTTAAAGCAATGGATTTCATTACATCTTTTTCCTTCTTTGTTTGTCTCAGGCTTTATCTCCACCCCCAGATCTGTCTCCATGGCCTCAGGCAGGGTGCAATTTATCCATACCTGTAACATTTTCTGCTGTTTGGTATTTTTTTTTGTTGGTGCAATTAAATCCTCTTTGGGTTAAGATAGCGTGTGCTTGTCCTCAGTTTGCCTGGGAAAACTGGATGCACAGCAGCACAATAAATTCCCCAGAACAAGGTCTTGTCCTTGTGACATAAAAAAAAATACAGACTGTGAAAGAAATGAAGGGAAACAGATTGGATGGGAGTTAATTAGGGTGCCTTTATTGTCAGCAGCTGATGAGCATAGGAGGAGGATGTTGTCAGATCTCCCTATAAACCCATGAATTAGGGGATAGCTTGTCACTTCTTGTGCTGATGGTGAGGTCTGGGCACATTCAGAGCTGGAGGTGCCAGTTTAACTGAGATGGGTGTGGGAAGAGGAGCCTGGGCTGTGCAGGTGGGTGCTGGGGCTGGAGCTGTTCTGGCTTGTCCTTGCTCACAGCTCTGCCCATCCTGCCCTTGCTCCTGGCTCTTTGAGGGTGTTAATTGATGCTTCTGTCAGAGCTGGCAGTCAGGTGAAGCCAAAGCTCCTTTTACTCAGCCTGGCTGTGCTGGAGTTTATCTGAACTGTTGTTTGTGGTGCACAATGGACTCCCCAGAGCAAGCTATCGACTGCAACAACAATAAGAGGCTTCTGAGAAATCTCACATCACTGCTCTGTGAGATGCTAATTGCTCTGGCTCAAGGGCAAAGCAAACTTTAATTTATAAATTCATTATTGTGCTGTAGCGATGGCCTTTATTGGCTTCTTGCAGGTGATTGTACTGCTGGAAACTCCTCTGATCAGGAACCAAATTATTTTTTAGCAACCAGTCAAAACCAGTGGAGCATTAACTCTGCACATATTAGTTAGTAGAATAATTAATCCAAGCTCCAAAAGACTAATTTGTTGGTACAGTGTCCTGTAACAGCAGTAATGGAGGCAGCTGTGGGTGCAGAGAGAAACAGATGGGATGCACATCTGGAAATAGGAAATATTGTCCTTTGGCAGAAGTTTCCTGGCCTGTTGTGAACAGAGACCCGTCCCCATTTAGAGAATCAGATGTTTCAGGGCTGTGAGGTTCATCCCTCTTTGCTGGCTCTCTCTTAGACTGTGGCAGTTTTGGCTTCTTTTCTTTGCCAAGGTCAGGATGAACAACACGGGAAACGAAGGATGGAGTTTGGACTCGGAATGTTTATTATCCCTTATCTATTTACAGCATTTACAGGCTCACACATGAGCTCAATCTAGCAAGCTGGAAAACAAGGTAAAATGGAGAACTTCTAACTCTTTCTAAGGTTATTTATGTGATAATGACCCAATTCCAAGGTGACACCTATATTATTTATATTTCTGACCCAATAATGACCACCCAAGGCCCACAGTGCAGACCTTTTTCACCCAGTTACAGAAAACCACCCAAACCCGTGAAGAAGAAGGAAGAAGAAGGCAAAGAAGAAGGACAAAGACAACTCCAAAAATCCTCCATCTTGACTCATATGCATTACTATACACTAAACCCCCAAATTCTAAGTTTCTAGGACTCCAACATTAGACCACGGAAAGGTTCCTGCCCTGGGACACGTGGAGTCCTCCATAACTTGATGAGTATTTTGGAACAATTGAGGGTTGTCATTGGCAGGTGGTTACCCTGCCCAAGATGCCCAGCCAAGTTCTCTACATTTTTAAATAGGATGTAATTGAGCTACCTGGGCTATACCAATACAGAAATAACCACAGCAAAGAGCTTCTGGTTCTGAAAGAAAAACATTTAATTTTTTTGAGAGCTTGAGGATCTGGGACGCAATTTCCTTCTGAAAAATTTCTGACATGATTTTGGAAGGAATTGAGCTTTCTGATGAAATGCACTTTCATGTCTTTTTGACTAGCATTTATTTTATAATTACATTGTGTGAAAGTCACATTTAGAGACCCTAATGAGAATTTAAGATCCCATTAGTCGAGCTGATCTAATGACAATGAGACATTTGATACTGATGAGGCAATGGAAAGAAAGCATTTCTTATTAAATAGCTCATTTATGTTTTTCAAATGGTCAAAAAACCTTGAGTAAATAGTCCCCTGGGTCTCCTTTGAGGAAAATAATTATGGGTTAAGTGCTGGGTGTTATTATTTGTCCATTCCTTTCTGTGAGCACCAGAGATCACAGGTTGGCATCACAATTAATGTTGTACATGGAACACAACACCTGGGATTTCTGCTGTGCTTGTGGAGAGGATTTACATGAAAATCTTTAATACTGCAAGCAAAAAAGAAAACAAAAAATCCAAACCAAAACAAAACAACAAAAAAAACAACAACAAAACCCCAAACCCACGAAAAAGCAGGATATTTATTCTGATTAACAGTTTAGACGTCCTAGAGACAGTCAGGTTTATCAGAAAATGGAAGGTTTAAAGCTTTTGGTTAAATGCAAGGGGTTGCTGAAGGTGGCCCTTCAGTGAGGGAAGGAGAGCACACAATATGTGGGGAAAGTGCCAGAATCAGTGGTGAAAATCCTGCTTTTTTTTGTCCCAAGAATAAGCAACCGTAATGACAATCAATAGAAACAATTGCAGAGAAAGGACAGAGCTGTCCCAAGGGTCTGGGGAACACGAACCCCAAGATGTGGATCAAATCTAATCTCAGTATGTAGGAAAGTGAGGATTGGCTTCAATGTTCCTCTCTTGGAGGAATTTAGAACCATCCAGGATCTTTGGAAATTCACATCCAGAGCTAGAGTGCACTCCAGGAGTCAGAGTTTAAGAATATTTTGGTTAGAAAACACATTGCAGACGATGCAACTCCCTTTAATAGTGATGGTAATGTCTTGCAGTGGCCTAAGGTCCCTTTCAAAATAAAATCTTGGCTCATCCTTTTCTCACTTTGAACTGTGAACTGCTCTTTGCCCTTTAAACTAGACTTGGTCTGCAAGAAATTATCTGGGGAAATGCTGGCCAGTGCTAACTTTTTCACAGCCATTAATGCATCTGCATTCCAAACAAACAGAAGCAAATTTCTTTTCCTTCTCTAATGAATCCCTAGAGGGAGTTGTGGGTTCTGCATATAAATGGGCTTTGCTCAGATTGTGTTTTTTAGTGCAGTGTTTTGTCCCTCTCCCAGCTCAGCAGGATAAACTCTTTCCCTGCTTCCCAAGCTTCTGTATCATCTCTCTGTGTGAAATTACCAGCCCAGCACAAGATGCTCCAAAGCACTTAAAGCTGAGCAAACAGCCCAGTTAAAACCAGCTGGCAAGAGTCTGAGCAGGGACCAGCCCTGCCTGAGGATCCCAAATCTTCTGGTTGGATTTCACTGTGGGCAGGGGCTTCTCTGCTCCCACCAAGCCACCTTCAGCTTTTTTCATCCCTGTCTCATCCTTCTTTTGCTGGCTGTGAGGTTTGGGGCTTTTTGTGCTCTCAGAAAAGGCTGTGTGTCTTTAGATTTGCTTGTTTTGTGTCTGTGTTCTACTCTGTTTTTATGGTGCTTGAGATGAGTGGATTGGGATTGGGAAAGGACAGATGGCACAGCTCCAGAGGAGGAGTACAGTTTGAACTTTATATGTAAACCCTCTAATTTATACCATGGCTTTGTACATCTTGCTAGCTGTTGCTGTTAATGTAGAGTTGGGAAAAAAAAATCATGTAAAAAGAGACCTTGGACTTGAGCAGCAAGCTGATGTTGCTGAAGATCTGCCTGCAGGGAAAAGCAGGGAAGTGTTTCATGTGGTGTCTACAGCCTGCAGCACACAGAGAGGTTACAGTGTCAATATATATGTTATAATCAAGGTTTTATGTGTTGTTTTGTGTTTGGGGGTTTTTCTA
>VZSR01003022.1:2904991-2918625 GCA_013398615.1 Brachypodius melanocephalos
TTTAGAAAAGCTCTGCTGAGCAATGGCTGCAGAGACTTTGGTGTGTTTCCTCAGTGCAGAGGGAACTGGTTTCCCCAACATTGTTTTTTGGGATAGGAAAGAAAGAGAGGAGACAGTGATGCAGGAAGCCCCACCAAGGGATGACCAGCCAGAATGGCTTTGGGAAAACCCCAAAAGCAGAGAAACTTCCCAAGCCTGAACCCCAGCTTTGTGCTGCAGACTGGACATGGGTCTGATGTCCTGAACTGTCACATTTCCTCTGGGGCCACTGGGCTGGGCCAGGGCAGTTCTCTGGATGTGTCTCTGTTTCTCCAGTGCTCCCAGTGTTGCACATCTTGGAGCAGAGCACGTTCAGACCTCTCTCTCTCTCTCCCTTCCTCCAGTGTTTCCCTTGGCACTCCTGCTGCCCATCACAGCCGTATCTCATCTGACTGAATTGCTCCTTCTCCTCTTTCCTCAGCTCTCCTCTCTCAGCCAAGTCGTAAATCTGGGTTTGTAGCTGATGTCGTTCCCAGGGAAGCAAACAGAGAAAGTGCAGACAGAAGGTCATGACTTCCCTGAGGGATGTGGCTGAGTGGAAGAACTGGTCTATCAGGTGGAAGAGATCCAAAGCAGTAGTCTGAAAAATGGGACTAGTGACCCAGTTTGGAAGGAAACCACTCCTGTCCTAAGAACTGTCTTCAGGGGAAAGCTTTTAATCTCTGCATTCCTCCCCTCTGAGATCTCACGCTGGTTTGGGGCTTTGAGTCATGTCAGTTGTTTCATCCTTTGTATTGTTTGTTTCATTTGTTTTCATCAGATATTTTTCCTTTACCAAGTTCTTGATGAGACTGAAGTACAAAAAGTGATTTCCCAGGGGCTGTCCCCACCTGAGCTCTGGGTGGTCTCACACACGGGTCAGAGAGCTCTCAGAAATCCCACAGAGCCAGCACAGGAGACTTGTGACAAACAGAAGCAAGAGTGATGCCTTGGGAACAGAGATTGGACAGAGCTGGAGAATAAAGCAGATAGTTATTGAAAGGCCTCTAGGATACACCTTGGGCAGGACAAGAGCCTGGGCAGGGCTACACCCAAGGTGGACCCAAAATGGGCACAAAATGGACAAATAGTCGTGAGATCTTACATTTTTACAAGTTTTGGTCCATTTGCACATTGGAGTTGAATTGTCCCATTCCAGCTCCAGGTTCTGCAGTCCCATCCTTCTTGTTCCTCCCTTCAGCCACCCTTGGTTGTGCTTTTGGGCTGAAAGTTGTCCTTGGTGTGCAGCAGGAAAAGGATTTGTTTTGTGTCCCTGCTGTGTGCAGAGCTGTTGTTTATTAGCTATAGCATTTTGATAATGATTATCATCCTACATTAAAGCCTTGGCTTAATCTCAGTTTTCCTCCCTACAAATTAGGAACAGTTGCATTAAGGGCTGGTCTAGTGGCAAAAAACAGAAAGGAAGGGGAAAAGAAGGTGATGATAAACAAGGACAGTGGTGAGGAGCCCCAGGAAAAGAGGAAATCCAGCAAGCCCAAGTGCCCTGCCCTGGGAATGAGCCCCAAACCTCACCAGCAGCCACTGCAAGAGACCAACAGCCCATCTCACCCTGATTTCAAGGAGGAAAAAGCTTTTCTGATACAAACAAATGGTTTCCAAACTGTTGACCCCAAGTGGATTTGGACATCATGGAAAGGGGCTGCAGACCTGCCTGGTGCTTGATCTGTGACAGCTTCTGGGGGTAGTTCTGTGGCCAGAAGGATTTGGGTATTGTACTGGTTTTATGTTTGTTAAATTTTGGTTTGTTTAATTTAGTGTAGTGGTTGAGTGTTTGCTTTTTTTTTTTCACTTTTGGGAGAAAAAGGTAAAATAGGTTTTAATTTAAGGTAAACAGTTTATTAATATACACTAAAGAAAAAACCTTTTAAATTAACTTTATTTTTAACTACAAACTGTTTGATTTTTTTACACATAGAGAGAAAACTATGATTTTTAGTTAGTTGTAATTATTTAAACATAATTTTGTATAACTTTGAGAAAGGAGGGGTTTTTTTAGAATTTTATGGAGACACATGCTATAGGAAAAGGTCTGGTGTTTTTTAATGTTACAAATTTTCAGCTTTTTTGAATTTTGCAGATTTGTGTAGTTTTATTTTTTAAACAGTTTTTAAAGCTGTTTATGGGTTTTAGCATATTTAGGGTACTGTTTTAAGAAGGCTTTTTAATATTTATTATTATATGCTGTCAATATCTGCTATAACTTCCTTACAAAACAACAAAACAAAACCTCACATCCATCCTAAACTACCACAAATATTTATTGCACTTCGTGTTTATGTAAGAGGTTCCCAGTGCTGTAGCCACAATGAATACTATGGGTGAGGCTGGAACTAACCCAGAGTGCAGATTTGCCCCATATTTGGTAAATTTCTTCACTTCTGACATGTTTGCAAAGCCACGGAAGCAATTACTTTGGCCAAAAAAATTGTAATTTTGAGATTTGATTTCCTCCCAATTGCAGTGAATTATCCATGAGCGGTTTAAAATTTGATGACACGCATATATAATTTAAAGTAGTTCTGACACTTGCCCATAATTTAAAGGAGTTCACAAAATAACTTCTGGTTTGTAAATTGGAGCACATATGGAAAAGCTGAGCTTGGATCCCTGCTGATTAGTGCTGGCACTGCAGACACAGCCTGCTCCTTGTGCAGTTTGGAGCGTGACCAGTTCAAATTTTTACAGCAGGAAGAGTTTTCTAAAGCAGCTTTAAAGTGAATGTCAGAAGATCATTAGTTGATATGCAAATAAAGAAATTATCTATCACAGAAAAGCCTTTTCCTTCCCGCTGAGGAATTGAAAGTTGTTTCGCCACTTAGAACAATCTCATCTCCCAGCCCTGCTTGTGTTGCTTGGCGAGTGCTGCCCAAAATCTGATAACCTTGGCAGTGTGAGGCTTTGGGAGCCTCTGCTTTGCAAGGTGGCATTTGCAGAGCTGCTGTTGAAACCCCAGCTGAAGGAAGCGACAGTCTCATCACTCCAGTGCCCACTAAAACATCTCAATGCGAGGAGGAAAACAGCTGGCAGGCTGAGATGAAGCCTGATTGCTTCAGCCCGTCCTCCTGGCCTGCAAAGCGGCTTTCCAAAGCAGGAGGGATCTTGAATGGGGTTAGTGGGAACTGGGAACATGATCTTTGGCAACTGTGTCCCATCTGGCAGGGCCACACGTGTGATGGTGCAGTGAGTTACAGCTGGAGCTGTAGGACCACACCAGGGTCTGCTTTTTTCAGCAGCCTCAGCTCAGAATGGCTTTTACCACCTCTTCTGCAGCACTGGGTCCTTTGAGGGCTCATGGCAGAGGAAAGCAGGACCCTGTCACGCTCTGGGTGTCTCTGAGCTGTTGTCTCTGGACTTGCCTGTGGCTCTCACCCAGCCCTGAGTTAGATCTGCAGGGAATTGTGGCTACAGCAGCGGGAACTTCTTAAATAAACATGCAGAACAATGAATACCCAAATCCTTCTGGCCACAGAACTACCCCCAGAAGCTGTCACAGATCAAGCACCAGGCAGGTCTGCAGCTCCCTTCCCAAGATGTCCAAAACCACTTGGGGTCAACAGTTTGGAAACCATTTGTTTGTATCAGAAAAGCTTTTTCCTCCTTGAAACCAGGGTGAGATGATCTGGGTGAGATGAACTCAGGTCTGAGTGACTCACCTTACACCAGGAGCCCGCTGGAGACTGCACTCTAGTTTAAGGTGGCTGAAAAATGACTAGAAAGAATACTTTAAAAATGTGGCCATTGCCTCAGAGCTAGCACTCCTGGGAGCCACCAGCCAGCACTGAGGCCACTGTCCCCTGTTCCTGCTGTCCCCAGTAAACACCTTAGGGTGACCAAGCAGTGTGTGCTGATGAACAGGTACTGGCTCATTTCAGCCTCAATTTCTTTACAGACCAGACAAAAGCTTGAGCCCCCAGGTTTGCTTTTGGACTCAGCCCAGGCAAAGGCTGTGGTTCTGTTGGAGCAGACCTGGGCACTGTGAGACCTTGCTGACCTGTGGTTTTTTACTCTCTGCTTTGGTTCCTTGTGAGGGTTCTGCAGCTCCATAATGAGAACCAGATCTACAGTCCCCTGTTCCCTGCTGCAAGTGCTCATGGTGATGGAGAACCTTCTCCTGAGGGAGAGAGACTTCACCACAATTTATATCAGTCCAAAACCTGGTACCAGTCCAAAACCTGGTGGAAGAAACTCTTGGTGAAGACATTCTTCAGGCACCCTCTGCTTATGCTGCTCTTACCTTCTGTATCCCACTGCTCAAAGCCAGCACTAGTGGAAATTCCAGCTCTGTTGTATCTGCCTGTCACTGCTGCACGGTTATTTATCTCCACACTGCTGCCACTGAGGTTTAAGAACTTTGTTTAGTCCCTGAGTCTGCCCCCAGCTCTGATGATGTCAAGGATCTTTGTGCAGTTTGTAAAATTACCCATTCATATAAATGTGCCTGAATCGTTTCCATGGGAACACCTGCTCCACACAGGGAAATGTGATTTGCCTTTATTAATAAATACGGAATCTTGGGGTGCCTGGGCTGGAAAAGGAGTGGCTAAGAAATAGTGCATGAGAGCACAAGCCCTGTGTCAGCACAGCCAGCAGCAAGACCGATGCTTGGGGGAGAAAATCTGAGATATCAGCTCAGGCTGAGCCCTCAGGTGTAGCTCAGAGCAGGATTCCTGATGCTATGAGAAGATTTGGACTTTTCATTAATGACTGAGAGCCACCAAGGTGTCACAGGTCTTACTGTCCCTGC
Source organism: Brachypodius melanocephalos (assembly GCA_013398615.1). NCBI lineage: Eukaryota > Metazoa > Chordata > Aves > Passeriformes > Pycnonotidae > Brachypodius > Brachypodius melanocephalos. Next base: position 2,909,775 of record VZSR01003022.1, read on the forward strand.
AGGGTCACCTGGGGTGGGTCACTGCGAGCAGCTTGTCCTCCATGGGGAGAGCACAAAGGTCTGGGCTGAAGGTTCTTCAATTAAGTGACATTTCATAAAACCAGCCTGTGACTCGAGGGAGCTGGGCTTCTGCAGCAGCTCTGGAGACTGAGGGGGAAAAGGGCTGGATGTCCTTTTAGTATGGAGGGAGGCAGCTGAGGAGCTTCTCCTGGAGCCCATGCTGGTAGGGAATTATTTGGCAGTTTTAAATTATTTTGTTCAAGCTTTATGTTGGAGAGAATAAACCAAAGAAGTGAATGCTTCAGGAAGGTCTTGGGTTTTTTTGTTTTTTTTTTTTTTTCTTTAGTGGATAAAGAAGCCCTCTCCTCAACCCTCCCCTAGGAGGGTACAGGAGCACTTAAATTCAAGTGTCTCCATCCACATGCCAACCAGGCAGGCTGTTTAGCTGGTCCCCTTTGCAGCCAGCTGCATCTGTGACCTGGGATAGGAACAGCTACTCATCAAAATGATAAACTGAGAGTTTAATGTCGTTAATGCATTTCTGTTTGCAAGTGTTTAGCCATAACCTGAACGAATCACAAAGCAGCTAATAAAGGATGGGATAAACCTTGAGGGTTTTCTGTTTGTTAGTTTGGACTTTTCCCTGTTTTTGTTATTCTGGATGTCAGTATATCCCAGAGACTCCTCTCAGTTCAGACTGGCAGTTCAAAGTTGTGCCTGTGGAGATCTCTGCAGCAGAAGTTCAATATACAGCATAGCTGTGATCTTTAGAGTCCCCTGGGGATTAGTGGAATTAGAAAGCTGGAAATATGAAGTGAAAAGCAGCTGTAAATGTACAGGACCAGCTCCATTCCTGCTGCATCCCTTCATGGCAAGGCTGCAGCAGCCTCTGAGAGTTGGGGGTAAGGGACCCTTATTTTCTGGTCACTTTTGATGGCATTGTCTTTTTTATATTTTCCTTGCCCTTTGACTGTCTCTTGTTTTCTCCATTTGAACCTTGCTCTTTCTCTCTCTCATCTCAGTGTCACTCTTGGGCTGTAGCTCTGCCTCAGCCTCTCTGTTTGTCCTGCTATTTGTCACATCAATTCCACGGTGCTCGGCACCTTCTGAGAGAAGTCAGCTAATCCTACTCCCAGCCCTCAATCACAACCCATGAGGAGTGATATTTTTCAGACTCCTCTAATTCCAGGGAGTATTAAACTTGGAGATGAGGGCTGAAAACAACGCGTGGCAGTCACAGCGCATTTGTTACTGAGCACCCACGTTAAAGCAGGATAAATGATCACATACCGCCTGCTGCTTTTAATGAAGCCTGAATTCCCAAAGGGGATGCTCCTTTGAGCAGCAGGGATGTGCAGAGGAGCTCACCGTGGCAGGTTTGAGCAGCAGAGGCCAGCAGAGGGATCCCTGGACTGCTGCTCTCCCTCCTTCTTGCTTTGCTGAGAAATTCCAGGTGTGACAGGAGTAAAAATGCCAAGCGATGGGAGCGCAGCATCCGGTGTCTGCTGGAGCATCCGGGCTAAGGGAAGCAGTCTGTGCCTGATCTCCTGCCTGCCCTCAGCCCCACCCTCAGTGCTCAGTGCCTGCTCACTGCTCCCAGCAGGATAAGCTGGATGGATTTACCAGGAGAGAAAGGCTCCTGAAGTCAGTGTCTGTATCCCTGATGCCGCTGGAGCTGGGGTGGTGCCCACATGCCACGGATGCCGTGCAGGCATGGAGAGTGAGGATCATTTCAGGAAAATGGAGGTTTATTTTCCATCTCTTCTCAACACAGAAGAATTACAGTAACACGAGTCCTTCCGAGTGCCAGCAGAGCCCTCTTATGTGGGCTGGGTACCAAGATCCTGCTCTGGAGCTGTGGAAGGGCTGGAATTAGCGGATGGAGGCACGGACTGTTCCCTCAGCTCTGTCTGCATCACAATTTTCACAAAGGTCAGCGCTGTGATGCCAGCCTAGTTCCCTTTCTCTCAGCTGCAATCACCGCTGATGGCTCAGGGACGAGGCGGCTCCGGCTCTCTTCCTGGAAGATTGACTCACTGGGGTTCTTTGAAGCTGGATCCTGCTGCTTCCCTTTCAGTTATCTTCCAGACAAGACCTTCCTCATGCTCCTTTCCCTTCTGTGGTTACAGGATGACCCTGTGCGTTGCACGCCGTGTCCCGGTGGGGTGACACTGGTGGCATGTGCGTGGCCCGTGTCCTGTGTGTCACACTCAGGTGGTGGCTTTCCTGTTGGGTGCCACCCTGGGTGTGCTGCAGTTTTGCACTCACGAGGGTGAAGGGTTTGCTTTGGTGTGAGGTGTGCCCTGAGGCCCAGCTTAAGGCCACTCTCTGGTGTCTATCTCAAGGTGTGAGGATGTCCCCACCGCGCTCCTCATGGCCACATGTCAGTCCTGACCATGACCCCACCTCCCTTCTCTGCTTTCCTTGCCTGAGGAGCTGCCTCTCAGCTCAGAGATGCTGAATTTTTAACCCCAACAGGCCGATTTTCGCCATTTTCTCCCTCTGCCTTTTTTGCTGTGGCTCCTCCTGATGTCCCCGCGAGGAGAGGTCAGGGCAGCAGCTGAAGCCAACTTCTGCTTCTGGCAGCCTTTTGTTTGTACTCTTTATCTTTGAGATGAATGTTTTACACCACTTCCCACCCTTTCTGAGACAGCCATCTCAGAGGGAGCTTCAGAAAATGGCTCCACAAAACGTGATCTCTAACAACCGCGTTTTCCTTTCGCGGCGGCGTGACTTTGTCAGGAATGACCTGCAAACCCCCAAAATTTCTCATGAAAAGCCATCATCAACCACCCTGTCTCACCCTGACATCCTGAAGACCACGGGCTGCTCAACATCTGATGCATTTTGGCACCCTGGCTGGTTTGTGGCCATTTTTTTTCGTGTGTTATTTAAGATGTGTTTTGGCAAAGTGATTATTTTGTGGCTGGTTTTCTGTGTGTTTTTTGAACTTGGGTATGAAAATGTCTGTGATCTATTACCAGCCAAGGCCAGAGACAGACCAACAGCATGATTTATTGTCTCCTAGAAGTAGAAAACAGCTTCTGTCTCTGAAGAGGCTTATCTTCCATTCAGTATCTTAAAATCTTCCATCTAATAACAATTAAATAGATCTTTGAGAGCATATTCTATCTTAAGACTTATGAGATTTAAGCCCTGGAGAACAGTTTAATACTTAAAGTGAAAGCTGCATAGCTCTAAAACAACCAGGTCTGTTATGCAGGAAAGGTGGTTTTTAATGTTAGAGAACATTTTCAGGTTTCTCTGTGATAGAAGCACATTAATTTGCCAGCAGAGAATTTTCTGTGCATCTGAAACAGTTTTAAATTCATTTATATAAGGTAAAAAGACAATCTGAGCCATCACTATATTAGGAGGCATTTAAAATCTTGTAGGACCAACTAAAATGTGTGTAGGTACAGCCAATAAATGATTTGACACAGGGTTTTGCAACACCTTTGGAATAGCTGAGGTTTTGCTGTTCCATTTTTCTTCTGTAGCTCACAGAGGCTCTGACTCACTTTATCAATGATTCTTGCAGCAATCTGCTCTTGGCAGGATGAAAAAAAAAATGCCCCAGTGGAATTTCTTGGCTGTTTTTGACCCTGAGGCCAAATCTTCAAAGGGAAATGCTTTTGTGCTTGCTGAACAAGGAAGGCTGAGGTGGTGGGCAGGGATGCAGCTCAGTGAAGGACGATTTACAGTGGGCCAGGGTGTGCCTTGCCACCATATTTTGGGGGAATTTGGCTTATTTTGCCCTGCCTTGCTGATGAAATGCTTTCTTGACTATAGAAGTGTTTCTGTTGAGCAATGCAGAGCTGCTGCTGGGATGAATAATTCACGAGGAAATCAGCCTGGAAGAAACTTGCAACATTCAATCAGATTAATTGTTTTTTTTTTCCTTTTTAAATTCAGGCTATTGCTGACCCAATTTATCTGGAGGATGAGTTTAGCTGATCTGGACAGACCAGAGATTAATTTAACATTAGAACCGGCGGGGAATGATGTGATAATGAAATATTGAACCCTTTTGCCACTGGATGCTCTTCCCCTCCCAGCGAGGGCACATCCTGTGCTGGCTGCTCCTGTTGCCATCTGGCATCTGGATGAACATGTGGCTTGGTATCTGGAGAGCTGGACCAGAACTCAGAGATTTGGGATTTGGACACATGCAGAGACCTCTGTAACTGGTTATTCCCAGGTGCTCTGGCTCTGGACACATCCTCAGTGTTGTTGGGAGCTACTGCAGCTTCATTTGGGGAAATATTTCTGCTGGTTTCGTTGTTCTTTTTGCCGCCTCTCTCGTTTTCTGGTGTTTGGATTTGTTTTCCTCCTCTGCTAGACGGGAATATGCAAAGCAGGGCTTGATTTCAGAGTAGGAGGAGGGATCTGAGGAATGAGCATCGAGTCAGAGACAGCCAAGAAAACCTGTGGTGCAGGATGACAAAGCCCAGCAAGGCAGCCTCACTTTTCCTGATTATTTTCAGGGTTTCCTTCATTGCACCTTTTCTCTATTGTACTGTGTGGTTAACAGCTTCAACACCACAGTAATATTTTCTTTAACTCCTCAATCCCTTCTGAATGAAACATTCCCTCTATTGTAAGACATAAAAGAAGACAGCATTTATGACTCGCAGAGCTGCTGGACCTTTTCATACTCCATAAGAGCAGGGAAGCATTGGCAAATGCCAGCAGAGAGCTCAGCAATACCTGGAGTGATATCACACTGCCTTGGTGGTGGTGGGGTGTTGGCCTGGCAGCTTTGAAAACGAACATGCAATTTTGAATCAATTAGAAGAAGCACTAAAATTACTAAAAAAATTACTAAATTATTAAACTAGTAAAAAAATTACTAATTACTAAAAAAATCCTTTTTTTTTTTTTTTCTTGGTACAATTGGAACAAGAGTTGAGGTACAATGCCCCTGCAGCTGGCAGTGTGATGTTTGCTGAGCATGCTGGTCATTTTTTGATCTCAGATGTTAGTGCTGTTACTGATGGAGTGCATTGGTTTGCTCAGGGGGGTTCTCTACAGGATTCTCAGCCAGTATTGACACTGCTGCTGTGTGTCCGTACCTGGTGATTGATCTGGAGGTACACTGTGGGGTTTTTTTGCCCATTGCAGGTGTCTGCTCTGCCATATCCTCCTGTGGACACTCAGGAGTCAGTGCTGGATGTGGGAATGGCTTCATTGCCACATCCCCTCCAAGAGAAGCGATTTGTGTGTGTCCTGCAGGTCCCACACATTCCCCCTCAGAGCTCTACAGACACTCAGAACTTTCTCAGGCTGGCACTGGGGTTTTTCTATCCCCAGCTGTACCCTGAGTGCTGCCCTCCAGCAGCACTTCCCATTTTCCTTGTGCTTCCCATTGTCCTGAGATGGTGCTCAGTAATTCTGCCTCATTAAGAATTCCTAAATGTGAGATGAGGTTCACAGCAGAACACGTTCAGACTTTAGTTACCAAGATTAAAGCGTGAAGAACTCGCTGCTTGTGTTGTAAACCTGGAAACGAGCAATTATAAGAACAATCAGTCCTGGATAATTGGGGTTTTAAGTGGTTTTGCTCTGTCCTCTCCAATTCAAGGCCCTCTGAGTTGTGCTGTGGGCTCAAGAGGTTTTCACATGCTGCTTACCCTTGGCAGAGAGCCTGGGAGCTGAGGCATTTTATTCTTGTGTCTGGAGTTGAGAATGGAGCTCACATCTCCTGCCTGTAATTGTCTTTTAAATTACTTCTGCCCTGATTTGACTGAGACTTCTTAATAGATATTCCTGAGCTCCTGACAGAGTAACAGTTGGGGGTTTTTTGCACCATAAAAAGCAGGAAAGAAAAAGAGGTTAATTATAAATGCTTCCTGTGAAGCTTGGGAAGTGCAAGGCATGAATTACCAAAGCTCTATGGAGACAGCCCAGGTCACCTTTTCCATTATCAGCACAGTTAACAGGGTGCTTCATCTGGATGTGTCTGCAGGAGCAAACACACCCATCCCAGAGCCTGTGCTGGGACCTTGGGTGCTGCAAACTCCCTGATCCAGCAAGAACTGGCATAAAATCTGAGATGGTGTGTGCTGAAGGGCTTGGCTGGGAACAGCTGGGGCTGTGTCAGGGGAGATCAGAGATGGCCTGGTTATGTCCCAACAGCTGAGAGAGAATCCAGAGGGTGAGGGAAGGACAGCAGATGGGATGATGGATAGCTGACGGGATGATGGACAGCAGGAACAGGGTGTTCATCCCTGCTGAGCCTGGGGCCAGCACTGTCTGAGCTGGGTGTGTTACCCGTGCTCCTGCCTGGATGTATGATCCCACGTGAAGTTATTTTTACAGTGGGGACAGTGCACAAAGGGTCACAGGACATCATAGCCAGCCTCCCTGAGCCAATTTTAGTCCAATGATCACGGCCATTGGCCTCCTCCCAAAATGGTGGTGGTCATCACACAGGAATCCCTCACCCCAGGCTAACCTTAGCAGACCTTTACTTCCAAGGACAAGTGAAGTGCCAGGTGAAACCTCAGGCCGTGGTACCCGCTCGTCCTGGTTTAGGGCAAATTTGGGAGAAAACCTCTGGAGGGGGTCCCTCCAGAACAGCAAATTCAAGCTGTCCCTCGCCCAGCTGGTTCAGGAAAAGATATCCTTGGAGAAAAGTGGGAAAAACCCTATTTATTTAACAAGCAAAATATCCACGAGCATAAAAAATGAATAATACAAAGCAATAAAACCTCTCGCTGTTCAAAGAGATGGCAAAATTGAGAAAGTCCTTGCTGTGGGTTGTAGCTCAGCTCTCTCAGTCTCTCATCAGTCCCTCCTGTGCTGGAAAATGCCATCCTGGGCCCTGGTGGGCCCAAGGTGTGAGCTCTGGGTGCTCCTCTGGGTTTTCTGTTCAGAGCAGGGTTAAACAGTCCCAAGAAAAAGGAAAGAAACAAAACAGTCCAGGGAAGTTCTCTGTCTCAGCTAGCTAAAAACTAACTAAAAGCACAGAGGCACAGACAGCACAGCCCAGGAGCAGAATGTGGAGTGTTACAGTTCTGGTTTCTGTTTCTCTGCCAAGGTCAGGATTAAGACACAGGAAATGTAGATATTGAGTTCAGACTTGGATGTTTATTAATTCTTATCTATATTACAGTGCCATAAGCTGTGAGTTCTGCAGTACCTCTAGTTAACAAGGCGCAAAATGGAGCATTTCTCTATCTCTACCAGGTCCTTTTCAAGGACAATCTGTCCAATCATGAAATGATACCGAAATTATTTTTATTTTAAACCCAATAACTAACTACTTGGAGTCTGCAATGCAGACTTTACTAATCAATTGCAATTACAGAAAACCACCCAAACCCATGAAGAAGGAGGAAGAAGAAGGTGAAGAAGGAGGAAGAAGAAGGTGAAGAAGGACTCAGACAACACCCAAAGCCCTCCATCTTGACTCACACATACTACTGTATACTAAACCCCCAAAATCTAAGTTTCCAGAATTCCAACAATAGAGGAGTGAGAACAGTTTCTGAAAACAAACTCAGAGCTTCTCTTTCTCCCCCTTTGCGCTCACAACAAATCTTAAAGGTGTAGAACAAAATATCTAAAACAGAACAGACAATGGGAATACAGAATCATAAAGTCACCCTAGGACACCAGTGCACCCTGAGGGAGTTTCCCAGGGCTTGCTGTGGTGTCTGGGTGCTGTGGAGGACCAGGGGCTGGCCCAGAGGCTCTGAGTGCTCTGGTTTGGCCAAGCCCTGCCTGCAGAGTGAGACTGTCAGGAGCTGGCAGGGTGAGGAATGGGGGAGCCCCAGGCTGTCCTGGACAGGGACCCTGCCCAGGGGGCAGTCATGGGGAATTACAGCCCCAGGTCACACCGTGTGTCCTCTGTGGGGTGGTCGTGGTGAGGGTGAGAGTGGGTGTAACTACTCAGGGTGAACCCTTGAGACACCTCACCTGTTCAATGAATTTGTTTGAGAATCATTTTCCAGTTAGAAACCAGGACTAGCAGGAGAGATAAAATGTGGCTCATATCTCTCACCATGTCAGAGGAGGAGGAAGACAAACACATGTGAGAAAATGCCTTGAGATTTCACTTAAAGTGACTTTTTGATTGTTCCATTGAGCTGACATCCCACTCTGATGCATTTCTACACTTGCACATTTGAGTCATGTTATGGCAGTTAATCAAAACTACCTCTGCTACTAATGCTGTTCCCCTGAACAGGCTGATAAAATCTATGAGAAGCCCTGAGGCTGCCTAATTTACAGCACAAATTATTACTGAGCTCAGTTTTTATGACCTGTGCTGTTGTCCTGCTTTATTTTCGTGCTCCTTGCTGCTCAGTGCAACACAGGTGCCAACTGAAGTACACCCCAAATCACGAGATTTTAGCATTAATGTGGTTATGACAAGTATAGCTGGATTCTTACTGTGGAGGCACAGCATTCCAAAGCCTTCTGAAACCAATCTGGCTTTTACTGGTGCTGCTCTAATCCCATCTCTGCTCCCACATCCTCATCCCAGCCCCTCTCTCTTTGCAGTCCTCAGCTGGGGGCTGGGAAGACCAACGGAGTCTGGGGAGAAAAACACTGAGTACGTGCTCAAAAGCACCGTTGTGTTTTGTAATTCCTCCTTCTCCTTGAGGAGGTTTGGTGACCAACAGAGTTTGGGGAGAAAAACACTGAGAACATGCTCGAAAGCACCATCGTGTTCTGTAATTCCTCCTTCTCCTTGAGGAGGTTTGGTGACACATTCAGAGCTACAACCACTCTGAGCATCTCTTCCACAGTGTGCAGCTGAGCACTTCTGCTCTGTGGAAGAGTTTGAGTCTGTCCACAACTTAAGATGAGATTTCAATTTTTTTTTTTTTTTTTTTTTTTT
>VZSR01003022.1:2924011-2947123 GCA_013398615.1 Brachypodius melanocephalos
AAACTGAAAGCACCACCTGTGTGCCCCCATGGTGTGGGCAGCACTCCAGGCCACAGCTCCTGCCCATGCTGGGGTTTCTGCTGCTGGACCCCAGCCCGTCCCACACTGATAACATCGGGGCTCTCTGTGTGAGCCTGCTCCTGGCCAGCTGCACTGGGCACTGCATGGGCTGGGGCACAACACTGGAGGGGGCTCAGGACTGATGTGATCAGTCCCTGCTGCCCCAGGGAAGCCTGGCTCCATCCCTGATCTCTGCAGCATATTCCTGATTCTGCTGGGGTGGGGACTGACTGATAAAGATGAGATAGGGACAGCATCTCCTAGTCCCACCCCTGCCTTTTGATATTTTCGTTTTCTGCTGAGCCTGTGGCACATCCCTGCCCTTTACTGGGGAGCTCAGACTTGCCAGCACCTCAGTGCCAGCAGACCATGTCCCTGAGGAAGGAGGGAACCTGAGCGAGCCCAAAAATCTGCAGAGGCAGAGAGGATCCTGTTAAGTGTCACTCCATGAAGTCCTGCCCCTCCATTCAGGTCGCCTCCTGGGGAGGGAGACTGCCACATTCCAGCCAGTAAAGATGATTCTTAAATTGCCATAAAACAGCTGGACACCAGCAGTCATGGAGGCTTTAACCATCCTGACCCTGAACTGTGAGATGCAAACCAGAGTTTGTTCTACTTGTTGGGCACGTAGGGATCAGAATTCCTGGATGCAAATCATGCTGGAGTGTTTTGGATAGCTGCTGCTTCTGGGAGCAAACGATACTGAGCCATGAAATTCTTTCAAAATGTCCATTCAGTGTGACATCAGTGCTGGCACTGAGATGTCTGTGTGTTCCCTCTCCCACCACTGTCTGCTTTTTCACTCTGCTTTTTGCAGTCCAAAAGCCACTGGAGCTGCTGCTGATTGGAATAAACAAAATGCAGAGTCCCATCAGAGAGTTGGGATTACTTAGAGGAAAAAGAGGGAAAAAAAAAAAAAAAAAACCCAGAAAGAAAAAAACCCTGGAATAAATTTCAGTGCTTGGGGGAGATGAAACCATGAGCCCTCCCCAGAGCAGGCACTGTGTGAGTATGGGTTTCTCCCAGTCTCAGTGCTGGGCCAAGCCCTCCTCCTCACAGGGAATTCAGTCTGTGCTCTCTCTTGGACAGAGAGAGAAATTAAAAACCCTGGTGATTTCATAAGGTGGAAAAGTGTCCCGTTGTGAGAAAGTTTACACTACCCAGCCCTTCTGAAGAGGCCAAGGTAATGTTTCTGTGAAATGTGGCATTGCAGGATGAGTCCTAGCTAAAAAAAAATCAGTGATGATAACATCCATTCCTCTTGGGAAGGATTCAGATTCCTTTCTTGCCTGATGTGTATGGTCTTGGCTTCTAAACATCTGCCTACTTAATTTCTTGTCATTGCTGCAGCAGCACTAACAGCCTAAGAATTTGCCATCCATCTCTTGACACCATGCCTTGAAATGGTAATTTGTTCCTCAGGCCTCAAAAAAAGGCAGGACCTGGATGTTTTCCTCATCCCAGTGTCCTGGACAGCCAGTCCTGCTGGCAGCGGAGAGGACTTTATTCCTCCTGTGTCTGTTCCAGTGCTCTGGTGGGTATCTGAGCCTGCTGTCACAGCCCCAGCTCTGCAGGAAGGCTTTCCTCAAAGTGGTCATAGGAATTTGACTGATTGGGGATAATTTTCATGGTCACTCTTCATGTCAATGCAGCCACCCAAGGCAGTGGGAACCAATTCCCTTCTTTTTCCTTTGGGCAACGCTGAAAAAAAATTGGAATTACCTTGCAGTTTGTAAAATTGGAGGTGGACTCCTCAGACTCGGGATGTGCCTCCACAGCTTGAGCATAAGGCAGTTCTTTCTGCTACCCTTTGAGGCAAACTTGTGCAGGTGAATACCTTGGTGTGATGAGAAGAGCAAAGGGCTGGGAATTAGGCAGGTGGGTGAATGTGTGTGGCAAAATAAAGAAAGGCATTTGTGGTGAGGTAGTCAGAATTTTTGCCCAGACTGAGGAAGAGGGAGGAGCTGGGTGTGTAATGGGACAAATAGATCTCTGCATTTTCCAAAGTGCTTTGGGAGAGAGTGAAAATCCTCAGAGAAATGTGTTTTTGCACCCATCATGGCCATGAGATAAAGCAAATATTTCTGTTGTGCCTGTGAGAGTAGAAAAGACTCTGTCAGTCTTGCTATTAATGTGCCATTATCTAAGTAGCTTCAGATACAACATTGTTATCTAATAATTGATTTTTAAAGTGCTTGTTTGAAAGCTTTCCCACCCATGTGCACACCTGCTGTTTCTCCCTACTGCAGCTTCCTTAATTTCTCATGTACTGAATGCTACAGGGATGGTAACAGAAAACACCAATAGTCAGGACAAGGGAGAAGAAAAAGGAAAAATGAAGATTTGCTCCCTCCTGTGCTCTGTCTCCTGCATTCCCTGTGTCAGAATGGCCAGCATTAATTTCACTCCCAATTACAATGCCTTGGCAAGGCTGAGCTGGAACAGAGACTGGACAGAGTAGAGAATAAAGCAGATATTTATTAAAAGGCTTCCAAAATACACCTTGGGCAAGATAGAGCCTGGCCAGGGCTACACCCAAGATGGACCCAAAATGGTCATGAGGTCTCACACTTTGACAAGTTTGGGTTCATTTGCACCTTGGGGTTGAATTGTCCCATTCCAGCTCCAGGTTCTGCAGTCCCATCCTTCTTGTTCCTCCCTTCAGCCACCCTTGGTTGTGCTTTTGGGGCTGAAAGTTGTCCTTGGTGTGCAGCAGGAAAAGGATTTGTTTTGTGTCCGTGCTGTGTGCAGAGCTGAGTGACCCTGACTGTGAGCTCAGAGCTGCACCCCTGGGTGCACAGGATGCGAAATACAGGGAAGAGAAAACTGAAGTCCTCAGTTGAAGCGGGGCTCTGAGAGATGCACCCTGTGCTGCAGAAGGTGGGCAGGGGCTGGGGGCAGCAGTGCTCAGTCCCAGGGGGCAGCAGGGGTCAGCAGGGTGCTCGTGCCCACCCTCAGCAGCCATTGAACTATATTTAGTGCCGTATTTATAGAACTGCAAATAACAGTGATTTGCTGTGGGGCCTCAGAGCACTCAGCTGTAGACTCATGTGAAGCTCTTTGATTGTGGTTTGGTGCAGCAAGGTACAATTTTCTGCGGGATAACCACATGCCTCACAATGCCAATCACACTGATTTTCTGCTGCTGTCACACAGTGACAAACAGCATCCAGGGCCCACCAGGTACAGAGGGTGTGGGAGCTCCTGGGATGCTGGTCTGCAGAGCCAGCCACATCTCCTGTGATTTCTGTGCTATCCACAAAATCATGAGTCAGGTGGGAGGCTCAGATTTGTTGATGCTCTGCTGTGATGCAGATCTAGCCCAGAGCTCTGTGTGGGGATTCCCATTAGGTCTGGCCCCTGCTGAGACGGAAATCTCCCCAGGATGGGGAGACACGTGGAGGCTGTAGGAGGGGATGGACATTGAGGTCACCTGCTTGAAGCTGGGATGGGGTCTCTGCCTGTTAAGAGACTGAACTTCTGGGCCACCCTGGATTCGTCACTGGGCAGTCTTTACATCCATTTGTGCATTATAAGTGTAATAAAGTGCTTGCAAGTGCTGCTTTCCCCTCCTGGTGTGTGCAGAACCCAGACCTTGTCCCCTTCTTGCTCGAGCTGGGTTTGCTGGTTTTGATATGCTCCTGACAAGCTGCTGCTGTTGAGGTTTTTCCAATCAAATGGATGCAGAGAAAATAGAAATTCACTGTAGCCCAATACATCTTTCTGTTTCAGGGGTGATGAAGGGCAAATTGTTCCTCTCTCTGGGGGTTTTAGGTGCTGTTATTACCAGGCTCTTGTGTTCCTCTGGCTTGGCTGAGCTGGTTTGGCACAAGAGGTGCTTAGAAGTGTGGAGGTGATGTCAAGCAGGTGTGATACAGATCTCTGAGAAAGTCTTGGAAAATTCTATGGGTGAAAGTCAGGGCTGGTGGGTTTTGAATGTCTCCAGTGACCCTTTACCCAAAAAACACACTTACTCTTTCCAGGACTGAAAGACAGCTCTGTTATCTCAGTGGCTGATCCATCAGGAATGTTAACACAGTGGGTTAGGAGGAACATGGTGCTTTTGCTCACGTGCACAGCCATGAACACCCCACTCATCTGCTTCTGTCAAGCACAAAAGGACCATCCAGCTGCTCTTCCAAACACTTCCATGCTGACATGACCACATTCATACACCCACAGCTCTGCATCTGCTCTCCCACGTGGGTGCTCTGCTGTCCACAGAGAGTTTTGGGTTCTCCCTCAAGGGGCAGTCTCACCCTATGCCATGCCAAGCCCTGAATGAGAACTACACATTCACAAGAATTACATAAATAAATGGAATGGGGACAGAGAAACCTCCACGAGAGAGGAGCAGCCTTGGACGGTGCCAGAACAATCCTGTTCTGCATCCCCTGCCAAACTTCACTCTAGAGAAATGCCTGCCATTTAATTCAGCTGGGGTGTATTTTTCTTCCATTTAAAAGAGCACCCTTATAAACATCACTCCAGCTCGGGGAAGATGTGCCAAGGATAACTCAGCACTGTCGGGAAAGGCAGTGGGCTGAGCAGTGTTCCCATTCCAGCAGAATTCCCATTCCAGCAGTGTTTTCATTTCCAGCAGCATTCTCATTGCAGCAGTGTTCTCATTTCAGCAGCATGCCCATTCCAGCAGCATTCCCATTCCAGCAGCATTCTCATTTCAGCAGAACTCCCATTTCAGCAGCGTTCCCATTTCAGCGGAATTCCCATTTCAGAGAATTCCCATTCCAGCAGAATTTCCATTTCCAGCAGCATTCTCATTGCAGCAGTGTTCCCATTTCCAGCAGCATTCCCATTTCAGCGGAACTCCCATTGCAGCAGAATTCCCATTCCAGAAGTGTTCCCATTCCAGAAGCATTCCCATTGCAGCAGAATTCCCATTCCAGCAGCATTCCCATTCCAGCAGCATTCCCATTCCAGCTCTCCTCCCAGGACTGGCTTTTCCTCAGCCTCACCCAGGCCCCACAGCCAGGAGAAGCCGAATCTCTGGGGGATGGAGCTGTTGTCCACTTTGCCAGATGATTTCATTCTTGGGCAGAGCTCTGAGCTCTCCCTGCTTGCACCCAAATGTTTCTTGCTCCCTTTCCCAATCAACCTGGGCAGATTCACCTCTCTTCTTGGAGATCATTTTGCTCAGAAATAAGGAAAACACAGAGCTGTGTGTTAATTTATGCCAGAGAGAAGATCCAAGAGGTACAGGGCACGCTGTTGTTTCATGCACTGATCTCAAAGGACTTCAGGATGGAAAAACAAACTTTTTTCTGAGCTTTTCTTTGTCAACAGGAATGCAGCAGTGTTGGTTCAAGGCTGTTCTCTGCTGTGTGGGGAGATTTGTTCTCTCTGAGGTTCCCAGGTATTGTGCAATTTGCTGAGCTCCAGCACAGCACACCCAGGAGATCACAGGCTTGTGTGGAGAAGCCCAAGCAAAGACAATTTCTGCAGTTTTTGAATCCTACAAAGGCAGTTTTCAGGTGCAGCTTGCTGGATGGGCTGTGGGCAGCTGCAGTGGGTGTCAGTGCAGCTCTGGGAAGTGTTGTGCACAACTCAAGCTCCCAAAGCTGCAAATTCAGCAGCTCCTCCAAGGAGAAACAACTGCACTTAACTAATCCTGGCTCATTGGAGTAGCTTGCTCTCCTGACTTGTGCCTTTCCTGCAAGCTGATAGCTGACCCCTTTGGGCAGCATTTTTACATGTCACTGATGGATTTACCTGACCAGACAGAGAAGCTCTAAATACGCCAGTGCAGCTCTTCCATAAGCACATATCCAGAGATATCCATTCTTTTCACAGCAGGGCAGAAAAGCTGCTCTATTACTCAATGGGAAAAAAAAATAAAAGAGGGGGGAAAAAGGGGATATTTGCTGCAATGACTCTGGAGGCAGCTGCATAACCTGGCTCAGGAAGGGCAGAACAATCTCACAGAGGGGTAACAAGCACAGGCTGAGCTCTGCTCTGCTGCAGACGTGACCTGTCCCTTGCTCAGGAACACGGATGTGGGCATCTGGCTGCAGGGCACCAGCTTTGTACAGGATTAAAGCCTCTCTGTTTAAAGTAGTAAACACCTCTGCTCTTACCATCAAGCAGCTGAAATTTGTTGTTTGTGTCACGCTGCTTTTGAAGCCATTGGTTATATTTGTGGCCCCACTGTACTGAGAGCATCTGCACAGGCTTTGCAAGAAGTTCTCAGTGTCCAGGGGAATTTGTGTCCTAAACAGAGGAGAGGGACAAAACTGGAGGAAAGAAAAGGCAGGTTGGTGATGAGAATCTCAAACACAGAAAAGTTGTTTGGATGGCCTGGGTTCACATGAAAGGCTGTGTTGGAGTCAGTTTTACCAAAATTTCTTCCGTTTCAGCCAAGTGTCTTCAGCACATCTCCATTGCTGCCCTCCATGCCGTGGGGATGTGGGTACAATAACACCTCCTGCTGCTGAGAAGGGTGTTTTGTTCTTCAGATATTGGGGTATAAGCTAGACTTTTGCTCTTCATCACCTTTGAGAAGATTCTTTTCCTCCAAGGTAGTGTCTAAAGCAGGTATTTGTGATTCTTAAGCTAATGCAAGATTATCCTCAATCACTGCAAACTTGGTTTGCCTGTGGGTTTCTCTTTTTGATCAAGGATTTTAATATTCCTGTGTCCCTACAGAGTGGGAAAATGAACGTTTAGGTCTCTGCTGGCTGAGCACAGCTGCTCCATGCACTGCAGTGCAATTTTTTTCCTTTAACCTGGATAGGGAGCCTGGGGATGGGAGCTCCATGGGTGGGATGGAGCCCAACTGGGCACAGACTTACCAAACCTCCCCGGGCAAAACAACCACAAGAACAGCTTCAGTGGGATCTGCATGAGTGTCCAAAGTCCTGCTGGTTCTGGTTGTTTTCTCTCAGGGCTAATAAAGTTTCTGCTCCATCCACCGAGCAGGGATGGCACAAATCAAAGCTCCTCCCTTGCTGCAGTGCAGGAGCGTGGCAGCATTTGGTGTTTTCCTCAGAGTTTGTTCTGGTGCAGGTTGGCTCAACAGCAGATTTTTTTTTCCAGACACAGGTTTCAAAGCAAAGAAGAAATTTCAGTCAGCAGAAAGCAAATCAAGCCCCAGCAGTTTGCAAAGATGTTTTCTTCCTTAATTAGCTAAACTAAATCTTAATCAGCCCACCAGTCAGCTTGATAAATGCCCAAAGGGAAACTGCTTTTACTATTTTTGGTCCATCACAAAGAAGCCAGGGATGATGTTCTAATGAAGCCAGATGGCCAAAGCTGCTCTACTGAAACCCAGCCATGGAGGAGGAGGAAGCTGGAACAGCACAAGCTGCCCTTAAAGAGAGGAAATTTACTATTTGATACTCCAAGGAGTGGGAAACTTTAGAAATTCCACCTCATTTCGCATGGTTTTGCACAGATTCTGGTGTGATGGGGTAGGTCTCACTCTTGAATACTTCAGGTCCTAGTAGAGGGAGTAGCTAGTCATTCACGGAATCACTGGAGATCTTCACTGTTACTCATGTGGGCAGCAGAAATGCAGATTTCCTGGGCTCAGGGGGTCAAAAATGTTTGGGGTGTTTTTGGTTTTGAGTTCAGGGTTCATTTTTAGTGTAAACTGGTACAATTGCATTGACTCCAGCGGAAACAAACCTACTTTTATTGTTTAGAGACTTGTAGCTTTTCCTTGGAAAGCCTAATTTGCACGAAACAAGAAATTAATAGCCTCAGCTGAAAACATAGGGTGGGCAGGCTCTGTGCACAATTAAACACGTACTTCTTCCAGAAATCTCAGCCTGGGTGTGTCAGTCCTGGGCTCCCCGTGTGGTTTGGCCCACATTCCTCACATTCTGGCTTTCTTTTCCTTGGGCTACCTGCACATTCCAGCCAGTGCCAGGTGCTCCTGCCTTGCTCCTCTCCAGGTTTTGCAAAGTGTTGCCAAACTACCTGAGGATTTTTTTTTTTTCCTCGATAGATTTCAGTGTTGATGGTGCTCTGAGGAGCTGGGATCCAGCATTTCCCAGGTGGAATGGCTGGAATGGAGAACCTCTGACCCCCAGGGAAGGGGTCCTGGGAGGGCAGCTGGGTCAGAGACTGCTGGGGCTGGCAGCACCCTGTGCCTTGTGCTCAGAACTGGGATCTCTGCTCTGGATCCTGAAGGAATCTCTCCTCTGAGGGCAGCAGAGAGGACCAGTGACTCACATATCCACATAAATAAACATTTTTGCAGTTCACATAAACATGGAGCGACTCCATTCGTAGAACGTTTGCAGTTAATGAATTAATTATGTTCCACTCTCCTTCGAGCAGCAAGCCATAAACTAAACTAAACAATCCGCAGGAGGCTTTGCTGCCTGTGTTTCCTGTTGTGCTTCAAATAAACACAAACACAGAAAAAGCCAAAGTGCACTTCTGCTGCCCAGCGTGCTCAGATTTGGGTTCCAAATCCAGCATAGAAAGGAGTGTGGCTATTTTAATTCCCAAAGCACGTGGGTACCTGTTGCCCCTGGGGTATGGATGAAACCTCCCTCCTTTTAAGATTTTTTCCCCTTTGTGAAATAATGATTAAGAATTAAAAACCTTTGTCGTAATTCTTTGATTCTCGTGTTCATAGGGCTCAAAGAATTTCCTTACTGATGCTCACACCTCACCCCTGGCATTGCCTTTCTTTCCCACAAGGATTAATTTATTTTGAGGGTCTGTGCATTGGTGGGTGCACCCCTTGTGCTGCCTTTGGAAAAAAAAAAAATAGGTCGTGGATGTCTTGTGGCTGGAACTGCAGCTGATGCCAATGAATTAACTCTGTTATGGGACTTCCAGGATGTCTGTGAAAGGGAGATGCCAGAATTGGCCAGGGGTGGTTTTAAAAGTCAGATCTGGTGTGGCAAATCCTGTTCTGTCTGCTCCTGTGCCAGGGGATGTTCCACTCTGCCACTGAGGCAGGGTATTTCACTGATTTTTGTCATACATTTGCTCTTATTGTGCTATTTTATTATCTTCCTAGACAGCTTTAAACTAATAACAGCAGCAACTTGTAATTAAAGCTAGGAACAGTTGAAATTATGCATGCTTGAGTGGTTTGGTCTTTGAATCACAAATTGTGATATTTACACTTTCTCTTTTGGCAAAAACGTGTGCCTTCCTCACAGACAGATGGCTGCACAGGTGATAAATGTTTGGGAAGAGTGGATTTAGCAGCGAGCCTTCAATGTGCAGAGGAAACTCTGACTTTTTGACAGGTGGATTCCCTGATCTTTGCTCCTGGGAAACCAGAATAAAAGTGAGCTGCTTTGTTACTACCAGCAATGGACTGATCTGCTGCTCAGATTTCACTTGGAGATGTGGGATTTTGGGGGGGTTTTGTGGTGGGTTGTTTTTTTTTTTGGTTTTTTGGGGTTTTTTGGGTTTTTTGGGTTTTTTTTTTTGTTTTTTTTTTTTGGTTTTTTGTTTTTGTTTTTTTTTTCTGCAATGTTTGTACTGATTTTTCATTTTCACTGCACTGAAAAACTGGGAGTCAGCAAAAAATCGCCTGGTTTTGCTCTGCCTTGCCCTGTGCAGCCCACTTTCAAATATCCCTCTATATTCTGGCAGCATAATTCATTCTCTGCTCTTGCTCTCTCCTTGATTGCCTTGATTCCACCACACCTCTGATGTGCCTGGATCAGCACCCTCAGCTGAAAACCAGATCAAAGCAGGACTTGTAGATAAGATACTGATTTTGGAGGTGCAGAAGTAGTCAGCACCATTTAGTACTGACACTGTTTTCCAGGATATGGCAGCTTTGTGCAGTAAATAGAGGGCAAAGATCCCCATGAAGGGCTGGTCTGGGTCCAGGGGTGCACAGGACAATACTCAGTGTCCCCAGATGTCACTTTAAAGCAAAGCTGCCAAGCACAAGGCAGGGTCTGATAATTTTTCTTTCAATGAACCCTTCACTGTTGCACTGCAGAGACAGCTGGGGTTTGATCTGGAGAAGGAGCAGTGGCTGTGTGGAGGCCTCAGGATTTAATTGTGCATTCTGAGAAAGAAAAATCCCCAGGGCAGTGAGTCTGGGTGTGCTGCTCAGACGTGGCTGGGGCAGATATTTCAGTGCAGACATCCTGGTGTGGCACCCACAGCAGGTGCCAGTGGGGCAGCCCTGGTAAGAGGAATGGTTTTTTTCCTAGGATTTGCTCTCCAAGCTCTGCTCAGCCTTTGGCCTCTCCTTTTAATGTCTGAATTGAGAAGTTTCTGAGCACACACCTCAGAGAAATGACCTGACAATCTGGAAATTGTCACGCCCCTGGCCCTGTGGGGTGGTCACCGAGCTGGTGACCAAGAGCTAAAGTGCTCCTTAAATCCCACCTTCTCACCCAGCCAGCCTGGCCCATCTTGAGCTGTAAATGATCCAAAATGTGCAGAATATTGCCCAGTTCCTCTCTGGGAGCTTGTGCTCAGGTTTTTCTGGGTGCTTGGAGGCTCAAGAGCTCCTGGACTGGCTGTGTCCCAGCGGGTGAGGTGGGACACTCACAGGAGGAGAGGGTGGCCCTGCAGGAACAAGGAGGGGGCTCAAACTGGGGGTGAGTTTGAGTTTAAATCAGGCTCCATCAGCAGCTGAGGAAGGAGATTTGTGCCTGTGACTGCTGTGGGAATTGGGCAGGGGGTGGCTGTTTGGTGGCTTTGCCCAGGCAGGGTTTGGACAGAGGGATGCACAGCTGCTCTCTGCTTTCCTTTCTTCTGTAAGAGTCCTGTGGTTCAAACAAAATGGAAAAAGGCTTTTTAAAATTAAGTGTAAGCAAACTTATGGGTAAAGCTTCATCCTGAAGCGAGAAGTTGTGCTGTTTTGCCTCCTAAAGGCTGAAACGAGACAATTCAGAATCTGGAAAAAGGAAGAAACAACAGAATTTCCAGAAGGGTTCTTAAATTTCTGGGTGGATTTGCAAACCGTTTGGGTAAACACAGGCATCATCCTTTTCTGGCAAAGCCCATATCCAGCTGAGAACACTGCCTGGCCCCAGCTGTGCTTTGCTGCCTGTTTCAGCCACCAGAGTGGGTACCTGGCCTTTCCCAGCTGTGGGAGCTCTGATCCTTGCCCTGGCCCTTCTGGAAAACTTTGGAGTATTTACAACTGTCCTTTCTGTGAGTTTTGAGACATTGTTAATGCTTCCTGGCTTAAATGGGCAAAAAATTTTGGTGTTTTGGCTTTTATTGTCTGGAGTTCAGCTGGTGATTCCGGACTGTGGGACATCAAACACCCCAGAGATGGGGGGACTTAAGGATTTGGGATCATGAAAGAACTCTTGGCCTTACCCCACAGGGGAAAACTAACAAAATAAAATCAGAGCTATGCAAGCCCACACATATACACACTTCTCTTTCACAACAATTTCAGATTTTATTTATGCAAAGGACTGTTCTTGGGTCGTTGACTGATGATAGGTTTGTGCAAGGAGGAATAAATAGGGCACAATAATTTTGTAGCTATCATTAAACACACAATTAATCTATGTCTTGGAGGAGGCAGCTCCCTCTTTGGCTCTCACTGCTGCTCCTGCTCCCCTGTTGATATTCAGCAGGCTCTTGGGGCTGAGCTGCTCTTTGGTTTCAGGCAGAGAACAGCTCCCTGATGTTCTCTGTGCATGGCTGGTGCCCTGTAAAGTCAGTTTGGGATGCAGAGCTGGGACTCAGCTGCTTGGGAAGTGCTCAGAGCCTTGCTTGGTCCTGCAGGCTTGGAATAATCTTCCCTTAGTGCTGAAGGATGTGAGTGTTTGAGGGAGTGAAAACCAACTCCAGGCTGGGGTGGGAAGGGAAAGGCTCGAATGAAAGATCTCATCATTCAGAGATGACCCAGTCCTGACAGCAGCATCACCCACAGCCAGGCCCTGCCCCGGGGCTGTCTTTTCCCTTGGCTTTGCTGTGCTGATTTGACAAACACACCGCAAGAAAGCCCCTGCTGAGACAGCACAAACTTCAGACAAGAAGGGTGACTGTGCTGAGGCTCTGTGTCCTTCCAGGAAAACAGGGAACCCCAGCTCCTTTCCCTGGACTCTGGCATGGCCTTGTGCCTTCAACACTGCTGCTTTCAGGGTGCTCCCTGCACTGACAGAGCCATGGAAGGCGTTTTGTGATGCCTTTCTGTGAGATGGATTGCTCGGGCAGGGTTTGGAGATGATCATCAGAGCAGAGCTGCTGAGGGTGAAGGGGTCAGGCAGGATAATTGAAGGCAGATCTGCTCCAATATCTTTCAGCATCTTGTGCACCATCTGGATGAGTGTGTGACACCTGGATGGGTTGAGATTTGCAAACCCCCTGTCATTCTGGCTGTCTGATTTTAGGCAAGATGGACAGTGCTTTCTAAAGGCTCAGGCTGCAGGAGCTTTCCTTCACAACCGTGGGAACATCCTGAGCTTGTCTGGTTCTGCCTGGGCAAGGAGAAGCTAAAACTGCCATTTGAAGGAAAAAACAAACAAACAAACAAACCAGAGGCTAAACTTTACATTCTGACTCATGATAAACATCTGACTATGTAAGTGGAAAACGGGTTAAGGAAATTAGATTGGATATTAGGAAAAGTTCTTCCATGAAGGAGTGGTCAGGCATTGGAACAGGCTGCTCAAGGAGGTGTGGAATCACCATCCTTGGATCCTGGAAGTGTTCAAAGTGTGTGTGTGGCACTGGGGGACACGTGGTGAACGAGGTGGTGCTGGGGTGATGGCTGGACTCGGTCTTGAAGGTCTCTTCCAATCTTTATGATTCTATAACAAATATCTTTTTCCCATCCATGGGGTTGGAGGTGCTTTACTCTCTCTAAAGGGCTTTCACTGTGTCCAAGCCCAGAGAGTTTGGAAGCTAACAAGTACTGTCAGCTCAGGAAATGGCCAAATTCAGGATATTCCTGCCCCTCTGAGATCAGGGAGAGGCTGATCCTGAAGAGGGACTTGCTGATACACTGCACTGCAAGCAGGGTGCAGGGAAAGCTCCCTGCCCCCCAGGACCACCGCTGGGGTGTGTGGAGGGGGCTGGGAACACAGCAAGGCCCTTGCAGCTCCTGCAGCAGCTCACCAGCAGAGCTGCATGCACCAGAGCCCTCTGTCCTGGTGTGAATCTTCCCCCACTCATAACAAACTTCAATCCCACACTGGAATAGACAATGGCTTGTCCAAGTGTATTCCCCAGGGAGGCTGCATGCAGATCTTGCCCTGTCCCCATGAGCAGTGACCATTTAAACACCTTGAAGGGGAATAAGTTGGTTAAATCCTGAATCCAGGCTCGGTCTAAGCAAACAGAGCTCACTGCCAGAGGGATTTCACGCTGCAGGTCGGAGTTTGCTGCTCAGCATTCGCTGCGTTCTAATTCTGTCCCTCGGTTGTGTTGGCATTGCATCCTCATGTCCCTGCTAAGGAGGCAGCAGGGCTGCTGCAAGCAGAGGGCTCCTGCAGGGATGTTGGCAGCAGCCCACAGAAGGCACTTTTAGACTCACTGGGGAGTGCCAGACATCACAGATTATATATTTATACTAATGATGCCTTATCATTGGTGAAAGCCAGGACAGGCAGTGTATTCTTGGTGGGGGCAGGACTATGTTTATGCAGCAGAAAGGCAAAATGCCTTCCAGTGAAGGGAACAAATTGTCTCCCTAACCAAGAACCAGCATTTTATAATTGGGAGTATTAAGCACTTCAAAGAACATTGCTTTGGCTGGGGAAAATCACATCTCCTCAACCCCCTCCTCTCCCTCTGTCCTTTCCTCCTGGACTTGGTGGTGCAGGTCGGGTGCTTCAGGCTGGATGTTGCAGTTTGCCAGTGGATGCCTTGAGGACAGCAACATCAGAGGTTCCCAATTCCTCCTTGGAGGAGGGCAGAGGGTGGGTATGTTGCCCAGGACAGAGGATGCTGCTCCAATGGGTATTTGGGGTCGGTGCAGTAGGAGATGCTGAGTATTCCCTGCCTGTGGCATTGCCATGGGAAGCCTGTGCTGCTGACAAGGACCATGGTGTGACTCCCCTGCACGCACCTGTGTGACTGGAGAATCCAGCCCAGTACATACACAGCAGTGCAGAATATATGTGAGTATGACCCAAACCAGGACAAGCCACCCTGGATATGCCTCATCCCCGTTGCCCCGTCCTATCCCAAATGCAAACTGCATGGTGTGTCACAAACATCAGCTGCTTTTTCTTTATTTTGTCGTCTTCAGTCCTCATACAACTACAAATTTAGCACTACTGCTAAAGAAAAAAAAGAGCAAACTACAGCCATTCATGGGGTAACATAATTTTAAACATGGTGAGACAGCTGATATTATTAAAAATCATGGCCCTGTTATGGGTTTTCATTATTGATGGCTACTTGAGGAGACATACACTATAAAATATAAAGATAAAAAGTGAAAGGCTATTCAGAGAGATGTTCAGCTGAGTGCTGCTAGCATCAAATCAGCGGCACTGGAGAAATGAGAGCAGACACACGGCACAGCCTCTGGACTAAATGTGTGCACACTCTGGGCCTGCCAAGGCTTCACCTGCAACAATGTACACTTTAAATCAAAGCAACGTTGAAGTCAATATTGATTGTTCTTGGGGATATATTTTACCTTCAGGCACTGCTGTTCCCCAGGGGAGCGTGAGCAAGGATGTAAGTCTCTGTGCAGTGCTGGCTGCTAGTGGACAGGGATCTCCCCGAAATCCTCTGGAAGCGATTCCTCCTCTGGAAGTACCCGCTGCTGCTGCTGAGGGACCTCTGCCTGTTCTTCAGGTACTCCCGGTAGTTTTTGGTGAGCAGGGTGTAGAGAAAAGGGTTGATGCAGCTGTTGCTGTAGGTCAGGCAGGTTGTCAGGTAATTAATGTTCTTCATCACCTTGGGAGACAAAGGGAAGGACTCATAATACTGGAAGAGGAGCTGCCATATCCAGAAAGGCAAGAAGCAAGCCCAGAAGACCAGCACTATGGTGAAGATTAAATAGAGTACCTTCTGGTTGGGCAGCCTCTTGGTCTGCTTGAAGGAGGCAGTCTGTGACAGCCAGTAAATCCGAGCCAGGCGGATGTACAGGTACCCAATGACCACCCCCGGACCCACGATGCTGGTGCCAAACAGGATGGTGAGATAGACTCTGTAGGACAGCTTGCTCCAGGTGGGCAGGCAGATGCTTTTGTTGTCCCTTTGCACCAGCTGGATCATGATGAGCATGGGGAGGGTGAGCAGCAGGGACACCAGCCAGATGACCACGGCAATGGCCTTGCGGTAGCTCTTGGACCTCTTCACCGTGTCCAGGGGCTTCAGCACGGCGAAGTAGCGCTCTGTGCTCATGACCGTGAGGGTGAAGATGCTGGCGTGCATGGTGAGGAAGTCCAGGCTGAAGAGGATGCGACAGCCAACGTCCCCAAAGTACCACTTCTGAATGAAGTAGGTGCCGACGATGAAGGGGATGGTGAGGAGGTAGAGCAGGTCGGCCAGCGCCAGGTTGATGATGTAGATGTACATGGAGGCCGAGGATCGCAGGTAGTGGCACATCACCAGCAGGGTGTAGACGTTGCCTGTCACCCCCACCACGCACATGAGGGACAGGATGGCCCCGATGGTGCAGATGGCAATCATGTCCTCCGTGGAACCGGCCGCCCACGCGCCATCCCCGGTGGCGTTGGCGGAGGCGTTGGCTCTGATTCCGAACACGTTATCCTCACCTGTGTCTGTCACCATGTAGGGGGTGGCAGGGAAGTGGCTCTCCAGCTCGTCAGTTAGGGACATCCTCCTGGGTTTAGATGCCAGAAGCTCTGCTCATGTCACGGGGGTCCGAGGGGGCTCTTTCTGCTCTGAGAAACGCGGCTGCTGGGAGATGTTCAACCATTTCTTAGCAGTGTCTCATCCAAGGACCATCTGCATTCTCCACTAGAGGAAAGACATCAAAAACAACATATTAGAAGTCTGCCAGAGCAACACAAAAGATCATTTACCTGTCCCTGAGCACATATCTGCACTGCCTGAATGTGGCAAAGGTCTTCGGCACTGAGGGGGCTTGTGGGGCTCATGCTCTCATTACAAGAGTCCAGCTCTGAGGTGTGTCCATGGAAAAGAGATAAAAAAGGTTGTGTGGATCACTGCAACCACTTGCTGCAGCCCTTAGTTCGGGGTTGGAGGAAAAAAAATCCTTCCTAAACACATAACAATGATTTGCAGAGCTATCAGCATGATTGCTTAAACCTCTTTGCTACATTCTTAACCCTGAAGGAGCGGAAGACCCCAAAAAAGGGAAAACAAACTAGATTTATCATTTGCAGTCCGATTGTCTGTTCTGTGTTAGTGATGCATTCAAAGTCCTGTCCAGCATTCCTGCAGTGTTTTCACAGAGCAGCTTCCCTTGAATGAGAAGCTCCTCCTCTGTCCTGCAGTTTCAAACAGTATTTGAGTGATGGAGAAAAAGGCACTTCATAAAGCAAAGTGTAGCTTTCCTGTGGGATTTCTGTGTTTGTAAACACAGTGGTTTTCATGCTGTCTGTCCAGTGTGATACCAGAGATGTCCACGTGTCTGTAAAACAGATTTATTTCAGCCACAGCTGGGTGTGAACCTGCCTGACCAGCCTTGAGCAGCAAGGTGTGAGGCAACATGTGAGGCAACTCTGCACATGGGAGCCTCTGCTTAGCTCAGATTCAGAGCTGCACAAATCAGGACTGTGTTGCTTTGAATTCATTCTGGGTGTAGGCAAATGGAGAGCAAACCTTCCTCAGAGAAATGCTGAAGAAGTAGCTAAAATGCCCAGATTTTAAGGCGTAGCAAAAGCCTGTGCCATCCTAAAGGTCACTGCATACAGAAGTGCATTTGCACTGTGTATTTTACAGAACTCAGACTCTCTCATTTTCTTTGGAAAATGCTGAGGAGGAGGCTGCTGGACTGCCTTGTCCTTGTAGAGCTCAGCAGGCAAAGACTCCCCTCTGCCACTGGGCAGGTTGGATTTGTTCAATCCTGGGAATTTGCAGCTTTTCCCAGTGAGTCAGGTGTCCCTTTCCCTCCTCACCAGCTCTGACTCCTTTGCCTCTTTCCTCCCACTGTCTCCTTGGCAGGAGGATTACAGTCCCAGGCCCTCCCCTGCTGCCCTTGTGTCACCCTGTCAGTGACCTCTGTGGCACTTTAGGATGGACAATTTTCATCCTTTTCATGACCTGCTCTCACCTTCTCCCCATTACCATCTGCTGAGGATGACGAGTGCTATGGACATGTCATAAAAAACTCTGTACAAGAGAGGACAATCCGGGGCAGAGGGAGGTTTTCCCTCACTTAGCAATTGGGATAAAAGTGCAAAAAACCAGAGAAACACACAGAGCCCGTCTCCCACCCCAGTCCCTCGAGTCCAGGCGAGAGATGAGCGTGGTTCTGCAGTGGTCAATGCTCCTTCAGGACAGGGATGCTCTGGGCTGGTCCCCAGCAGCTTCACCAGCACCCAGATCCATGTCTTGGACCTTGCAACCCCAGATCTGCCTCGTCCTGCTCCTGCCGTGCTGTGCAGTGCCCTCCTGCTGTAGGGCAGGTGTAGCCAGTCTGTCCCAGTCCCTCGTTGTCCCTTTAATCGGTGTTGGTGTCCGAGCTGTGCTGGCAGTGAAAGGGACCCCCATGAAGGAGCCACAGCTGTTCCAGGAGCTGTGGCTGCTCCTCTGCCTCACAATCAGCAGCACCCTGGGTCAGAAATGAAAGCCTCTGCATGGGATGCTCCAGCTGAGCCCGGGGCTGGTCCCACGCGCAGCTCTCAGCTCGGCGTGCTGGTGAGAGCTCATTTTCAGGAGCGTATTTCCATGGCTCATGAGCAGCTGCCTCACTTGGTGTCCCAGGGACTTGGAGCAGGTTTGTGCCATGCTGGTGCCTGTCTGTGCAGTTCCTTGGAGTGACAGCTCCTGCTGGAAAGAGCCGAGCCCACTGCATCTCCCTGCTCTGCTCCTCTTCTGCTGAACCTGCCTTTTGCTCCATTCATAAAATTCCTACAGCACCGATTCCATTCAGACACTTTGCCCATCTCCAGACAGAGCTAGAAAAGGAAAATTAAGCCAAATGGGGAGCCCTTGCACCATTTTAAAGTTCTCATCATTGCTGCTGTCGTACACAAACACACACACACACACATGCACACACAATAGAGAGCTTGTTATTCCAAGCAGCCATCCAAGCACCTTACTGTCCAGGCGATCTTCCCAGCCAACCTTGCCTTTCCCTCTACGGTATCATCCCACAGGAGTACCATGCATATTTACAGCCGTAAACACAAATCAAATTCTCCTGCTCAAACCTTGCTTTTAAATCCGGCGGATGAAATTTCCGACAAGAATGAAAATTTAAAAAGAAATCTCCCTAGTAGTGTCAAAGCTGAAACTTAAAGAAAGAAAAACAGAAAAAGAGGGGAAAAAAATAAGAAAGGAGAGAATCCTTCTTCACGGGCTGAGAGATCCCGGTGTTCCTCGCATCTGGAGCGGCAGGGGCAGGAAGGGAGCGCGCTGCCAAGCCAAGTATGTTTGAAATCTGGGCGCTCTTAATACTCACATTCCCCTCCCTCCACTCGTGCCGGCTATTTTTGCTCCCCGGTGACGTTAGGCATAGCGTGGCTTTGACTGCAGCCGGCGAGGAGCCTGTTTAAAGCAGCAGGGTTTGATAAGCACGGTTTGCTCATCTGCATCCCCCTGCCCTGCCCTGGGCGTGAGAGAGGTTCGGGTTCTTTCATCGCGGCAGCCGTGAAAGGCAAAGCACCCTCGGGACACAGCACGGGAGAGGGAGAATTCCTAAATTCCTGATCCTGCCTGAGCACAGCACGGCTGGGGAAGGAGAGTGGGCCAGGGAGGGTTAAAATCCTGCGGGAGGGTCAAATTCCTGCGGGAGGGTGGGCTGCCCAGGGAAACAGCAGAGCTCCTTGATTCGGAGAGCAATTCCAAAGCGAAGCCCAAGTTTATTTGGGTTGGATGGCGTGTTAACAGATGAATCCGTGCAGTGAGGATCACACACCGCAGCATCTGAGACGTTTCAGGCTGGCAGTAACAAAATATTACCTGAGTTCTTTGGGGGTTGGGTGGTTCCCTTAGCCCGATGATAATCAAACACGAAGTGAGATCAACCCAGCGCCTTGACAGGGAGCAGCGTTTGGATGAGGCTGGGAAATGCTGAAGCTGAACTCTGAATTGTTTTGTGAGCACCTGAACATTGTGCTGTTTGCTTGCACACAATGGGATTGCCTTTGCTCCCTGTTTCCTGTGGGCTGCAGGGAATGGCTCCCGATTTGTGCCAGGGAGAAGTGAGGAACACTCACCTCTGGCAGGGGTCACCTCTGGCAGGTGTCTCCTACAGGACACAGGGGTGTGAGAGATGCCAGGCAGGCCCATTGCCTGCTTCTCTGGCTCTCACTGGGCACTCACAGTGGGCTGGTGATGCTTCCCAGCACTGGGCTCCTGGGAGAAACCAGCACCTGGCACAGCAGCTGGCCCCGACACATCCATCCTGAGTGCTCTTCCCTCCTCTGCCTCTTTCCCTGGATGCTCACATCGCTGCTTCTGTGTTCCCAACCTTCTGCACTCTGCAGTCTGGGTGTCTGCAGGTGCATTTTGTGTCTAAGGTCTTGCCCTCCTGCAGTGGGAGCCCAGCTTGGCTCCAGCTGCCCAGGGTGGCTGTGGTAGCACCTGGACAGCTTGGTGAGCTCTGCCTGTCCTCACAGTGGGGCAGCTGGTGGGCAAAGCAGGGCCCTGCTCAGGGACAGGCTTTTGAGTGGGGTGAGGGCTTGGCTTAAGAGCAAATGCATGTGGAAGCTGGATTTTACAGTAAAACTGGATGTTATGTTAGCAGCTCTAACAAGGGTTGGCTGAGAAACCCCAGCCTGAACACTCAGATGCACAAGTTTTGCTCTGACTTGGCATTTTGTGTTTGGCCCCTAGAAATCTTTGGAGAAGTGTGGGATGGGAGCTGCTTCTCAGGCTGTCTTCTGAGCACGATCCAACTTCCCACTGCCTGTGTGACTCCAGGGAGCAGGAACAGCCCCTGGGTGAGCCCTGAGAGTGAAGTCATTGGCAAAGTGCTTTATTTGCTCCCACTGGGAGGGAGAAGGTCATTGATGTGGCAGTGCCATCCTCCCAGGCAGAGCAGGGACAACCTGCTGCTGTCCTTGAATCCCTTTCCTACTGCCTGCATGTGGCCCAAAGGGCTGGGGAGTGCAGGGATGCTGATGGGGACATGGGTGCCTCTCTCAGCACCTCCAGCACGTGGTAGGTGTGTCCAGGTGTCTGTCCAGGCACTCCCACTGGAACTGCCACAGTCCTGTCATTCCTCTGTCCCCAAAGGGCCACTCAGGTAGGTGTTGACCCATCCCAGGGAAAGGAAGGAGCTGTGGGATGGAGGAAGGGTAATCCATCTGGGTAATCCATCAGTTCTCCAGGCCTGTGGATCCCAACTTGATACTTCCTTTTGTGGCACATAAACCTTTCGAAAAAACATTAAAGTGGTGATTTCATTTATCAGGAAGCCTCGGTGCCCACGGGGCTGCCATTAGGGGAAGCTGGGCTCCCTTAAGTCTGTGTCCTGCTGCAATCATTAGAGGAGAAGTGGCTGGGAGCAGTGTGGGCAGTGTCATCTTCACAGCCCTGGCTCAAAAGGGCTATTGGTGGTCAGAGTTTTGCTGCTTCTCTTCCTCTTATTTCCTCATCTTCAGAGCAGGGATCACTGTACTCACTCATCTCCCAGTGCTCTGAGTTTCAGGGGTTTTAATGTTTGTCTGATGCTGTCAGAGCTGCAGACAGGGGTGGCAGTTCCTGTACTCTTGTGTAGCAGGAGCAGGAGCTGCACAGTCAATCCTGGGTGAAGATAGGAGTCCTCTAAAACATGAAACAGGTCTGTTTAATCATTCAGACAACATCCACTGCTACAGGGCTGGAGTTCTGTATAGGAGCCTTCTGAAGTTACTGCACAGGCAATAACTATAATTATTCTATTAATTACAGGGCAAAAGAGACTCGCTCTCCCCTTTGATGTGAGGATTTATGCCAGTGCTATGTGAATTTAATTGTGTTTGGTTGCTCATTCAAACCTCATGGAAACAATAAAATTTCTGGTGTGTCTTGAACTGAGCTGTGCCCTCTCAGCTGTGCCCTCCCAGCTGTGCCCCACCAGCTGCCTGCTGCCTTTGCAGGGCTCTGCCAGACCCTTTGGCATATTCCACTTTTGTTGGGGCACTTTGGAGCCCAAGTTTGCCAGCAGCCAAAGGCTTCTTTCTGCTCCAAGCTGGACATATAAGTTTGTCTAGGTATCACATTTTAAAAATCTAATAAGGGCTGCTGCTTCCTTCTATGAAAAAAACATCTGTACAAATGCAGCCAAAGTTGATAAAAGAAAAGAATCTCATGAATGTGTCTGCATTCCTGGTCTGGGTCAGGTCTAGAAACTTGTGCAGGCTCGGGGTAAGATGTGATTCCCGTTTGCCTGGCTCGGTTTACTCAACTCCAGACCCTGTAACACACACAAACAGTCACAGTACAACATCCATCTTTGGAGTGTCCACTGCCTGTGCTCTTGTGGTCACACAGAAATCCAGATTAGTGCCTGAGAATCTGCCCTGACTTTGGGATCAACCCAGAGGACAGCGAGGATTTGCAGTGTTGTGTTGAGCTCAAGTCCTCCTGAAGCTCTGCTGGTGGCCAGGAGCACACAGGAGTGGCAGCAGCTCCTGAGGAAGAGCATTGGTGAGAGCTGGCAGTCCCCTGGTTGTCTCTTGTTTCAAGAAAAGTTGCATTTAAATCCCTCAGTTCCAACACTCATGGTTTTGGACACATGCAAATGTGATATTCAAATTCCCAGCTGGTCCCCACCTGTTTTCTCCACTCTTCCCACTGTCTGTCCCCACCAGTGGAAGAGCCATTCAAACCCAGCCAATGCATTTGAGACTTCACTGAGGCTTTTTGAATTTTGGTCTCCTTTCTTCCCAGTTTGTTTAGGTTTTGGGGGTTTTTTTGGGGAGGAGGGGTTGTTGTTGTTGTTGTTTCGGGGTTTTTTGTTTGTTTGTTTGGTTGGTTGGTTGGTTTGGGTTTTTTGTTGGTTTTTTGGTTTTGTTTTGTTTGTTTTGAGGGGGTTTTTTTTGTTTTGTTTTTTGGGGTGGTTTTTTGGTTGGTTGGGGTTTTTTGTTTGTTTGGTTGGTTGGTTTTTTGTTTTTGTTTTTGGTTTTGGTTTTTGGTTTTTTATTGGTTTTTTTTGGTTTTGTTTGGTTTTTGGGTTTTTTTGTTTTGTTTTTGTTTTTTGTTTTGGAGTTTTTTTTTTCAATGTGAGGCTCCAGTTGTTGTTCTGGAGTCGGTATGGCTTTGCACTTGGCTGCTTCGTGTGGAAGTGAAAATCCGGGGGCTGAAATCTCATTTGCTGTCCCTCATCCAGGATCCCTTACGCACATCAGGGATTTATAGCTGCTCTGCTTTCCCCCTGCACAGTGGGAATTCCACAGGCAATTCAAGGGATGGTGCTGAAATAGGATGGAGAGGACCAGTCCCAAGCTATTGGTCACCATCTCTGTGGTTTTCCTGGTCCTGCCACTCTCCAGGGCAGGGGAAGCAACCCAGACATTCCCACCTTGCTATTAGAGGGATGCTCTGAAGAATCCCACAGATTACCTCTGCTCTTACACAAATTATAATTTTTGGACTCCTATGAGATCCAGATCTTGCTGTAGGGTGCTGGGAGGTGCTTTGGGGTCCATATGGGACTGTGGTGGCGCACATGGGGCCAAACTGCACCCCCAGACTGGTGTGATCAGGGGCTGGTCCCCACAATGTGGGTGGGGCTCCCTTTGGGGCTGAGGCCCCTGCATTCCCAGGGATGTGTGATGGGGCTCATTCCATGCCCATCAGGGATGGGGTGAATTGGGGTGAGCAGGGGCACTTCATGAGGTGCTGGTGGGACACGGAGCAGCGAGGCTGAGCTGCCTCAGTGCCCCCCAAACCCCTGCACAGCTGGGAGTGGGGAGAGACAGCAGCTCATTCCTGGGGAGGGCAGGCACAGGGGCAGCTCAGGGAACTGCTGCCCTGCTTGTCCCCTCTGCCCTGATTGTCCCATCCCACCCAGAGGACTCCTGATGCCTTAAGTTT
>VZSR01003022.1:2953115-2971410 GCA_013398615.1 Brachypodius melanocephalos
ATTTTCACCCTCTGATAAGAGAGCTGCTGCAACACAGGGAAGTTTCCTGTGCATCTTCTGGGCTCAGAGCACTTCAGGCTGGTCTGGTCCCCTCCTGAGCCCCTGGCAGAGGGGAGCCCATCCCATTCCTGCCACTCAAATCTCCACATTTCCTTGCTAGCCCACAACCTGGCTATTGCCATGCTGCCAGCACTATTTTTGGCAGGGTTTTTGGAATAAGATGATTCTCCAGGCTGGGTCACTGGAGCTGAGAAATGCAGGCAGGCTCAGGGGCTGGGGCTGGCAGGGTGCCTTGAAGCACTTCCCACTTTGCAAGTTTGCTCTGTTCAACACAAATGAGAGAGGCTGGGCACCTGCTGCACGGGAGGATGGTTGTTGGGAGCCTTTAAACACCTCCAGTGTTAAGTGCAAGCAAAACATTCAAGGATTTTCGTGGCTTGAAGCTCCTTTTGGCAGCCTGCGTTAGCAGTGCGTGACTCAATTTGGTAATGACTGCAAGTAAATATCCCACAACTTTCTGCAAAGAGGCTCTGGGTGACCTGTGCTGGCCTTGGCTGAGTTCCTGTCCCCTTGGGACATTATCCAAGTGATGGTCCAGGATTCTGTGCCAGTGCAGCATCTGGCTGTGCCTCCTCCTGGCAGCACAGCAAGCAGAGATCACTCGGTTGTGCATAGAAAGCAGTGGGAGCTGACAGAACTTCACTGGGGCAGAAGGAAAGGACAGATTTTTGCCTTTGCTACCTTGTGCCACCTCTGCCCAGCAGTTTGAAGCATTTTCCCTCCAAACTTTCACTGCCAGACCATCCCACGAGCTGCTGCTGGCATGGCTGTGGCTTGGCAGCCCCAGAGCCATGCCCAGGGCACAGTGCAGGGACCCACTTGGCTGTTTCATGGCAATTGCTTACATTGCAAGGGCTTGTCATGGCCTTTGTAAGCACATTAATTACATTGCAAGGGCTTGTCATGGGCTGTGTGAGCACAGAGGAGCATTTGCTGCTGGAGCCCTGATGTGAGTGCAGCCCTAGCTGGGAGACTCAGATATTATCAGGGTCAAGAAGAAGCAAGTTTAATGTTTCAGTTGAGCTTTACTCTCCAGAATTTCCCTGCATCATTTGTCATTTTCCCCTTCATTCCTTTTCCCCCTGCTCACTTAGGAAGCACCACAGGTGCTTGTCTCCTCTGAAAATTGCCCATTTACCCCCACACTTTGTTTCTTAACTTTTAACCAATTATATTGGTCTGATGACCTCTGCTCTTGGCTTGTGGAACATTAGCTGTTGGAGGACCTCGCTGACTGCTTTCTGATAATCCAAACAAATTGCTGGGATTATATTTCTCTACCCTCATGGGGTACTTGAGAGAGTTTTAATCTATTCCTGAGGCAGAGCTTCTCTTTGAAGAACCAGAGCTGCCTTTTCCCCACTCTGCTTATTCAAGTGCCTGTTCATTCTCTTTACTCCAGTTTCTCCTAATTCACCATCCTTACTCCTCCACAGTCCCTCCACTCATCACTGAAACCTTCACTGGAAAGCTGGCATCACTTTCTAGCTATTCACTGCACAGAGCTTGAAGCAAGAAGCAACACTCCAGAGTTAAAGCTGAAGCTGTTTCATCCCTGGGCTTCTTCATAGCTTTTGGGTGAATGCAGTTTTGGCATCCTTGAAATAAGCTCATGCAGCAGGGGAGATCACAGACAGGTGTATTTATTTTATTTCATCGATTTTCTGGCTCTTAGCTCACGGTATAAAAAGAAATCTCTGTTTTATGGCATGTGGTGCTTACGCTGAGTTAAGAATACTTGGACTGAAAATGCTGCTTTTAAAAAACCATTTGAAGGTATCAAGTCTGGACTGCTGACCCCAGGTCATTTCAGAAGTGATAAAGAAGCTGTTAAATGCACCAGAGAGCATTCTTTGACATCTGCAGCCCTTAATACAGAACTCCTGGCATTTTCTGGAGGGATTTTGAAAGAAAAGGAACAATGAACAAGGAGAAATACAGTAATAAAAATCATCTCTCTGTGGTACAGAACAAATTCTTCCACATAAGGGCTGGTTGTGCTCAGGCTCTCACTGTTCCAGGCTGCCTTGACAGTTCCCTCTGATCACAGATCTTGTCATGAATCTGAGGGTTTCAGTTTTTTTACACATCCCTAGAGGTATTTTCTGTCACTTTTTGAGTCTGGAAAACCAGTCCCCACGGGGTACGTTAATGCACATTGGTGTGTTTAAGCTTGGGGAGCTGTTTGCTCAGACCTGAGAGCATCCAGTGTCCCACCAGGGTGGCCAAGCTGCCCCTTCTCTCCTGTTTAGCAGCATGCAGCTGGATGGGAGGCGAGTGCCTGCAGCTCCAGCCTGGTCCTTCAGCAGGTCCCTGTGCTGGGAAATCCTTTCTTCCTCGTGTCCCTGCCAGAAGGGAAGTTCAGTTTTGCACAAAGAACCAATCCCCTTTTTCCTTGCACAGTCTCTACCTGTTTCCAGGTGATTATGTGCAGCCTTCTGAACGCTGAAGTGATTCACTCTCTCTCTTCTGAGTCATCTTTCTGCTTTAGATTTTCTGCATTTGTCATTTCTGCTTGTCAGTATTTTCTCATTCTCTTCTTTCCAAAAAGAGTAAAATAAAGTTGATCCCATTTTTTTTTTCCTTTTGATCCATATCATGTAAAAGTTCAGCCCTTCATCTCGTGCTGCCTTGGCTCAGACTGTGACAAAGGAGATAAAAGTGCAGGAGATGCTGGTTCTGTCAGAGGTGCCTGGATTTGGGATCTAAAGCTGGCAGGCTGTCCTTGCCCTGGGTCTGACAGCAAACCTGCTGTGCCTCTGCTGGCTCAGCTTCCTCCACATCTGGGAGATGCCAGGGTGGGAAAGGCTCCTGTGACTCCTCCTGAGTGGAGAGAGGTGAAAGAGCTTGGTGAAAACCCATCCCCTCCCAAACTGGAGCTGATGCTGTCCCCTGCTTCCAGCCAGATGAGGCTGGAACAAGAGACGTGCACAGATCTGTGTCCCTTCCCCATGAGAGCATCCTAAGTGAACAGTTTGCCAAAGGAACAAGTGAACTTCACTCTTGGAGCCTTTCCCAAGAGTTGCACTGGATGTTCCCTGGAGCTGTAACTCACTGCTGAACAACACAGACCTTTTCCACCAGGATGATTTTTCAAGACTTTAAAATATATAGTAAGAGAAGCTTGAGGAAATGGCTTTTCTCCCATTCTGACGAGAGCTCCTGCCTTCTCTCTCCAAACTGGCAGCGTGTTGTGCAAAAATATCCCAGCTCTCACTGGTCAGCATTCCTTGACAAAGCTTCTTGTCAGGACACTTGATGAGTTTTGATGTGGTTTCTGCTGGTGTGTGCCAGCACCTGGCAGGCAGCACCTCTCAAACTCTCTCATCTTTATCCCTCCTTCCTCTCCCTTGTGCCAGATTCTCGCCTCACGTGTTATCTCTCATCTTGCACAGCCCTTGCCTTGTGCCAAACTTCTCCATCTCTGTCACTGCTCCTTTTCTGCCTGTCCCTGTGCCCCTGGTGAGCAAACCCCAAATGTAGGTGGGTATTCAGGAGCTGTGCAGCACACACAGCCTCCGAGCCTCCCAGGCCACCCTTTGTGTGCACCTTTGGGCAGCTTTTTTTGGTTTTGTGGATTGCTTTTGATGCTTTGGAGTGGCTTACCTAGAACAGAGCATAGACAAGATTAAGGGAGTAAAGTGGATATTTATTAAAGACCTTCAATAGATGCATCTTGGGCAGTCAAAAGCCTCCCAGAGGCTACACCCAAAATGAACTACAGTCAGGAGTTTTTCGGACAATTATAAGTGTGGTCCAATTACAGCTTCAGGTAATGAAGTCATATTCTCTCAATTCACTTTTTAAAATACTTTTTGGGGCCTGAGGCTGTAGGGTGTCTGAGTTTCAGGCCCAGAGGGATTGCTTTGCCTGACCAAAATGTGAAGGCAGTAGCTGACACTGTGTATGGAGTTTAGAGTTATACACTAATGCAGTACAGGATCTGAAAAATATAAAGGCTAAAAATCTTAAGGCATCACTTTGAGACTTAACCTTGCCAAGAACTGCTGTTCCCAAACCTGTGCTGATTTAATGGTCCCTATGTCTGTGACCAGGTGGTCTGACACCAGCAAAAATCTGGTGCCTTGGTAGTTGGGAAGTAGGGCAGAATGGCTTGTGGGAGAACATAGGAAAAAAAAATGAGAGTGAAAAGAAACCATGAAGTTATGCAATGAAGAATGACAGGGGAAGGAGAAAATCTGGTGGGTTCTTCTTTGGGTTGCTCCAGTTCAGAGAGCTACTCAAATGTCCACTGGCTTCTCTAAAGGTTACTTAAGTTGTTCAAATGTTTATTGGCATCCTTGAAGGTCACTGAAGCCCACCTAGACCTTGGTGAAACCTTGAAATGTTCTGCTCACACAGCTGAGGATAAATTGGGCAGACAGGTTTAGTTCATGGGGACTCTGGAGCCTGGTGTTGGGGTTACATGGACGCAGCTTGAGGGGAGGACAAGAGACCCTCATCTGAGCCAGCTGGGCCATTAGTGTCTGTCCTGGGCTGTTCCTGCAGGGGGTTGGAGGGGAGGGAAATTCTGTGCTTTATTTTCCAGAGGTGTCTGTGGGATGCGTGGCTGCAGGGCGTGAGGAGCAGCAGCAGCAGGGAGCTCTGAGCTGTGTCTGACTCTGTGCCAGGCTCCAGTCCCCGAGGCAGGGCAGGCACAGCAGCTCTGTGTGGTGCCAATTATCCCTGCATCTCCCTACGGCTGCCTCATTTGGGTGCAGCCTGTGCTGATGTGATTATGCTGCTTCTGCTCCCCAGGCTGGCTCGTGTGCTCAGCGTGGCATCACAGCCACTCTGCAGAACAGAGAGGAGTCTGGGGGCTTTATGTACAGAAAAGAGGGGGAGATGGAAAGGGAAGGACCCCTTGGAGCAGCCCCTTGGGGTGAGGAGTGGTTGGGTTTGATGCTCTGTGTGTGGGTTGTGTGGAGGGATGAAAGAGCTTTGAACAGACGTTGTCCCAGCACTGCCTGGAGCTGCTGTGCTGCTGGGGTGGGCAGGCTTCCCATGGAGGGGACACCAGACAGGCTGGACAATGTGATACCTTGGCAATTACAGCTTGTGCACTGTAAATTAGGAGCTGGCCTGTCCTTTCGTCCCACAGCTCGGTGGTGCTCCACTCTGCTGTTATCAGCCCAAGCTCCCAGCTGTGGGAAGCATAATTTGCCCAAATCCCCCTGTCACTTCTGCTTTGGCCACACCGTGGCAGTGACAGCTGTGCTGACATCCCACAGCCCGGTCTGCCATTGCTCAGGTTAATGAGCCCAGGTCTCAGCCCTGTGTGCACCAAATAACAGAATAACCACAGGCTAATTCTTTGCAGACAGTTCTCCTGCATTATTTATAGATGAGGAGTAACACACTGTCCAAGAGGGAAACATATGGACACTTGGCTGTCAGCATGTCACACACCTTCTGTCTGCCAGCAGCCTCTGCTCAGGTATCTCTTCTTTCCATCTCCTCTTTCCAGTAAAGTTGGCTTTAAAAAATCCCAAAAACAAAAACGAGGAGCTAAAAATGTAGCTAATAAGACTTTGACTTCAAAAGACAAGCCCTTGACTCAGTGGTATTGACTTACCAACTCACAGCTACCTGTGCTGTCGATGTTCCTCAGCCTGAAATCCTTCCTGTGGTTCCACTGAAATCCCTTCAGCAGAGCAGTCCACACATCTCAACTTGTCTTCTTGCTGTGATTCCTGCCTAGAGATGATGTAAAGATGACACAAGTGCCCTGTTGAAATGCTGCTTTCCAGCCCTGAGATCTCACAGCTCGGAGCTCTCCTGTGGAGTTAATCAGTAATTCATACACCTCCCCCAAAATCCCAGCCTTCTCTTAAAACCACAGATGAGTAACGTCAGAGAAAAGAGGCTTCTGTAATCAAAAAATGTGCTTCCACTGATATTTTCCATGGTAAATATTCACTGAGACTTTAAAAAGATTTTTTTCCTATTGCTTCACCTCAAGCCCAAGGGTGTTAGTATTTAGCAAAATACTGTGAGTCTGTTGAAAAGAAACATTTAATTTCAAACTTTTTCATCCAGGGCTCCCTAATGTCTCATTTTCCAGCTCACCTCAGCATTCCAGCTTTCCATTCTTGTTTGGAATTGAAAGTAATTTCAATCGTCTGAACCCCTGGTTTAAATTCCTTTTTGGGGCTAAGTGATGATTTTCCTCATAAAAGTTTTCTATTCTCTTTTCTGCTTGGCTTTTACTGATGAGTGTGTGCAAGCATTTCCCTAATCTAAAGAAAATCAGCATCTACAAGAAAATTAATGCTCTTCCTTTTACCCAGTGCAGCTTTAATTTCACCCAGCACCAGCTTCTGCCTCGTGCTTCCCACTGGGAATTGTGTGTGAGGCTCATGATTTTCTCAGCATTAACTCTAACCAGGGAAACAAACCCATAAAACCAAATTGGTTTATTTAATAGCCTTAATCATATTTTTATGTGTAGAGAGACAAATAGAAATGCTGTCAAACACAGCTTTCCTCTTCCCCCTGCACCTGGAGCCTGGCTGATGGATGGTACCTGGAAAGCTGGAAAATAGCTGTGGTGTGCAGTCAGAGCCAGCACTGACAGCAATCCAGAATTCAATGGTATTGAATTCAGATCTGCAGGCAGCATCCCTTTCCCCATCAGGAATTCTCTGTTCCCAGCTCTCAGTGTACTCAGTGTTCCACTCCTGGAGGCATCGCCTGCCTGGCAAAGCAAACTGGCCCTGTGGGGACCTCACTTCTGGCCACAGCTCCCTGAATCCAGGTGCTCTGAGTTTCTGGTTTCCTCTGTGTCTCTGTTGGGTGATTCTTTTCTGGCAGCTCGATGGGTTCTCTGCCCACCCTGCTGTGTTGGGCTGGGCTCTGTCCAGCTCCTTTTCTCTTTGAAGAAGAGATGAGACCGTGACCAAATGAGGTTTTGTCTGGCTCCTATAAGGAAAGCCTCTCTGCACTGATCCACATCCAAGGGAATGTGGAAAGATGACAAAATTCGTGCTTTCCAGGCACCTACTAGCAGAGAAAGGAGGGGAAAAAAATGGGACTTAAAAATTCTCCCACTATAATTTTCTGCTTCAGGGGATTAACAGCTGTTGGACCTTGCTGTTGCTCAGAGCAATTCATGAAGAATTGTTGTCTGACAAAAGTTTTGAGCTTCTGGGTTGCTCAGCTCCCCCAGATCTTGCCTCTGTGTCCACGTTTTGGAAACTGCAACTGCTTTGGACAGCCAAGACTTTTATCTGTGCTCTCATTCTGAGGGTGAAGCATTTTGTCTTTCCCTTCTGGAGGTGTTGTCCTGCTTGCCCAGGAGCTGGGAAGGCAGGAGATCTGAGGAGCTGTGGTCCTGCAGGCTGGGCCAGCTGCTGGCAGTGCCCTTGAAAGCAGCCCTGGGAGCTTCCCAAAGGCTTTTCCTGGGTGCCAGTGCAGGTGGCAGAATCAGAGGGCGGGCAGGACATGCCACTAAAGGATGTGCATCCTCTCTGCCTCACTGCAAGCAGTCCAGGAGTCAAATTTCATCATCTCTCTCAACAGCCTTTCAAAACAGGGTCGTTGCTAACTTCCATCAGTCCAAGAGCAGCACCTCATGGGGTTTCTCATGAGGCAAATTTGGCCTCTCCAAAAAGGCCACACTGCATTGCAAGGACACTGCTCTTTCCTCAAGGGTCCCTTGCAGACCTGTCAGCTGCAGGGATTGGAGTTTATTGTTCTAATGGGAATAATCAGGGATTTTCCTCCCGGTGTCTCATGATGCTTGGGCTGGCAGAGCAGGAGTAGCTGGGGAGAGGCTGAGCATCCTGTGACAGCTGTTCCTGCTGCTGAGGTGGCTGCAAGGCTGGCTCAGGAGCCAGGCACAGGTGAGGATGCTCAGACTCCCTCCTTTCCAATTTCACAGTTCATTTGGATGCACAGACAGGAGAGGAGATTACTGCAAAGCCAGCCCTTGTCTCTCCTGACTTCAGAATCAGAATGGAAATGGAAATCTCTGAACCCTGAACTGGCTCACTGAAACCTTCTCAGGGTGAAGGACCTGGAAGTATTCCCTGTTCTGCCTCTTCTGGGAAAGCTCTTGAATAGGAAATGTCTCTTTTACTTGGAAAGAAAGAAAGATTTTAGAATATTACACTGGGGATTTAGCTGCAGCTGTGTCTTAAACGATTTTGGGAATAAGAGGTGACTCTTTAGAGTGAGAATCTGCAATCTGAGCACGTGGAGGGGGGTGAAGTGTGGCCATCTCCCTCGAGGGGCTTAGGGAAGCTTCCCTGTGTTTATTTTATCCTGCCTGCGGAGCAGGGACTGGAAGGAGGGCTGGGAGCTGCTGACACTCATTGCAGGGAGGTGAGGGCAAGGAATGGAGAAATATGAATGGACAGACAGGGTTAGTTGATAAATGTATGAGCAGGTGACATTTTGAGGGTCCCTGGGACATTCCTGCCCCCAGAGCTCTGCCCAGGGGAGGCTGCAGGGACCCAGTGGGAGCTGTGCCCGTGGCTGAGG
This sequence comes from Brachypodius melanocephalos, assembly GCA_013398615.1. Classification (NCBI taxonomy): domain Eukaryota; kingdom Metazoa; phylum Chordata; class Aves; order Passeriformes; family Pycnonotidae; genus Brachypodius; species Brachypodius melanocephalos. Next base: position 2,961,660 of record VZSR01003022.1, read on the forward strand.
CTGATGGATTTCCAGCAGCAGTTGTGTGGTTTGGTGTTCCCACTGCAGCAGCGCCCCACCAGACCTGCTGGGTGGGGTTGCCCACCAAGGGGGCTTTGTTCTGGCCAGTAGTGTCTGCCAGGTCCCTGCAGGTGTGTCAGGTGCCGTGTCCTGGCTCACCAGCAGCTCCCAAGGGCCAGCACTGGGCTGAGCAGGGCTGTGACATCCTGATGTCTGCAGGCAGCAGCTGGGCTAGGATGCTTCACTCTGTGAGTAACTTCTGCAGGAGCTGCTGCATTTTCCTACTGCAGATCCCAGGAGTGTTTTGGATCAGGGAGGGCTCATGGCTGAGAGGAGCCACAGGGCTGCAAACGAGAGCAGCCTGGGCTTGGTACCCTCTGCTCTGTATCACACCACAGATCACTTCCCTGCCCTGGAATTGCCATCCCAGGAAGATCAGCAGTGCCCAGAGCCAGACCCTGGTGGGCTGCAACATTTGTGATTGCTCCTTTCTCATAGCTGCAAAAGAGTTTGGAGATACCTCCTCATTTGGAGCTCATCTCTGGCTCTGAATCCTGGCCCATTTGACTGAGTGATTCCCTCCCTAAACTGGAGAACCTTAATCCAACAGGGCAGAGGAGTATAGCAGGGAGAGGAATGTGGGGGTGGGGGCTTTGGGGTTTGTTTGGTGGGCTGGGATTTTTTGTTTTGTTTGTTTGTTTGTTTGGTTTTGGGTTTTGGGATTTTGTTGTTGTTGTTGTTTTTGGGGTTTTTTTTCCCAGGCTTTTCTGTGTTATCAGCACATGCCCAGCTGTGGCACTTGCTTGAGCAGCTATAATTTCCTCATTCCTTCCAGTGTAAACCTGCCTAGCATCTCAATAATGCCATTAGACGTTTCCTCTGAAGTACGAGAGGCAGCAGCAGTGAAAAAAATCATCCTTTATGTCGGTGGACCTGATAGTCAGGATTATGGTATAATCAATTCTTTACTTATCTCTGCTATCTCTTCCAAGGTCAGGATTTACACTGATTCTTTTTTCTTTTTTTCCTCTCTTTGGCAGATCTGTCTCTGCTTTAAAAAGCCTTGCCAGCAGGTTATAGCCAGTTTCACTCTGGAAGATGCTGAATTTGACGCAGCAGACCGAAGGCACCGAGACATTAATTCCCCTATTTCTATGCAGTTATGCATTGGCTGTCAGCAACCTCAAGGAATGCAAACCAGGCTGGTTTTTTTTTGATTCTTTTGTGAGCATCAAGTGGTACAGATGCTGTGCTGCCAGCCTGGAACCATCCCCTAGCCTTGCACCCCTGGCAGCATCCCAGGGAACAGGCTGTGGTGCTTCATCTCACCTGGGCAAATGTTTGTGGGATAAAGGCAAAGACCCCACAGAGTTTTTTGTGTTACAGCCACCCTTGGGATGCTGCATTGTTGGCCAGTGCTCTGTGACTTTGACTGGCCTAGGGTTGTAAGGAGGGATTAAAAAATCCCCTAGTTTTTGAAGGATTTACTTTATTTTGATATTTTTTCAGTGCTTTGAAGTGGCTGCTGCTCACTGAGCTTTGTAGGATCCTGTAGGGGCAGCTGGTTCTTGAGGTGGGGTGTTTGAGGGTGCAGGGGAAGGGCAGGGCTGCCCCTGCCTCCTGCACATCCATCTGCTGGGGCATGGGGTGTGCTGTGCTTCAGGCAGGATGTTTGGGTAAAATCCACAGTTTGTGTTGGATCACAGCTCCCAGCCCAAAGCAGGTGGATTCTGAACCTGGTGCTCTGAAATCTGAATTTCTGAATGCAGGTTCAATCACAGGCAGGCAGCTCTTGGGTGATTGGGATTTACCTCAACAGCAACTCTGGGTTCTGTAACAACAATTGTTATCTGTAGGTGGGATATCAGGATGAAATTCTTCCCTGCGAGGGTGGAGAGACCCTGGCACATGTTACCCACAGAAATTTTGGCTGCCTCATCCCTGGAAGTGTCCAAGGCGAGGCTGGAAGGAGCTTGGAGCAACCTGGGATAGCGAAAGGTCTCCCTGCCCGGGGCAGGGGGTGGCACTGAGTGAGATTTAAGGTCCCTTCCAACACAAACCCTTCTGTGATTCTATGATATTCCTAAATAGCTAGAGATGAAGAGAATGGATTTGATTAATGACTCTGCCAATTTTGGTTTACTCCATCCAGCAGCCCTACCCTGCTCCAGCTTCGTTTCAGTGCTCCTGGTCTCAGTGGTGTTCTGTTACTCTAACCCTGCCTCTCTTGCAGTCCCTTCCATCAATTAACCCAGCATCTGGGAGGGAGGGGAAGTTTTAAAACTGAATTATCTTCTCTTTTTTTTTCAATATAGGAAACACTTGTTCAGGAGGGACTGTTTTTTCTCTTGCAGAGGGCAATTTATGTGGCTCTGTGCAGTGGTGAAATAAAGCCTCAAATTCAATGTTTCCCATGAAACATTGCTAATTGTTTCCATCTGCTAAAATGGGTTTAATTTGATTGACAGAAATTTCTTAACTGTTGTTAGACAGTGAGTTGACAATGGCAAAGTAATCCATAACTAAATCCTGGCGGATTAGTTCTGCATTCAGGATGCCGGCACTCTCGATATTACTATTTTTACTTTTTCCTTTTTATGAAGATTTTTCTTGCTGCGGAGAAGGCGAGAGGCTGACGCTGTGAATGAGCTGATGCTCGGGAGGTCTGTGTTCATCTTCCAGCTCCCTTAATCCTCCTGTAAGCCTTACTGAAAAGGATTCGGCTCTTTTAAACTGCCTTTGCAAAAGCTCCGGGTTGAGCTGGAGCCTTTCAGGCTTTATCCGTGAGCTGATGCTCAGAGGGAGCAGAGTTTAACACTTAATTGGGGAAAGCAGGGAGCTCTGCCTTGGAAAAGCGTCAGGCTGCAAAGACGTGGCTGGGAGGCAGCCAAGAATTCCAGGAGGAAATGTGGGACTTGCATCTCCCTGGGAAAAGAGAGATCACTCTGGGGTGATGATTGACACCTCAGTCTGACAGAGCTGTTTTCATACCTGCAGCCCACCCCAAAACCTTGGGCTGACCCACACGGTGATGATTTCTGTTTTGATTCAGCAGGAAAATTGCAGCAATAAATAAAATCCCATGAGAAATGGAGTGATGACCTCCTCAGCAAGAAGAAACCCAACCTGCTCAGTCAATAAACTGTACAGGTTTGCATTTCCTTTTCCCAGAAAGGTGAGGGCTACTTGGATTCCTCCTCCCTGGCAAAGTCCTTGGCTGTTCACTGGGGCTGTGCAGGGACCCTTTGGGTATTTGGAGTTTCCCCCAGCTGTGGGGAATTCCCAGAGCAGCACTCCTCATCCCAAGGGGGAAGGAGGAGCAGCTTGGGTGCCCTCTCTGCAGCTCACGCCCTCATGCAGAATAACGGACAAGAACTTTGAGACAAAGGCTGAGGCTGCAGTGAGCCAAATGGGCTGTCAGCCTTCCCAAGAGCTGCCAAAGGGAAAGGGAAGGAAGGTCCAGATTGTGTGGTGATGCTGTCTGAGGCTATTCCTGTATCTGCTGGTTCCTGGAGGAAGGAACTGGGTGTCTGCCAGGGTTTGAGTCATCTCCTTATCTCAGCTGTGCTGATGCTCCCTCTGGGCTGCACTCTGGTGTGGGTGACTTCCCAGGGAGACGGAGGCACCTGGAATCCCATCCCAGCAGGAGCCATTGGACTCTTATCAACCATAACTGCCCTGAGGTGGAGGGCAGAGAGCAGAAAGGAGGAGAAGGTGTGTGGAGGCAGTAATGGGGATAACTGGAAATGAGATGTCTTTCCTTAGACATTATTAAGGTTACAAATAAATCTGTCCTTTCCTTGCTCTCCACAGAGCAACCAGACCTTCCTCTGCACAGGGCTCAGGTCCTGTTTCCCTTTGGTTTCTGTGGCACTGCAAGAGCACAGGGAGGGCTGGGGGGATGTCCCCAAAGTGCCACATCCATCCCTGCTCCTTGTAGGGCAGCTCTGGGATTTCTGTTTGCTGCTGGGTTAGGGTGAGCTGGGCTGTGGGGACAGGTCTTGCATCACCGGTGACTCAACATCCCACTGAGTGAATTAAGAATTAATATCCCAGAGTGAATTAGCACATGGGTATGAGCGTGTGCACGGGCCAGGAGAAAGTCATTCAGCAGGGATATTGTAAAGGAAGGGCTTTCATTAACAGGATGGTGTAAACAGCATTTTCACATTCGGGGAACTACTGAAGTATTTCTGTGGGCCTGAAGGAAAAGTCTGCCAGAGAATAAAAATACAAAATTAATTGCAAGTCATTTGGGTCTTCTACCACGAAGCACAGCAATCCTGATTTGTGATTGTAATGATTATGAGTGCAAGTTATTGAAAGAGATTTAATGTAAAAATAAATTGCATTTATCATGGGGGAACACTACTCTTGGCTATAGAAGATAGAAGTGTCTGTGTTCAATATACATCAACTGCAATTCTTGAAACATTTTTTGAGGCGCACTCAAGATTTAGGGTGCTTGAAATTCTTCCCCTCCATTACAAGTATTTCTACAAAGGCTTGTGCATCTCTGAGTTGGTGTGTGTGTAAAATCCTTCGGAAGTTTTTGTGTTCCTTGTGACTCACATTTGAGTCATCGACCTGAGCACCTGCTTGAGTTTTGAGGGGAGATCAGATGCATTCCTACCTTTTACAGAAACCCTGGAGGCCTGATGAAGTGAGGACGTCAGTGCTTCATCCTGAGAGGATGTGTTATCCTTGTTATCCTTTTGGATTCATTACTCTGTCCTCAGAGCTATTTTTTCCAGCTGAATGTCCTTCTTATTAAATTTAATCTCCTTTAAAGTGTTTGTTTTGTGTTCCTGCCCCTCATAGGAGTGTTGCATTGTGCCATCTGTGCTTTTGCTAATTTGCTGTCCCATCCTTAATCTCTCTTTTTCCTCAGCCTCTGAACTTGGGATGAAACAAGTCTTTCCAATATTATGTGGTTAAGAAAAGGAGTTGGTCTCCACAGATTCACCTGTTCTTGTAAAACCACAGCTTTGCTGCAGAGGACTCATTCTGCTGATAAACAACTGTCTGTGGCACCCCAGGCATGGGCTGGGCAGGTCTCAGCTGCTGTCACCTCTTCACTGGCTGTGATTTTGATTTGTGGGACTATGGGACAGCTGTCACCTGTATTTAGGTCCCTCAATTTATTTGTGACCCTGCTGGTGCATTGACTGAGCTGGTCCATGGTTCTTTCTGTGGGTGCAGCCATGAAAGCTCAGGGACAGGTTTGAGCTCAGATGTGGCACTAAAAGGATAAGTGACCATGGAGAGGTGACCCTGTTGGGAAGGGCCAAAAAAGGGGAAGTCTGCTGGAGAGTCTTTCCCCTGTGATTGGACATGGTTGAACACAAACCTAGCAGAAAATGAGAGTGGGTTCTGGGAAGTGAAGTTATTGTTCTGCCTACATTGTTTGTGTTTGCTGTTGTCATGACTTTTGCTGCTGTTTACTTGCTAAGGAGTGAAGTTGTGATTCTTCTATTATTATGCTTTTGAAAGTGATCTGATAAAGAGTATTTTTTCCTTTGGGGTAATAATTACCTCATTTCTTGGAGAAGATGTGCAGAGTAATGCTTACAAAGCCATAATGTGGGGAAGTGATTGTGATCTCTAGTGACTAATGTGCTGAATAATTTTTATTTTTTCCCTTGTGCATGAGTCAGTACAGACAGGGTGATGCTCTGCTATAAAGAATTGCAAACACAGGTGGTTCCCCTGCATTTCAGGGTAATGATATGATTAATATTAGAAAGGCTTGGGTTGAAAGGGACATTAAAGTCCAGCCAGTTCCACCCCCTGCCATGGGCAGGGACACCTTTCACTACCTCAGGGTGTTCCAAGCCTTATCCAACCTGGCCTTGGATACTATCTGAGATGGGGCAGCCACAGGTTCTGGGGCTCACTTCCTCAGAGAAGCATTGCCCTGGCCATCATCATGGTCCTTGGCAGGTCCCTCCTGGTGGCATTCACCTTGTCCTGCCTTGGCATAGGGAGGAACAAACCCTTCTTTCACTGCCTTTCTCGTGTGCTGTGTCCAGCAGAGCAGCTGTTCGCAGGCATGACAACTGCCTCCTTGGCCAGCTCCTCAGGAATTCTCTGTGACTGGGAAGTGCTGTGTTTGGGAACCAGCAGCGTGGATTTCTCCTCTTCTTCCTGGCTCAGAGCAGTTGAAGAGTGAGAACTCTAAATCCTATTCTGCCATGACTTTCTTTAGGGACCTAGGGCAAAAATGTTATTTACACTCATCTGATGGCAGCCTCTGTGCAGCCAGCAGGAGTTTGGGCTTGAGCTGCCCATGGGGAGGACACCTCCCAAGGGAGAAGTCTCTTGAGGATGGTGGTCTTTGTGCTGAGCTGACAAGTGCTGATGGTTGTGCTGAGGTTGTACTGCTTCTCCAGGAGCCAAGCAGAATGCTGTGGTGTGCAGTGTGGTCTCCAGGGACCTCACTGAAAGGTTCAACACACACTCCTCTCATAACCAGGTCAGGAGCTGCACCTGTCAACAGACACATTATCCTGGATTGTGATCATGAAAGGGAGCAGAGGCTGCAATAAATGCTGAGGGAGGCTGCTAAGGCCAAGAAACCTCTCTGAATCCCCCAGTCAGGATCCTCCCAGTTGAGCCCAGCCCCTGCAAACTGGAGATGCCCCCCATGAGCTCTGCAAAGGCTCTGCTGTTCCAGCTGCCAGCAGTGCTGCCACAGAAATGAGTGGCATCTTCTCTGGCTGAGCCTGACAGCTGCTCCATGGAGAAAAGCATTCCTTCTACATCCCTGTTCAGAGTGTGGGTTTCCTACCTGTGACTGCCAGAATGTTGAGGGGAACAGGGGAAGTGAGGGAAATGTCTCAAGCTTTCAAAGCCCAAAGCAGTACAGACTGAATCCCATTCAGCTCTGCAGGGAAATGTTTACTGGAAAGCCTTTAGAAAGCACAAGGAGGTGACAAAACAATTGCACAAACAGAAACTGTTTTCTTCCCAGCAATAATCTAATCATCAAAAGGAGAACTTTCAGTTCTGTGACTCCTCAGGCTTGGGAAGAGCTGATAAAGCCAAAGCTGGTTAGAACAGCACGACTCAGGTTTCCTCTAACAGCCGCTTCTAGTTTCACCTCCTGTATTTCCTAGAAGGTTTCTTTTGGACATAATAGGTTTGAGGGGTGCCAAAAACATTTTCATTTTTTCAGTTTTCTGTCATGTTTAAATGTGGAAGAAGCACTGTTGCATGGTGGGAGATCCTTCACCATCACTTCGATTGATGACTGCAGCATGTGGGGCGGGATGTGCTTTGGCAAAGTTTTTGGCTGAGTTGTTGGGCCAGGGGAGAGCAGTGGAGCTGGAGGGGTATTTGGTTTCGGTCCATATCACCCCAGTGCACAAGCTGCCATGGGCTGTGCTTTCACAGGTGTTGATGTGCTCCTCCTGAACCAAAAGGCTGCTGGTTTAAAGGCAATCCCTCAAAACTCTCACAGAGGCAAGTTCCCTGTGTTATAAGGAATGTGGTGTCTGGAAGTGGTTCTGGGGTTTTCTCTCTGGTTTTGCTTCTCTTCTCTTCTCTGCTGAAATTAAAGAGATAATATTCGTCCGCTAGAAAACGTCATGGGTCAGGGCAGAGAAATAACATTCAAAGTCTTTGGAGACAATTCCCTGTAGTATGACTTTGAAATTAGAGTAAACCCATCATGATGATAAGCAAACAGAATCCTGAAGCATGTTTTGGTTTTGGTTTCTTTCATATGATGACATACAGGAGGAAATCAATGTCTCAGAGGGTGAAACCCATGGATGCTTGGTTTTGGTTTTGGTTCTTGAGAGAAATAGAGCTTGATACTAAACACTGTGGTGTTGCAGCCTCCCACCCCTATCAGGCATGTCCTATTGTCATCTCTGCAGGTCACTGGATGGGGACAGAGGGAAAAAGAGGCACAAGGCAAACTCTGAAGGAGCTGGAGGGCTTTGTCCTGCCCTTTGCAGGATGTCTGAGGTGGAGGTGAGTCCCATGAGCCAGATGCCTCCACTGCCCTTGCTGGGGACCAGAGCCAAGGAGATACAAAGGTGATGGTTCTGGTGGTCAGCAGAGGTGGCAATTCCCCCCTGGAACTGATTTGGGAATATGCTCCTATATAAAATTGCTGGTTCCTGTGGAAATACTCCCCCTGCCTGCCACGCAGCCAAAGGAGAGGTTGTATTATGTGAACCTCTCCTGTGGAGTAAAGAATATTTGAGTTCCTCCTTGATCTTCTCACACTCACTGCACAAAGTGCAAGAGCAGCTTTAGCTGGGCGAGTGCTCTATGTTAGCCCCTCACAGCAATGTTAGATACACCTACAAAAGATGTTTAAATAAACACCAGTGGCTCTTGCAAGAAACCTGACACAGCCCTGCCACTGAGGTTTAGCTGTATCAACACCAGGATAAAAAGGAAAGTTAAACGAACAACAAAAAGGGGTGTATCTGAAATTCCTTCATAGATGGGCTGCAGCCCAGTTAGCTGGAGCTCTGTGGAAAATGAGTTGTGCAGCAGAAAGCCATGGGATGAAGTGTTGTGGTTTTAGGATCATGTTGCAGGAAGTCTTTAGGCAGATGAAGTTGCTTTGATGGTGCCTTTCCAGGGAAGAGGTGTTCTCCAACTTCCATCAGAGCTTGCAATCTCTATCCCTTCTTCATGCTCAGTTACTGGCCTTTTTTTTTTTTGTCTCTTTTTCTCCCCTCATTATGCTGTACACACAGGAGTGAAAGCAGGAAAAACTTCTCTCCCTTCCAAAATTCATGGCTTTTCAAAATCTGCCTTTTCATGAGCAGTGGGTGTTTTTCAGAATGTCTGTGAATATTTCACCTTGACTCCTCAGCAGTTACTGGTGGCCACTTGTCCTGCATTGCTCTGCTTCATCCACCTGCAGATGTTTCCTCTCTGGGTGTTTCCCACTCCAGGCAAGGAGAGCAGCCATTCCTGGTACAGGAACTCTCAGGAGTTTAACATCTCTAACGTGCTATAGCACTCAACATGCTGCCCAGGTTTTTAATTACATCACGGTGATTAGCAGTCCAGAAAATCACTTGAAACCAATTAAATAATGTGCACCTAACTGGAGACTGCTGCAGGCTCTGGAGGCTGCTTCAGAGCAGTCACAGTTGATTGGGTTTTAAACAGGACCTCTCCCCCTCCCTGTGAATTATTTACCTACTTCATTATTTTCCAACTCCAACAGTAATTGTTTTTTATGGGTTCAGTAAAGCTGCCATCATTAGTGGTAGCAGTAAAATTTTCTCCCCTGTGTGTGGGTTGAGACCCTAAAGCGAGCTGTGGTTTTTCTGACCCCTGAATCAGTGCCTGTGATTTTAATGCTCTCATGCAGAGGTACCACAGGTTCTGCTGCCCAACCTCCCCCAGAGCAAATCACCCCTACAGCCCAATCTGGCCTTGTGGTGGAGTAGAAGCTGGTGATGCACTTGAGGTCATCACTATTAAATATCCAAACCTCTCCAGGAGCAGGCAACGGGATTGAGAAGGGCTGAGAGCAAAAGGTGCTGTTCTGCTCCAGTTTTTTTTCAGTATGTAGATGCTTTTGCATGAAAAAGGGGCTGGAGGGGCTGCTCCCAGCACCAGTGTCCAGCTGATGCCTTGGGAAGGCTGACCTGGAGCAGAAACTGGACCCTGCAGAAACTGGACAGAGCTAGAGAATAAAGTAGATATTTATTAAAAGGCATTTAAGGACACATTTGGGCAGGACAAGAGCCTGGCCAGGGCTACACCCAAGGTG
>VZSR01003022.1:2971510-2995536 GCA_013398615.1 Brachypodius melanocephalos
TTGGGGGCTCCACCAGCCCCTGCACTGAGGGGCTAGGGGCAGCCTCAGGGGTCCCAGAGGGCCTCAGGGACAGACAGAGTGCCTCCATCATCAGGAGTGCCTCAGGAGAGATCCTGAGGAAGCTCCAGGTCATAACCAACAGCTCTGGGGGATTGCTGAGGGGAATAAAGTGTTTTTGTAGAGTCCAGTGTCTCATGCCCCCGACCTAGAGGCATTTCTGCTCTGAAGGGGGGCCAGGGGTGCACTGAAGGCCTCAGGAGATGTCTGTGTGTGATCATCAGGAAGAATTTCTGTATGGAAACACTTGTCAGGCTTTGGTGGGAGTCCCTGTCCCTGGAGGCATTAGAGAAATGACTGGATGTGGCACTCAGTGCTCTGGTTTAATTGACGAGGTGGTGGTTGGTGAAAGCTTGGACTTGATGATCTTGGGGGTCTTTTCCAAACGTTGTGATTCTGTGATTCTGTGATCTAGAGTGATCTGAAGGCACCCAGTGGGCAGATGGAGGAGTCCTGTGCTCAGACTGTGCCTGAGGGGCCTCTCCTGGCCCCAGGAAGGGCAAACTGGGATTCTGTGTAACAGGAGGGTCAAGGAAAGGCTCCTAAGGGTGCAGTGAGGCTGATGGAGGGGTGCTGCAGGGATCAGGGGGAAAACTGGGGCGAGTTTCTCCTCCAGCACCTCAATGCACCTTTTGATGTGTCCTAGAGGCCCCAGTTTGCCCTGGTCCCCACAGCACCTGCACCAGCTGTGGACAGCAGCCCTCAGAGCTTTATCCTGCTGGTTTCCATCCTCCCCCATCACTCCCGCAGGCAGGTCAGGATACTCTGCAGTATCCTGGAAGGAAAGGGATGTCCTGAAGGCACATGAGAGTGTCTGAACACGGGAATGCACTGCGGGGGATGGATCACCAAGGATGTCCTGAGGGGACCTGAGGGTAAAGTGAGGTCTGGAGGCATCCTGAGAGCACCCAGGTGCCCAGGGCTATGCCAGACCTGTGTCCTGGGGGATATCCTGCCCTTCCCTGCCAGGATGGTGTGTCACTGTGCCCCGTTGCTGGGGACAGGTCCCACGTCAACAAGCACTGGGACCCGTTGCTGGAGGCAGGTGCTGTGTCACAGTGGGGCCCTTTGTGACACCCCAGCACAGCACGTGTGTTCAGCATGGCTGCTGCCCACAGTGCGTGGTGACAGGCAGGAGCCTGGAACTGCAAGGAGTCCCCGAGAGCAGCCCATGTCTTGCCCCACCACCCCTGGCAGCCCTGTGGGGCTGGAGTGTTTTGCCAAAGCTTCCCACGACACCACCCCAACACCCACCCCAGGATCCCCCACACTGTCTATCCCACAGGATGGAGGAGAGACCCCCTGTCACCCCCAGGGAGGCCTGGGAGGAGGAAAGCTCTTCCCAGGGGAGCAGCAGTTCACAGCCCTTCCCCTTCTATGACAAAACCACGATGCAGCCACGGAAGCTTGGTGAGCGAGGGGTCCCGTGGGGCTGGGCAGGGCTGGGGCCCACCAGCACACCCTGCACAAGGCCAGGAGCGTATTTTCCTGGCACCATGACAACAGCTGTCCTGGGGGACATGGACAATGTCACCTGAATGCCAGGGCAGCTCCAGGCTGGATGCCAGCCTCAGCACAGCCTCTCCCAAGGAAGAAACAGAGCAGAGGGGCTCCAGGGTGTGGGCAGTGAGAAGCAGTGGGACTCTGGACCTTTCCTGTCCATATCCCAGCATGTTCCTCAGCCCAGGGCATAGGGCAATTTTATATAGGAGCATGTTCCCAAATCAATTCCAGGGGGGAATTGCCACCTCTGCTGACCACCAGAACCATCACCTTTGTATCTTCCTGGCTCCAGCAGAGCAGCTCTTCTGCCCATCACCTCCAGCCACAAGCTGCTCAGGAAAAAGGCTGTGCCTTTTTGGGGTGTGGGCACAGGGCTGGATGAAGGGTAGGTCTCCTTGGCTCTCTCCTGTGGCCAGAGCCTCTGCAGCCCCCCCTGCTCTCCCCCTCTGGCAGATGCCAGCTGGTTGCCCGTATACACAATATCAGAGGATGCTGTGGATTTCATCATGGCCTTTGTCAGCAGCCTTGACAAGGTAACCGTGGCCAGCTGGACAGTGGCTGTGCTGCCATTTGCTGGCAGGGGCTTTGCTGGGCTGTGGAGGGATGCTGGCTGGACAGAGCTGCCTTTCTCACAGGGCACTGCACCCCCAGTGCTCCAATCCCGCTGGCCGTGTCCATCCTCCCACACTCCCTGTTTGTGTCTCTGTCCCCTGGCTGCCAGGACTCCCACAAGTTCACGTTTCTGAAGAGCACCTACGTCCTGTGCAAAACTGCCTTGAAAAGTGGCTTGACCCAGGGCCTGGATTTATTCTGCCAAACATGCGAAGTGGTGGAGAATATCAAGGTGAGGGGACAACCTGGTGTTGTGGGGATGGGGACAGGCACCTCTGGCACTGACACCCTGTGTGGACAGTGCTTGAGGGGGTCAGGGACTGGAGGCACTGGGTGCTGCCAGGTCCCATCATGGTTGTGCTCTGCAGGACCTCCTGGAAAAGGAGCCAAGGGACCGTATGACCTCCCAGATCCGGTATCTCGCCATGATTACCATCGACGAATTATGGTGGGCCCCCTGCCCCAGAGCTCTGAGGCCACCTGCACAAGGCTCGGGGGCTGCTCCCAGCACCAGTGTCCAACTGTTCCTCCTCTGTCCTTGCAGCTTGGTGGAGAATGTGCTGGAGGGCAAAACCAAAAGCCTCCTCTCTGCGTGTTTCTCAAGTGTCCTCTTGCTCCCCTCAGAGAGGGAAATGCCATACCAGAGCGCTTTCCTCCTCAACAAAGTAAGAGCTGGGTCAGCTTCAGGAGCCTCCAGTCCCTCTGGGCTGCTCCCTGGTCACCCTGTGCTGCCCCATGACCAGAGATCTAAGGCAGACTGAAGTCTTGGTGTTGCTATCCCACCCTTGTGTCTCCGTCCCCTTCCAACATGGACCTGGCTGCTCTGTCTCCAGCATTTTGTGCATCCCTTTGTCTCTCCTGGGTAGTTTGGGTGTCCTCCTCAGGCACTGAGAGTTCAGCTCAGTCTCCTGTGCATGTGGGAAAGAGCAGCAGAATGACAGGCACTGCTGCCTGTTGTGTTTGCAGACCCTGAAAGCCATGGACACAATGCTGATGACAGTGGTGCTCAGCTTTCCTCCCTCCAGTGTCAGCAAGGAACTGCAGGACATCTTTGAGGTGTGACACAAGCAGAGTGGGGCTCCCAGGGCTGTTCCTCACCCTGGAGGGGAGGAGTTGCCCAGTCCAGTGCTGAGCAGGCAGAGCTAGGTGTGGGGAGGGTGTTCACCTCCCGTGAGGAAGCAGGGGCTGGCACCAGGCTCCTCTGAAGCACAGTGGCAGCACAGGGTCCACCTGCCTGGCCAAAAGGTTATCCTGGGACCTTTGTCCAGGCCTGTGAGGGACCTCAGGGACAGGCACCCCACTGCAGGCTTTGTGTGAGGTCAGAGGAAGCCATGAGGGATTGTACAAGTCTGGCCCAGGAGCAGAGCTGTATTTGCTCTTGGTGCTCACCAGCAGCTTCTCTCATCCCAGATGTTGCTGGAATTCACCAGATCCGAGAGAGGAGTTGTGCAGGAGAGGGCTGTGGGGAGGATTGGTGCTCTGACCAATTTGATGTCCAACTATTCCACTCTGAAGGTAACGACCAGGCACCCTCCAGCCAGCCCGGGCCCCCCTCCCTGCCATTCTCCGTTCCAGGAATGTGCCCAGCTCGTTGCCCAAGAGATGAGGCCATAGAACCCTGCAAAGCCCAGATTCACCAGGAATCCAGCCCTGGGCACACTCTCTGGTACAGGTATTCAATAGCAATATCCTTCTCTTAGCCCTTCTTCTCATGCGTTCCTCAACCAGGCCTCTGTCAGCTTTGGAAGAGACAGTTCTGAACCTGCCTGCCTCGAAGACATCTCAGTGCCAGTCATGGGAAGGCTGGTGGGACGTCTCATTCTTTTCCGATATTCCAAGGAACAAATAAGCTATACAGCTTTCCATGGTCTTTTTTCCCTCGCTGAATTCCTCTGTGAGTAAAAAAGCAAGAGCAGCTGTGGCCTTCATCCCTGTGCACAGAGACCTCTCTTGATAGATCTGCTTCCTGACCTCCTTTGCCCCTCCCCAGCTGCTTCCCATAGCATCCCAGCTGTCACTTTGCTGCAGAAGCTTGAGTGCTCACCTCAAGTCCAGGATTTGTTTGTTACTGCTCTCCTTTCCCCATTCTGTTCAGGACCTTGAACCCTGCTGGCTTATGGCCCCCACAGCCAAAGCTCCAATTGACTCCCAAGTCCCAAAGACGAGTGTTCTCTGTTGGAGAAGAGCAGATCCACCCTCCCTTGGCTGGTGTCTCTTGCCTATAGCAAGAAGCTATTCCTGATGCCCTCCAGAAATCTCGACCGATTCTGTCCTGCTGTCTTGCAAGCAGATCTCAGGGTGGTGTGATGACCTTGCTGGCAAAGCAGCTCTGTCTTACTGACTCTTTTGTGTCTGCTCTGCTGTTTAGACAAGTCAAGGCCAAGTGATGAGTCAGACCAACTCACCTGGGAAGTTGTGACCACCTCCTCGCTGTGTTCCCTGAGCACCAGAGACTGTACCCAGGTAATGATCCCCCTCCTTGCTGGGACTCTTTGTCTGTGGCATCAGCAGGGCACTTGTGTGAGCAAAGGGACCCAGAATCGGTGGGGCTGGTGGGGCCTCACTGCCCTGGCAAGAAGGTTCCTGCCATCCCTGAGCAGGGACAACACGTGGGCTGCACTCTGGTGTCCTGGCAGCAGGTCCAGCCCTCCTGGCCCCCAGCAAGCCCCTGGTTCTCTATAGGACCAGCACCCCATGCCCATGAGCCCTCCTCCCTGATGTGGAGGGTCCTGCCTCACCCTCTCCCACACATGGACTGCAGGCACCGCTGCCAGCTTTCCTGTGGGGTCTGCTGCCAGCGCTGCCAGGAACCTCTGCCCAGCCAAACAGCACCATCAGGGCACTCAGTGGCATGTCTTCCTTCCTTCCTGCTGCAGGCCTTTGGAAAATACCTCCACTCTAATGAGAGGACAGACATCATCCTTGAGGCCATCGAGGCGATGAGAGATGACAGCATCCTTGACAAGGAGGTGCCCAGCAACATGCTGGATGCAGTCATAGATGACCCAGACTTCTGGCTGACAGATGTAAGTGCCCTGGGGCTGGATTGCTCTGATCTTCAGCCCTGTCAGGCCTTGTTCCTCCCTCCATCCCTTCCTCACAAATCCAGGTGATTTGGGCACCTGAAGCTGTCTGAAGGCGGCAGAGAAGAATGGGAAGGGCAGCTGTGGACAAGGCTGCACTTCAGTGGCAGCGCCATCCTCACCTGTATCCTCTCCAGGTGCCCAAGATAGTGAACAGCATTCTTGAAAACCTGCCATGCATCACCACAGAGTCAGGCTGTAGGAAAGTGGAGTCACTGTTTCTCCTGATGACCAACGAGTACGCCTCGGCAGTGGTCATTGGCCTGTGCGAGACGGCTTTTCAAGGAGACAGGTACTGGCCCTGACCCTCTGAGGGGCTTGCTCCATGTGGGGAGAGGGCCCCCAAGACTCTGTGGCTGCCAGATCCAAGGAATGCTGCAGGACATCCCATGGAGCCAGGCTTTCCATCCCACAAACCTTTCCAGTTGTCTGGTGCCTTGGCCGGGCCCGCAGCAGCCAAAGCCAACCAAGCCAGTCCAGAGCCAGCTCGCTTCTCCCAGAGACTTCCTTCAGCCCTGTCGTGCCTCCTGCAGGCCCTGGGGACCCCCATCATGGGTTATGCTCTGTGGGGCTGGTTCTGGCCATGGCACTGTGGCTGAGGCAGCCCCCTGGCTTCCAGCACTGTGCAGGAGCTGTGCAACACTCTGTCCTTTGCACCTACGATTTTGGACAAGGTCATAACGGAGTTTGCTACCTTGCTCCTGAACCAGTGGTGCAACCCTCCCAGAGAAGGCACCCGCACCTTCCACAGACCTGTGAGTTACCAGAAAAGGCCCTGACCCCTTTCCCTGAGCCCTCTGCCATCACCCCCTGGCTGTGTTTGTTCCTCCAGTCATCCTTGGGGGAGATTGACTGGGAGGAGTTTAGTGACCAGCCCAACGTCTGGAGGGATCAGGGGCATCCCGATGTGGTGACGGCATTCCTGATGCTGGAAGTCCTCGTTGGGCTGTCAGAGAGAGCCGAGATGGTGAGCAGGGTGGTGTTGGGGCAGCCAAGGCCTGGGGCTGAGTGCAAGGCAGTGGCTTGGTTTGGGCTGGGAGTCAGGATGTGGGGTGCCTGCTCCAAAAACCCTCCCTGCCATGGTGGGGCCTTGGCGTGGCTGCCCTGGGAGGTGTTCAGACATAGCCTTGTCAGAAAATGGAAACTGTCTTCTTCATAAAGGCAAAAAAAATTGAAGCTTTCCTGCCAAGCTTCATGAAGATACTGGAAGTTGGCAGTGAAGATGAAAAGCTGAAGATAGTTTTGATCTTCCAAAATGTCCTGGGCCACCTGAAAAAGTCAAAGACCAGCTCCATCGCTCTGGCACTGGTGGGGAAGATCATGCCCCTCTTTGACTCGGTGAGGCTGGTGTGGGAACCTGAGCCCCACAGACAGGCACTGCCCCACAGCCCTGCCCTGAAAGCAGCACTCAGGGCAGGCTCAGCCCTCTGGGAATGGATTGTGGGCTTTGCAGCCCAACGCTGCTTGTGGCCGCTCTGCAATCTGAGCCTGGAGCACTGCCCTCACCATCCACATAGCCATGGGCAGGGAGTTTCCAAAGCTCACCTTTCCTCCTTCCCAGCAGGAGTGCAGCCAGCTGCGAGAGCTCTCCCTCTGCCTCCTCAGAGACCTGCTGAGGTCCGTGGTGACGAGGGATGAGAAGAAGATGAGGAGGGAGGTGCGGAGGGCACTGATCCCGCTCCTCTTCCGTGTGAACGACCGGTTCCCCAGCGTGGCCAAGGTGTGGATTTGAAGGCTGAGCACTGGTATGGGGGCACTGACACCTCCCAGGGATTGCACTGGGGCAAAGGGCTGCTGGCACTGGGCAGGGCTGCCCCGGTGCAGCCACTGGGAAGGGTCTGTGTGGAAGCAGCATGAGCAGGGATGGACAAGGTGGCTCAGCCATTTTCAACACCTGTCCTGCCTGCTCCAGCCAGGCTTGGCAGCAGCTCGTGGACACTGAGGCAGCACCTGAGGCCTGAACATGAAGCCCAGAGGCTTCTGAACCCTCCAGAAGCCCAGAGGCTTCTCAGCTTCCCCACAAATGTCTGGGGCCAGGCCTTCAAGCCTCAGTCAGTCACACAGGGCTGTCCCCAAGAGACTCCAAGACATTCAGGCTGACAAATCACAGCTTCCTAAGGGTGGGATCACCACAGGAATAAAGCCAAGAGGTCTCTTTCCCCAGGCCCTGGTGCCACCTCTGAGCTAATGCTGTTCTGCAGGCTTCCAAGGAAGCCCTTCTTGCTGCTGCAGAGCTTCTCAAGTGGAACCAGCTCAAGCACCTGCTGCAGAAAGAGCGGATGTGGGAGCTTGGAGAATGCTTGGTAAGGACAAGCTACAGGGCCCAGGCTGGGTGAGGGCTGTCCCTGCCCTGTGTCTCTCCCCATGAGAGCCCAGGGGAGCAGAGGCTGCTCTGAGTGCTGCTGGCAGGGCTGGGCAGGACCTGGAGGACCTTGTTCCTGTCCTTGAGAACAGAGCCCCAGAGGCCCTTGCTGTATCCAGCAGGAGGGAGGGCTGAGCAATGAGGGGTGCTGGCAGGAGGGCAGCTCCAGCCAACTGGGGGGGGCTCTGTGACGAGCCTGGAGACATCCCTGGTGCTCCTTGCAGCTGATGAAGAGGAGCAGCAGGGCTGAAGAGTACATGCAACAGAGCCTGCCCTACCTGAGGGACTCTCAGTCCTCCGTGCGCCTGGCAGCCGTCAGGTTCATCAGTGAGTGACAGCCCCTGGCCCCTTTTGGGCCAGCCTGGCCGTGTCCCTGCTCTGCACTGGCACCAACCCTGTGCCTACCCCAGCCTCCCCGTGCAGAGCCTCAGCCTCCCTCTGCCCCCTGCCACAAGCTGGGCTTGGTGGCTGCATTGCTCGGTCCCACTCCCCATGGCTGCTGGTGGCCCCTGGGAGGGCAGTGGGAGGGTGGCAGGGCTGGGGGTCACCCTGCTGGGAGCACTCTGGGAGCAGGGAATAACAGAGCTCTGTGCCCAGGGATCGCCACGAGGCACTTGAGGGAGCAGGATTTGGAGGCTCAGGATCATATCCTCAGTGGTGAGTGGTCTGTGGGGAACCTGGAGGGGCTCTGCAGACACGTGGCTCCATCTTGGCTCTGTTTCTTTTGGTCCCAGCCCTTCAGCCCCTGGAGACAGACAGGGATATCTCAATCAGTTCCCTGGCAGCCCACACGGGCTTGATCCTGAGAGCCCCGAGGGAGCGGCGAAGATCGTCGATCATTCTGCATCTGCTGTGCTGCTGGTGCCGGTGAGCTCAGCAGGGCTGCGGCTTGCTGTGCTTTAATAAAGGTGGAGAAACACACCCAGCCCACGGCATCCTGCAGATGTGTAGTGCCCTGAGTGTGCTGAGCAGACTGTGTCCTTCTTGGCCTGTCCCACAGGCACTGGGATGCTTCCCCCCTAACAGCCCTGCCATCCCCAAATGCCCCGCTTGGCCTCAAACTGCAGGCACAGGGCACCAGATTTTGTGCAGAAGGCCTCAAATTGAACCCCTGCTGCCCCAAAACGTTCCCATAGACCTTGAATTGCCTCTGCAGAGTCCCACAGCATCCTTGACAGACTCCAAATTCCATTCCATGTATGCCAAAATGCCCCACTGAGTCCTGGAGTGGAGCTGTGGGACCCCAAATGGGCTCTGGCAGCCCCACTGGATACGGAATCATGGAATCAGCCCTGAGCAGACCTCAGCGGGTCCCAGAGCTCCCTGGGGAGTGCCAGGGCCTTGAAGTTGGAAATGAGTGAAGCACTCTGTTTTGAATGTGGCATCCCTTTGTTTTCCACCAAAGCCCCCAGCTCCCCCCAACACATCCCGAACAATGAGGGGGTGATGCCATCCCCAGGCACTGGGGAAAACAGCACCAGGGTTTGCAGAGCGAGAAGGAATGGGCAGCAGGGGAGGAACCAGCGTGTCCTGCCCTGGTTTCTTTTAGAGGGGCAGAACGTGTGCAGCCTGCAGGGTTTGGGGTCTTTTCACCAGTCTTTTCAACAGGTTTTCCTGCTGTTACCAAGAACCTTCGAAATGGTCGGGATAAAGATTCCTTCTAACACTACCTTTGAGTGTTAGAGAGTAAGGCGTTGTTTTATTTTTGGCCAAGAGAGGCGGCTGACAAATTCTGGCCTCCACAATGATGCCCATACAGAACTTTCCCACTTATTTACACATTTTTAGCAAACAAAGAAATTAATGTTTATTGGTTCTAAGTCACAACATTTGCTTAATTAATTAATATTCTATCCTCTACTGGTTACTGATTTCTCACTCTTCATGCTACTTTGCAACATTTTTTCATCCTTTAATCCTCTTTTTCTTGGACGTGGAGTCTCCAGCTTTCCAGACCTTCATCTCCTCTATGTCTTCTTGTTGATTGTTTTCCCTTGCTGTGCCTCAGCTGTCCTATATTTAATACAGTTTTCATCTGACTTAACTCGTAGCCTTGCCAGTGATTTTTTAAGTGATCTCGAATCTCTGGTTCATAGCACCCGGGTGAGGGGCAGCTGCTCGGGGCTGTCAGGGGACCACTCTTCTCCCAGCTGGTCAGCTCAGGGGTCCCTGGCAGGTCCCCAGCCCCTGGGCCCTGCTGTGTCCCCGGTGTCCCTCTCCTGCAGAGCAGGATGGCCATCAAGTGGCTGCTGCTGGGACTGGCACAGGAGCTTTTTATCCTAAGCTGCTCCAGGAGAGCATGCAAAATCCCTGTTCTGTAGGGGTAGCAGGAGTGTCAGGCCAGCGAAGGGCTGCTTCTATCCCAATCACTGGGCCAAACTCAAATCAGTAGCTGAGGGTTCATCTGGTTTTTCCTCTCCTGTGCTTGCTCAGGAAAGTTGCTGCTTCAGGGGTAAAGCAAAGGGAGAACAATCCCTGCCCTGAGCATATTGCCTGGTCTGGAGATCAGCTGTGTTGGAGTTGAGCTGCTAGGGATTTCCATCAGCTCAAAAAATCGATTCATATCTGCATATCTATATCTATCTAGCTATACCTATCTATCTATCTAATTACAAAAAAAACTTAACAAATATTTGCTTGATATTATTAATTTCTTTCAGTGCCGTGTCCCATGTCTTTCTGTTGGGATCTGTGCCTTGGTGCCCTGTTTGGGCAGTGGCCTGATCAGTGAATCTTGTCATTCCCCTCTGTTTGCCTGCAAAAGCATTTTTCATTATAATGGCTCTTTAAAATGAAAGATTGAGCCTTATCCACCATGCTCTGCAAAGAGAACAGAATGGCTTGTGGAAAGCTCTTATGCTGGCCAGGTTTATTCTCCTGAATATTTTCACCAGAACAATTTAATGTTTTGGGGTTTTTTAAGTGTTATTGTTTTTTCAAGCCAACCACAAGCAGAACAGGAACAAAGCTTCAAGAAGAGCTCAGGGCCTTTCCTAAGGCAATCATGCTTCCAACAGCAGCCCACAAACACGTCTGTCAGTGGCTTTGGAGCAGATGCTGGGCTGCTACATGGAGCAGGCTGATGGCTGGCTGCCCCAGGGAAGGAATATCCTTCGAGTATGCTGTTTACATGTGGTAGTAACAATACCTACAACCACGTTTCCATCTTCAAGCTGAGGATCTCCTCCAGAAGAAGACACTTCTTATGCCACAGGTTGAAGGGCTGGAAGGCACAAAGCCACTGGGCAAGTTTCTGGCTGGAGTTTGGATTGCATGGACACAGGGAAGCTGCAGCTCAGGCTCCTCAGAGCATCTGGACTGTGAAACATCTCCATGAGTGCAGCAGGGGAATGCAAGGCTGGGAGGGCAGGGGGAAAGATTGCAAACCAGGGGCTGGAGGAAGGAAATCCACTTGTGGCACAATTTGGGGAACACAGCTTCTCTCTGTTCCCTCCTGGCTAAGGAGTGAGAGCTCAGGCTCAGGCTGTGGCTGTTCTGGGCTCGGTATCGGATGCTGAGCACTGAAGTGGCACAGAAGTATTGCAGGGACAAGGGTGAGGCTGGAAGGTGAGAGATGAGCTCAGGGGACAGACTTCAGGTGGGTTTGTAGCAGATAGCTGTCACTGAAGACATGCTTGGTATTAGTCCAATTAATACCTCAATTAGTGCATGCATTTACTGGAAATGCAGCACAGCATCCAAGCTGCAGAAGTGCAAGGGCAGTACAGGTTTGTGTTGGGCAGTGCACGATTCGAGGCAGAAAAAGCCTTAATGGACAACTTCTGTGATTTCTTTTGTATTGACACTCCTTATCCGCTGAGTATTTGGCCTCTCTCCATGAGGAAATATGTGGCTTCCCCAGGGAACATCATCTCTGCCTCTGGTAGGATTGAATCCACATTTGACTTTCAGAGGATATTGTCCCTTTCTACTGCTTTTGGCTTTTTTTGAAGTAAGCTGTAGGGATTTCAGGGTTGCTAAATACAGAAACAAAAGACCGACCAAAGTAATTTCTAATTTGCACTGTTCTGTATATAATGTGATCCTGTGCCAGGACTGGGACTGCTACTGTGACACAGAGACCAGGTAGGAGCTTTCTCCCAAACCCCAAAATCCTTTTCACCTTTTGGACCCTTTTGAAAAAAGGATAAAATGAATTGATCCCTTGCAAGCATATTTGTGGAAAAGGAATTAAAAACCATCTTGTGTCCAGGTGTTTTCATCTCTAAATGGTCTTACAGCTCACCTAGCCCTACTTCAAAACATTCCTACAGCTGGAGGGAAAATCTCAGTGCCTGTATTCATGTAAATGAAAGCATAAGCAGAGTAAAAGTGATCTTCTGCCCTTCTGGAGTGAGGTAAAAGAGGTCAAGGAGAGCTGAAAAAGAGGAAAGGACAGCTGTACCTGGGAATAAGCTTTTCAGTAGCTGTTTTGGATCTGAGGTGGAAGTGGCTGCTGTGTGTGTTTCCTAGGTCTGTATCTTAAATATTTAACACTGAGACTGTAAATCAATTATCTAGATGTTGGAGAACCAGCCTGGAACAACCCCCTGAGTTTTCCAGCAAGATGATCTGTGCTTCTCTGACACCAATTCTGGTGCTGCTGGAATAAATGATTTGTGCCTTGGGAGATGCTGCCTGACTTTGGGAAGGAGCTGGATGGGGTTGGGCTGCTAGAGCTGCCCTCATGGCTTGGGGTGAGGGAAAAAAGGAGTGGGAGGATGTGAAAGTGAGTTTCTAGTGATGGTTGAAGTCCAAAGACACAGTTTTGCTCCTGCTCTGCCTGAATTAGGTGTTTGGATCTGGGACATGAGCATGTTATGATTCTTAGGCTCTGGGCTGTCTCTACAAAGAATAGAAATGGTTCTGTCTGGGGACTTGGTCAGCAGCTCTGATGTCTCAGGGTGGGAGGTTTTATTTTAGTCCTTCATTTTAGTCCTTTATTTTAGTCCTTGTTTCTTAGCTTTGGAAGACTTGCTGCTTCTGTTTATATCAAATAAACTTCTGTTGTGACAAAACTGTTGTGAAGGACACTCATTCTCTGGAAAGGAAAACACAAGCTTTGCCTTTCCTTTCTCTAAAACAATTAATTTACAAACTCTCCCTGGGAATGTCAGGCATTGTACAGACACCCTAGGCTCTTGATGAATGTTGATATTGTTTTTTATGAATTGTATTATCTTACTCTGCAGGAAACAGACATTTGTCTATTTAATTTTGTTCTAAAAAACAAAAAATAAGTGATAGAATAGAAACAGCTGAATGTGGGTCCTGCTTTTCTCTGCTAGATGGACTTACCTGCTTTGCTTTTCCTTTTCCTGTTGTCACCTCATGTTATCAGTCACCAGGGCAAATCTGACAGGGGTCTCACACTTGGTGAGTAAATTATTCCTGTGAGCTGGCTGGGGGTGAGGGTACCCCAAAGCTGCAGACAGGGACAAGCATTCAGCTGGTCCTGAAGGTGTGTCTGCTCCACACTGGTGACAATGACACCTTCTGGTGCTAATCTGGGCTCAGAAAAAGCCTTGTTTCCTGCCAGATGAGGAACACAGACCCACAGGCTGGGCTCCGCTTGGGCTCTGAAGGCATTGTAAGGCTGCAGATGGTTCTAATTGACACAGATTTTGAAATATGTGGATTTATTCTCTTGCCAGCCCTTGGGAGGAATATACATGTCCTGACCCTCTGCTCGAGGCTGTGTGCCCAACAAATGATCTCTGTGAGGTGGCAGAGCACCAGGCACGCATTTGGCAGGGAGGAGGTGCCCAGCATCTCCTCTGCCACCCCAGGGAACCTCCCACCCTGTCTGTGCCAGCTGTGACACAGGGCCCAGCCATGCCAATGGACACGTGCCTGGACACAGAGCTGTGCACCGAGTTTGCTCCAGTTTATTTTTTTTCTATGAGAAAAGAGACCACATTTTAATCTTTAAAAAATCCCCAAACCGAATCCCACGCTAATAGAGCCTGACGCTTTGCCCTCCAGGCTTCTCCAGGCTTGCAGGAAAGCAGCTGCTAGAGAGCAACACTAAAAATTAACCTGCAAGTGGGAACACAGAGTTCTCAAAGGATCTCCTGTGTACCTGCTGCTAGGGGTGTTTGACCCTAAAGTGACTGTAAATTGAACAGAGATGGATTTGATGGGTGCACTGTAAGATGGATAAGAAAGTGGTTGGGTGGTCACTTCCACAGGGCTGTGGCCAATGACTCAGAGTCCTGATGGACATCTGTGACCAGTGGTGTCCCTCAGAGGTCTGTATTGGGGCCAGTGCTATTTCTTATCTTCATTAAAGATATGGATGAAGGGATTGATAGCACACATCATGTCTCTTGCCTGCCTGGTGAGCTGGGATCTGTTGGTGGAGCTCTTTCCAGGGCTTTTTGGAGCAGCCCCATCTCCACTCCCCTCCCTCTGTGGTTGGTTGTGAGTCACAGCCTCAAGCTCAGCCTCTCTCTGTGTGACAGTGACACGTGGGCTCATGGCCTGTCACACCAGGCCAGGACCCCTCTGGGGCTCTGGCACAAGTAGGATGTTGAGCTCCTGAAGTTTTCCTGCTGTGCTGGAATTACTGCTGGAATTCTGGGGCAGAGATGCCCAGACTGGGAGGTGCTTTTAGAAGGTGACCTTTCAGACTTAAAAAGCCTCAGTGCATGTGCTCTTGGGGTTGTTAATGAGTTTTTCCTCTTAGAGCAGGAGCTTGTGCTTGGTTGTAAACATAATTTTAAAATAATAAACAAAATATTGGAAGCAGAAGTTTTTGAAAGGTATATCGGTTCTGCAGTAGGATGGTAATTGTAGATTATTTTGGACTCTGAGAATAAACGTCCACTGTAGAGCTTTTGTCTTCCCAGGAGTCAGCACAATAGGAGGAAATGGAAGTTTAAGAAGTGTGAGTTAAATGGCTGGAGACTGAGGAGACAAAGTGAATATCCTAAACGTGTGATGAGAGAAATCTGAAACTCAGCTCTGGGTGAACAGCAGTGACTTCTCCTCAGCTGTCCTGGGAGCTTCATCCTGCACAATCAACCTCTACCCTTCTTCTTCTTCTTATCTATGAGCTCTGACTCTGGGAGGGCACTGGGAGCAGATCCAGCCCTGGAACTTTCACCCTAGTTTCTCTTCCTGGAGCTCCAGTAGTCAAAAGTCCAGGCCTTTTATGGGAAATCAGCCTAATTCCCTGACACAGTAGAACAAAAGGAGAGTCCCTTGAAAATTCTGGCAGCTGCATTCTCACATGCAATTTTTAGAGATCTTATCACATCATGTCAAAAATGTTTTCTCACTATTTTATGATGTCGACATGATTGATTTCTCTCTGCTTTTATTTTTTTAACATTAATGGCATCAACAAGTTGTGTTGATGCTGAGGTTATGTCCTCTATCTATCTATCCATCCATCTATTATGTCATCTATTCCATGGGTTTCCTATTTCATTGCTAGAACAACAATCAGCTTCCTCAGCATGGATCAGAGCTCTCCCAGGTGAAGCTACGTGCCTAAAAGCAGGCATTGAACATTTTGGAGTTGATGGGTTTTCTTGGCTGCTTGATTTTTCTTTTCTCTCACAGCCCTACAATAAAAATGGAAATCTTTCAACAAAAGAAAACAATGATATTTCTTTGTTGGAATGGCCAGTTTGAGCTGTTGCAGAACAGTTCTGTGGCCATCTACAGCCACATGTAACTTGCTCAGGAGCCAGCCTGGTGGCTGAGACCAAGTGCTTCTCATCCTGGGAATGACTTCATTCTTTGCAACAGTGCTTCAGTTTGTGGTGCTCACCTCTGGCTTGGTTCTCAGCAGGTGTAAAGGGATGATTTCCTGATCACCTGAAGGCAGTGCTTGGTGCCACTGCCCATCCCTCCAGGTCTTCACAAACTGGGTTACCTTTGCAAAGGGCAGTAGGTCACAGGTTGGTGAGGAAAAGTATTATTCCTAGGTGGAGTAGAGGAATGTTCAGCATAGAAAAGGATGAGAATGTCTTGTTGTGAAACAATTTCCGAGATCTTTCCTTCCTTGGAGCATCTGTGTAAAAGCAGTTCTTGTTTGGGAATGTCTGCAGCACGTCAGAGTTGTGCAAATGGAAGGGATGGTGTAAAGAAATCCTGAGGAGAACTGAGCATGGTCTGACATAAAAATTTATAACCTTTCTGGGGATTAATCTAAAAGAAATGTGGAGTGTAAGGTGCTGATGTAGCTCCTGACTGAATGTCTCTTGCCAGTCTTTCGCTGCAGTTTTGTGCTACAAGTTTCAATGATTTGGATTTGAAGCAGCATTGTGTTGAAATAAAAGTACTCTGCATGTGATTTGGATGTTTCACAAGTATTTTTAATTACTCAATTACTTTTATGTGTGTTTATGGATGGAAACATCCAAATACAATGCCTCTTGGTTAACCCTATTCTGTTCCATCCACAATCCTCTAAAAACTCTGAGCTGTTTGGATTCAGCACCTGCTGCCTCACCCATTTCATCCATTTTCTCTTGTGCTCTTCTGAGCAGAAAAAGGAAGTCATAACTCCAGGCCCACTTATACTTGTGTTCATTTCAGAGGCAAAGAACATCTTGACTTGATACCTGTGGAGGGCAAACCAGCTCTGCTGGCCTGGGCTGGATCCCAATATCCCATCTCTAAGAATGACCAGCAACCGGCAAGTAGCTGGAATTCCCTTGGGATGGACCTGCTGAGCAGGAAGGTGCTGGAGACTCATTGAGCTTCAAAGTGTTTAAGAGCCCTGGTTGCTGGACCTTCCTCCCATGGATCTGTCTAATTCCAAATCTACTGAGAGTTTCTGGGCTGGTCCCCGAGCGAAGGGCCCTTCTCTCGATCATTTTAAGCACAGAGCACAATGATGACTTTTGTGAACCCCACTTCCTTGTCCTGCCAGGACAGGGGAGGTGACATTCCTTGTTTCTCAGGGTCATTCATGTCTTCATGGCCATCTCTCACATATCTTTGTTGTTCCCTTCTCCTGCAGCCTGTATTTCCCGCATTGTCCATTTCCCACATTTGCGTATTTTTCAGATTTAGTTTATATTATTGGAGTATGAGTAATTTATTTTATTGGAGTATGAACTAATGGGATGTGGATATGCTGTGGTTTTAGTTGTTCTTATCTGTGTTTCCTTCCTAATACTTCCTGATGTTCTGTTTCACTATGACAGGACAAGAGGAAATGGTCTCAAACTGTACCAGGGGATGTTTAATTTGGACATCTGGAAGGATTTTATCACTGAAAAGATTGCCGGGCTTTGGGAGGTGGTGGAGTCACATCCCTGGAGGTGTCCAAGGAATTCAGTGCTCTGGGCTGGCTGACAAGGTGGGCACAGGTTGGACTCGACGATCCAAGTCTTTTCCAAATGAAATGATTCCAGGATTCCATGATAACTGCAGTAGCACTGAGCTACTTTTGGCACATGTGCCATAATCCTGGTGTCTCTGTCTGGAAGGGATTGTGAGTTTCACTGCCATGGTGGTCATACACTGAGCTAATTGACCATTCTTCCTCAATTCAGTTCCCTTAAGGTAAAACTCACTTCCTGTTTGTGCCTTCACATCTGGATAATGAATTTACAACCATGTTAATAGAAGGAAAAACCCCAGTAAAGGCTGCTGTATTTCTATGTCTGTTTCTAAAGGGGAATAAAAATGTGAAAGGCTTCATTTGTCCCCCCAATTTAGTTTGTATAGTCCCTGCTGGATAAGCAGTCTTGGGGAATAATGAAGCTGTGAGTTGCCAGCTGTACTGCCTGGCGTCGTGTTTCTCTCTGAAGCAGATCTTTTCTCTGTTGCACAACTGACAGGGCTTCAGCTGCAGAGTGTTAGCAGGAATGAGGAATATCTGTGGTGCATCAATAAATGAGTATTTGATAGTTACATCAAATGGAGTTGGAAAATTTAATAAAACTCTGCCCTAGGCAAGAGTTAGACTTCGGTATGAAAGAGTTGGTTTAGAACAACTAGAATTTGTTTGGATAGAAAGCTTCAAGTCATCTTTGTTTTGGGTGGGAAAGAGAAGCTATGCTCAGATAAGGAAGCCCTTGGTTGCAAACCAAAGAACCCCACTGATGTTTCAGAAATGGTGTTGCCATCTGCAAGATCCTTTTACAGCACGAGCTGAAATTGCTCCATAGCTGGAAAGGAGATCTCAACAGCAGCGTGGTCTGGGTGGGAGGGCCAGGGGTGAGCACAGCAGAGAGGGAAACACAGAGCTGCAAAGGGAATGTCTTGGTTTTATTGCCTTGCCTCAAGCAGTGGAACCAACAAGCCTTGCTACAGCATCTGCAGGGGAACTGCACTGCAGGGGATTCACAACTGCCCTGCACTCCTGGGTGTTCCCCACCTGATTCCACATCTGCAACAGCCACCAAAGGCCTTGGGCTGCAGCGAGGTTAGCACCTTCTACCTCCTCAGTGTGCAGGAAATATAATAAAGTCACAGGCATGTGATTAAATACCCCTTTTGGAGAAGGAAAAGGGCTTCAAAATCCCCAGATTCCTGGTCCAATGCAATCTGTGCAGTAGGGGAGCACAAGACAGGCCCAGAAGTGTCAAGGTGTCAGATATGAATAGCATTAGACCCTGTGCATACTTATCCTTTGGAACACACATATGCAAAGTGACACACTGGCTTTTCCTTTCCAGCTGGGAGCAGTGATGTTATTTCAGGCCAATATGAAAGTCCCCTGTGTCACAGGGCTCTCATGTGAGATAGGAGATAAGAGATGCTAATTCCCTGGTCTCTCACACCAAGGCTGAAATAATTTCCTCCAAGAACAATATCCACATCACAAATCAACTTTGTTCTAAATAGCCAAATTAAGAGCAGTAGAGTTTCATGCAAAGCCTGAATCATACAAAGCAGACTACTGAAGGAAGTAACTTTCCACTGTTAATTTCTTCTCCCTCTGCCCTGACCATCTGTGTATATTCTTCTCTGGTTTTGCACAAGGCAGTAGACTGTGGCATGTGAACAATCTCACGAGATCTTGCAAACTTCTCCTCTGCTGCCTGTGATGCTGTGGTTGCCTTCTACTGCTCCTGTTTCATTTTGCAGACTTTAATTCCCACTGGCAGGTTTGCTTGGTGCTGCTGAGCAGCACATTTGGCTCTTTGCTAGCCTGCAGTAGGACACCTGCAAGGGAGTAGGGGTGTAAAAACTCCTGGGTTTTGTGTTGAGAGAAATGGTTTAACAACTTATTCCACACTGAACTCCTGGGGCTGTGCCTTTGGCTTCTGAGCTGTTGCTGGGAGGTCTGTAGTGCTGGAACTAGGACTGAATATCAAAACCAACAGGATTAAACTCTGTATATGGGGTCTTAAGCTGGTTTTCCTGGTTTGCTATTTGAGCAGTTCTCCCTCCCCTCAGTGAGCAATCTGCTCCCTAGATTTTACCAGATGTGTCTGGGAAAGATGTCTCCTACCATGTTTGTTGCCTTTTGGATTTTGTCATTCTCTGGGCAACCCGCATTTAAATTCCTTGGAAGGCATATGAGCTGCCCTGAGATGCCAAAGAACATGTCAGGAAAGTTGTTTTCTTTTGAGCTTTTAGTTGTGCTCTTTGCTTTAGGTCAATAACTGAACAGTTTTGTGCCTGCGTAAGTAGACATGCTCTGCAATTCCTTTGGTTCTGTTTTGAGACAGGAATGCCCAAATCCATAGAATCTGCATTCAGTAGATGGAGACATGAATGTGAACAAGTTGCTTGGCTTCTAGAAAGACTGAGGAGGCAGTGGAGTACCTGTCAGGCACACTGACCTAGGAGCAAGTCCAAGCACTTAGGAACTGTCCTGGTGGCAGCTTTCCCTCTGAATCCCAAGGGTGTTTTTGCTTTAGCAGAGGATAAACTGGAATAGAGGAAGGGCAGAATGCTCCAGATCACCCTGGGTGACCACCTGGGAGCTGGGCTGTGCCATTGGGTGATCTTGGCTTTTGGGTTTGCAGTTCTCTTGGGTGTTGCAGACTCAAAAAACTAACACACGACCATAAGCAAATATACAATTCCAGGCTGCCAAGCCTTCACTGTGCAATAAATGGTCCCAAGGGAACTTGTAACCAATTATTCCCAGGGTCTGGACTGGTGGAAGGGAATAAGACTAAAATAAGTGGCCTGAGCCGGTGTTGCCCAGTCTGGAGCACAGCAGAGCTGTTGCTGCTGTTCCTCTTCTGAGGATCGTGTTCTTTGCGTGATGAAAGACTGATGGCGAAAGCTTGACAGCTTAAAGCTGATTTTGCCCTTCTTGTGCATTTCCCCTTGCAAAAGGAAG
Source organism: Brachypodius melanocephalos (assembly GCA_013398615.1). Lineage (NCBI taxonomy): Eukaryota > Metazoa > Chordata > Aves > Passeriformes > Pycnonotidae > Brachypodius > Brachypodius melanocephalos. The sequence goes on from VZSR01003022.1 coordinate 2,991,393, forward strand.
ATCCCATCCTGCTGCTGCAGGCAGCACTGGGTGTGCTTGGCCTCTGGCAGGGCAGGGATGTGCAGAAAAGCAGTGACTCTGAGCTGGCAGAAGGTGAATGAATCCCTTTGTGCTGGGGTTAAAAGAACTGCAGCACTGTTTGCACAGACCTGTGAATCTTTTGGTGAGATCCAGTCTATTACAGAAACCAGGTGATGGGGTTCTAAAACCCAATAAATCTGAAATCAGGGTATCAGTCATTCAGAGCTGCCTCCTCCTGTGCTCCATCCTATGTGGGATATCTCAAATTGTAGAGGCCTCTGCTTTGGAGAACTGAAAGGATTTGCTCATTGCTCTTTCTCCCACAGGCAGCTGCTTGTGACTCACTTCAAGCTGGAAGTGCTTTCAGTTTTGGTCCCAAATGTGCAGCCCCAGCTTTCCCAGAGACTGAAAAATTACCTCTAGGCCATTTTTGTGTGAGACATCACTACATTAGCAGGTTTTATGAGCTGGGGCAGGCCGTGGCAGCAATACACTTGTATTTGGGTCATCCCTGTTTTAGTTGGCTGGGGTTCAGCTTTGGCGTGGGCTGCATGGATCCCATCCAGTCATGGGACAGCGGCAAAGCAAAGAGAACAACACGTGCTCTGCACTAAACCTTGTCTGTGCAGTTCAGAATACAACAAAGAGATGAAGGGGGATGAGGCTGGTTGCAAATATTCCTCAGCAGTGGCTTCTCCAAGGAGTGCTCAAATTAGACTATTGACCGTCATAGGCTCTAAGAGAAAGTAGAGAGATTAAACTTTCCTCTTGTCAGAGCGAGCAGATTGGTGGAAGGAGGAACAAGGCTGGGCCTGGAAATAAAATCACAGAACTGAGTGGGCAGGGTGCAGGTTGGAAAGGGGCGAGTCAGGACGGCCAAGACACAGCTCCTGGTGCAGGGCACAAGGACAGAGCTGTGTCCTCACAATCAGAGGCTGTGGCAATGACCCAGGCTGTAAATCTCCCCCCCAGCCATAAACTCGAAGATAAACTTGTGCTTATGTTGCAACAGAAAGCAAATACTGAGAAGAAAAACAGCACGAGTGATGGAAGAGGAGGGGATAATTAATTGGGGTTTTTTCTGGAGCTCCTTGGCCCCAAGGGAGTCAGAGCTGCCAAGAGGCGCTGGCCCCCTCAGTGCTGCCCAGTACCCCATTACCAGCAGCTCTGTGCCATCTCTGCATGGCATGGTGTCAGTTCTGGCCCTGGCCTTGCTCTGTGGGTTGTGATTTCCACCTCTAGGGCAAGGTGGAAGGGCTGATGTGTGTAAATTTGGCCAATGAACCCATGGGAAGGCTGCTTCTCTGTCTGTGTGTCTGTCCATGAGTCCATCTGACTGCACTGCAGGATGGCTGCTTTGGGCTCCAGTGCAGAAACCCTTGTGGGCTTGCTGGCTGTAGGGCAAATCTGCAAGTTGGAGTAGCTCATCCCAAAGGGCATTAGGCCCCCTCTACACATCCCTGTGTCTTAGGACAAGATGGCAAGGGAAATACCAAATTTCTTTAAGACGATTTTGAAAGAAGCTGTGTGTCTCCTTTTCCAGGCTGCTCAGGGGACCCACTTTTTAAAGTCTGAAGATGATTAGTTAATGCAAGACAAGGCATGTCATTGTGTTGTTATAATGAAATCAGAGTGCTGGCAGTTGAAAAATTTAATACAGCACCAGTTTTTCCACTGAGGAGGTGTTTTACAGCCCACTATATATCTCAATATGTCACTGGGGCTTGTAAGATATTAAACTACAGCTTTTTTAGGGGTGAGGGGAAAGGGCAGGGAAATGAGCCATTAAAACTTATAAATTTATGTCACCACTGAAGAACATTTATAAGATCACCTACCCATCTGTTACCTTAAAGGAAACTTAGACAAGGGCTGGACATTTGTCTGTCAGTCAGAAACCTTGGTTACCACACAGTAGGGATCCCTGGCTGGACAGGGCTGGGGAAGGATGCAGTGTGCTCTGCATCCATGGGATGCTGCTGGAACCCTAAAAAGTTTATAATTACCCAGTATCCATGTGCAGAAGGCATTTTCCTCCACCTGCCTTCGGGCAGCTGATTTTTGCTCTGAAGGGAGAGGGAACGGGGTAGGAAGTAGAAAAGCCTGAGCCAAAACCTCTAGGAATGTTGGAAAGCAGGCAGCACCTGGAGTAAAGCTCAGGGTAGGTGGGGGGAAGTAGATATAAGAATGTACTGAGGAGTGATGTTAATTCAATTCTGAGTGTGATTACTACCTGGGGTCTCAGCTGTTCTGTCTTTGATGCCCTGATCTTGGCACATGAGTGTAATGGCAGCCAAATGTCCTGGGGTTGGATGGAGCATCTCTCTAAAAGAGAAGCTGCAGCCCTGAACTCTGCAGCCAAATTGAAGATCGGAATTGGTGATACAGAAACCTCAGGGAACTGCACTTGGTGCATCTGGGAAAACCACATTAAAAAAAAAAAAAAACCTCAGAGAACTTAATCTGGTACATCTGGGAAAACCACGCCTGACAACAGCTCCCTGGTGTCAGCAGCTGTGTGGTGGAACACAGGTATTTGACTGGTGAATTACTTGATCAGTTGAATTATAAAAGTAATTTTTGTGATACTGTTTTTACTTCCATAAAAATTTATGGGCCTCGTTATATTTCAGCTAATTACTCCATTATTCCATTTTAATGATTTACCAGATTAGCAGGAGAGTCCCTTGCAAACATGAAAATGGAGGTTCTGCAGATAAGTGATATTTGAAAACCAAACATCGCATAACTTGTATGCTTTGTCTCATGGGCTCAGACACCTGTTATTTCATGAAAAATGACATTTCCTTTTGTCCTCTTTAGCTGTAGAGAAACAAAGACTTGTTAAGATCCCCACAATGTTCATTTTCAGGGAGTAATCAAAGAAAATGGTGGTCCCGTCTTGGATTTATTTGCAGCTTTCTCTTTTCGGATCCTTCTTTTCTTTTATTAAAGGAATAGTTGTAACATCTGGCTTTGGTATGATGCAGTAAGTAAACAACTTATTCTGATAAGCTATTTTAGTTTCCTTTCGTGGAAGGCTTTGAATCTTGCTTTAGACTGTGATGGAACTAGTTTGTCCAAAATATTGTTGGTTCACAGAGTCACAGAATAGCCTGAGTTGGAAGGGACTCAGAAGGATCATCAAGGACCATCAAGTCCAGCTCCAAAGTGAATGGCCCATTTGGGATCAACCCCAAAATCTTGGCATTATTAGCTCTGACAGCTCAGCTGATCTCAGGTTGTGTCTTTGCAATACCAGAGAGGTTTTGGATCTCTGCTTCTGTGTACTCTGATCTCTGGGGTGCTGTTGGGTACTAACAATGCCATAGCAGCCCAAACCGGCTCTCCTGGGCACGCACAGTGGGTGCACAAATGCCAGGAAAAGGATGCTGTTTCTCCTGAAAAGGGATTAAAACATTTTGAGGTCAGAGGGTCACAACAACAGATACAGTTCTGGTTTGGCACTCTTGGAAGAGGGTGTTCTAGGAAACGGCCTGCCTTTTAGAGGAAGCTCATTTTTGGGTTTTGCAGAGGAGCTGGAGCATTGCCACAGACACTGGAGCTGCCAGTGGGTATTTCTTGTAAGACAATCATGGTTGCATTCCATACAGTAATTTCCCAAATTCTGGTATTGTCAGCAATACAAAAACAAGACTCAGCTATGGAAGAGAGGTGTTTTATTTCACACTTGCTGTCTCCCCAGCCAAGATTACTGCTTCAGGGTGAGTCAAGCAATTTCTGTAGCTCTAAACAGCTCTACAGTGAAACGGAGCACAAACACAAATAGTGCATGATCTTGTCTTGTAGGGAGAGCAGCTTCTTGACAGGCCTCAAAATAACTCTCCCACCGCTTAAAAAAATAAACAAACGTAAGAGAAGCTGCCTAATACTTGGGAAGGTGATTAGATCATCCTGTAGTGAAGGAATGAGGGAGTTTGGGCCTGGCACAAGCCCCTGGCAGCAGGGGTTGCTCTGGCCTGGGGGGCAGCTGCTGCATTGAGCCTTGGTGCCTTGTGATGTTCAAGATCACCTCAATTTGCTCCATCCATCCATTTATTTGTGCTGTCAGGTATTTTTGCTGGAGGAAGTGTTATCAATGCCTTCAGTTTCATCTTTCCTG
>VZSR01003022.1:2999123-3013356 GCA_013398615.1 Brachypodius melanocephalos
AGGGAAATACTTGTTGTATTTCCTGTAATACAGGAAAAGTTTTTTACAGAAAAGATAATAAAGTATTGGAATTGTCTGCCTGGGGAGGTGGTGGATTCACCATCTCTGGATGTGTTTAAGAAAAGACTGAATGTAGCCCTTGGTGCCATCGTTTAGTTGAGGTTAGGGTTGGGTTGGACTCGATGATCTTGGAGGTCTCTTCCAACCTAATGATTCTGTGATTCTGTAGAAACCTTATTTTCATGCTGGAAGTGATCCTTCTCAGCCAGGGTAGATTCTGCCTGAAGGAAGGGCATAAGATAAGGGAAAACAAGAGGTTTTGTCGTGGGTTTTATTGTTGGCTTGTTTGGTTTTGCCTGTGTTTGTTGTGGTGGTGGTTTGGGTTTCTTTCTGAGGAAATGTCTCCAGTGTAATGTCCTGAGCCTGAAACATCAGAGTGAAATGATAAACAAGTGTCCCAGTTTTGGAGCATTTTTCTAACACACAGCTGCTCTGAGCTGGGACTGTGAGAGCAAAGCAAGCCACCCACATTCCCTGGAGGGGCAGTATGGGTGTGCAGCACAGTGATTAAACTGGAGGCTGACCAGTTCTCTACGATGTCTGCTAAATAAACCCCTGAAACTGAGTTTCCCTAAGGGTCAGCATCCACGTCTTCCACTACAAGGGCACAGGTGCTGCAATGTTCAGCATAAACCAAGCATGTTAATCCTTCCAGGAATACTCATTTGCTCCTGGAATCAAATTAGCAAGCAGAAACTCCTCGTTTGGACTTTCTGGGCTGTGGATCATGATAAAAACAGTGACAAAATGCAATAAAATAGAGGCTTGGTGAAAGGATGAACTGTGGGCCGGGAGAAAGTATTGCTATTCTTAGATCTAGCTGCAGTTTATGGCAGCCCAGGGCTGGGACTGCTGCTTGTGACTGGCTGGAGGACAGGGTGACAAAAAGAAAACCAAAGGTTGTTCTGTGTGTCAAAGACAAGGGGCCGAGTCAAGATAAAAAAATCTCATGGCTTTGTGGAGAGATATGGAGTTGTAGGGAAGAGGGGAAAGGAAAGGGTCAGGCACTCTCCAGGTCACCTTCCTGTTGTAACCTTGTGCTGCATCTGCTGAGAGTTAAAATCTGCTTTGATAGTTTGATTTGCCTTATGTCACCCCAAAAAACCCCACCCAAAAAGGAGAGAAAAAAGCAGCAGATCTTGCCCTTGTCTGTACCCTGTGCTTACAGGCCCTGAACTCACAACAGACCCTGGGAGCCCTTGCATGGCCAGGCAGTGCCAGGCTGGGGAGCAGATCCCAAATCCAGTCACTCCATGTGGCTGTAGCAATACCTAGAGGGACAGAATGACTGCCCAGGTACTTCTAAGCAGGCTTACGGGAAATTTTTGGGTGTGCGATTGGATTTTTTTCCTGTTTTCCAATCGCAATTCCTGTAGTTACAGGATTTACCTTGTTTGCATTGTTCTGTGACACTGCTGATGGACTCAGAAGTGAAAGTGAAAATGTAGTTGTTTATGACATTGAGTCACGTTTAAAAACAGCGGGAGCCAATAAAGTGCCTCTTGCTCTCAGATCTCATTGACCTCACATTTCCTCTGGGACAGAAGCTGAATGTATTTGGATTTGGAAAGGCTGTGCAGGCACTTGGAGAAGGGAAGAGAAGAGAAGATGCATCGAGGCTTCCTTGGACACAAACATCTTTTGAGGTACTGTCTTCTTCTTTAGAGGGTCCTGTCTTCCACTCTGTTCTTTTACAAATTCTTCCTTTCTTGTTTTGAAGTAGACATTCAGAAGCAGGCACTGAAATGTCTGTGGCAGGAAGGAAATTATCAGTGTGCTGCACATTTTCTCCACAGGGAGGAACATGTGTTACTGGTGCTGGTCTTTTTAAGTAAAAAGATATTTTTTTACTAAATAAAACCACATCTGTAGCCCAGACTGGCAGCTTCCAGAGAGCTCTGTGTGAACTCACACTGATTTTGTGTGAATGCAGAAACCCAACAGCTTCCTGTTGGTGCATTTATATAAAAGTGTGAGTGACCTCAGAAATAACAGAGTAAGCGTATTAACAGCATGTTCCTGTTCATGTAATTCCTGAATATTTTTTCCCATATCCATTTTTTTCCTCAGTGCTCCTTAGCATATCTTGCTAATATCTGCTTTTCCAAAAGTGCCCTCCTGTCATGTTTGCAAATAAGGGAGAATTTGTCAGAAGGGTTGCAGGAGAAATCCCTGCAGCTCTCCTCCTTTCCAAGGAGAAGCTGCCACCGAGCTGGAGCTGACTGTGCATTCCCTCAGGTCCAACCTGATTAATGAACAATCCAACCTGGTGGCTCTGGGTTCAGAATGAAAAAAAAAACCAGAACTGAAACACAAAGCATTAGTAAGTAAGGACAGTGGTTTTTAAAAAGAAGAAGTTAAATCACTGAAAGACTTCATCCTACTTAATGTACTGCGGGCAGTAAAAAAGCGTTACCAATGTTTCATAGTGGTTGCTCTGAAAATTTTTATTTTCAGAGCAGGTGGAGGAAAACCGAGTCTTTTCTTTACACTTAGGATTTTTTGCAGAGATTTCTCAGCTCAACCACAATGTCCTGCTGGCTGATCTCTCTGTTGGAGCTGTGGATACAAACTGCAGTCATACACTCACTCAGGAAAGAACTGCTTTATCCCCCTCCAAGATTTTTTGGTTTGTTTGTGTTTATTGCAAAGGCTTGTTGAGAGTGGTATGCAGCTGACCAGTGAGGGAAAAGTAATAAAGAAAGTGATACCAAAATTATCTTATGTAAATACTTCTCCTTTTCTGGGAAAGAACTTAGAGTAGAAAATAAAATCTATGGGATCTTTTGAAGCTCCTTGAGTTTTATTCTGTTGCTGCCTTACTTCCTTCTGTAGTATTATTTTCTCCAAACTGACTGCAGCTTAAGCCTTCTCCATGGAACCCTTAGGATGCTAGATAAATCTTTTAGAGATTGTGGTGTCTTGTTCCACCAAGCTGCTTCTGACCACAAAACTCACAGACTCAACTGCTCCTAAAGCTATAGAGCCCAGGGTATAGAAGAGAGAAAAGGGGTGAGAAAATGCCGTGTTTACAGCTGGAGAACAGCACTGGATTTTGTGTGTCCATGACTGTGCTTAATGGTTGGTTGGAGAGGGGAGGACATGTGAACCCTGGGGCAGCAGCTCTGCTCTGCTGGCTCCTGGGGGGGTGTTGGGGGGACTCTGCTTTGGTCACTTTGGGGGTCCCCACTGAACCTGTGCCGGAGGACACACACTGGAAAGGCAGTGAGCTGGTTTAATTTGTGCTGGAGTAGCAGGAAAAACGGGCCAGAGTATTCCAGGTCATCACATTTTAACTTTGAGAGAGAATCTTTGCTCTGCTGGAAGCGATACCATTGCACTGGAGACTGAATTTCCTTCTTCTCTTGGCAAACACTGGGGTTATTTATTGTCTTGTCTTTGTTGTGGGAGAAGGAAAAGCCTGAGAGTTCCAGGCAGTAATGTTTCCTGAAGTAGAAACAAAACCAAAGGACCTTGTTGGGGCTCTGCAGGTTTCCTGTCAAATCCTCCTGCTGGTCATCTCAGGTGGGTTGGTTTGTGGGTCAGGTCTGACCTGGGGGGAAGCTGAGTGTGAGTGGCTGGCCTTTGCTGAAGGAATTCCAGCTCTTGCTGTTTGTTTCTTTATTCACCTACTGCTCGTTCTGCTTTTAGGGTCTGGCTTTACTCTGTTACAACTCTGCAGACAACTCCAGTAGCTCTGAAAAGTGAAAATATGCTTCGAAAGAGAAAGAGAAGCAGGCAAAAAAAAACTGGATGAAAAATATTTTCTGTCCAAAGAATGTGTTTCACTTTAGATTTGAGTGTTTTATTGAAGTATGTTTAAAACTGATGGCAGGAGCTGGCCAAGACAGCTGCAGAGTTTCCAGATTTTAAGAGAGATAAGTGGGGGGGAACAGAGATTTGGTGGATGGTTTCTGGCTGTTGAAACTAAAGAGAAGAAGGGGAGAAGGAGGGAATGACACTAGAGAGCAGAGGAAGGGAAATGTCCTTTGACCAGAATGAGGAGAGGGGCAAGAAGACCACACGAGAGAACCAAATGAATGAGTATACAAGATACAGACATCAGGCTGAAAACTACTGGGGAAAACCCAAACCCAAATCTTAAACTCTGGGTAAATAACTCTGCCAGATGTGCTGCAGCTGTTCTGTGCAGTGAACATGCCCTGGGGTATAAACCCTCTGGAGGCATTAAAAAGACAAGAAGAGGTGGCACTTAGGGACATGATTTAAGTGGTGGATTTGGCAGTGCTGGGTTGACAGCTGGACTTGATGATCTTGAGAGTCTTTTCCAAAGTTATGGTTCTGTGATTCCAAGATTGGTGTCAATCCCTTGGAATTCTGCTCATCTGCAGGGTAGGAGGGACAGGCATTGTTAATTGTGCTTTGAGAATCAGGAGATGGGATGAAGTAATGTGTGCAATATGAAGGATCAGAAAAAAAAAATTCAAAAGACAGGATCAATTTTTTTGATGTATGGGAAGAGGATGAGAAAAGATTGTGATTAATACTTGGTGAGGCCAGAGGAAATCCTTGCAGGACTGTCCAGGTGAGCAGGAGCTCTGTGAATAAAGTGCAAACAGTCCCCTGATGTGGTGTTGGAATAGGATGGATCACTCCTTGCAGGGTGTGTATGGAGCAGTGCCAGGGGCCTGGCTCTGTCCAGCATTCCCTGCATCCTGAAGTGTCCCAGGTTTTATTCCACAGGAAATTTTGAGGCTGGTCTCAAAGACTGGGTCTGCACTGCCAGCAGCCAGAATGGGCGTGTCCTGTGTATTGTGTTTCTCCTGGATCACCGGTTTCTGGGAAATGGGGTGGAACTCTCAGCACATCTGGATCAGCACAGACCATGAGAGACAAGCATTTATTGATATTGTTGGATGTATGATTAGGAATCATTGTACAGCTAATTTGGAAATTTCCTCAAGATACTTCTCAGGTAATGACAGGAAAAAAAAAAAAAAAAAGTTGTTTTAATGAAAGCTTTGGATGAAAAGCTCCCAGGAACAAAGCAGTTTGTGTTTTCCAGAGCTAGTCTGATGAGGAAAGTTAGGTGAATTTTCTATAATTTCTTATTTGACAAATACTTTGCTAAAACATACATCACAAAATTGTGACAGTTTTATCTAAATGGTTGAAAATGAACTTCTGACTAAATCCAAGGATGCTTTGAAAAGAAATACCAAATTATTGGGTTTTTGTTCATTTGACTTGAACAGATCTATCCCATCAGATCTCCTAAACTAAAAAGAAATATTTCATCTCAGGCCAAGTGAAACATTCATTCAGCATAATCCAACATCCTTAGTTAATTTTCTGGTGTGTTTTGGAAGTGACAGCAAATCAAGCTGTTATTTGCTGCTCCCACTGAGGGCTGAGTGCAGGACCACTGCCTGGAGGTGCCTGGAGGACATGGACACGGAGCCTCCTGCCCAACAGGCTCAGGAGGAATTTCCCTCTCCCTGCAGAAGGACCTTGTGTCTCCTACTACTGTGGTTGAGCCAGAGGTGGAAAGGGCTGAGTTTGGCCCTTGCAAAAGCCCTTGTAGGGTGCAGCAGCCCTGAGCAGTGTGAGGGTTCCTCTGCCTTGCTCCCATGGCTGTGAGCTGGGCTGGAGGCAGCTGCCTGGCATTTGGTCTGAGAGCTGTTATCCTTTTGTCTGGACAAAGAGAACAGGGACACTTGGGTGCTAAGCACTGCTTTTAATACCCAACAGGGAGAAGACTGAGTGAGCCTGCAGAGGATCTGGGAGAGCTCCAGCCCTGCTGGAGCTGAGCCCCCTGGGCAGCCCCATGGACTCTCCCCATCTCCTGCACTTGGGTTTCCTGCTCCTGGCTCTTGCTGCTCCCCGTCCAAGTGAGTCTCTGTATTTGACCTTGGTGTTTTTCCCTGCACTTCCACAGCTCAGAACCTCTGAACTGTTAGGAGAAAGCTCAACTGTGCTCAGTTAAAACCAAGACCACAAAACCTCTAAGGTGAGAAGAGAAATTGCAGAGGTGAAGGTTGACGTGTTTGACCTGTCACAAACCCAAGGTGACAGGTGACTGTTTGGGTCTGTCTGGTGTCAGATGAGGTGAGTCCTGTCCCAAAGGACTGACTCTTTCCCAGGAGACTCTGAGGGAGGAAATCTGGGACACTGCACCCAGAGTGGGCAGCCTGGCAGCTCAGCTCTAAACCTCAGTGGTCTTGGGATCTGGCACTGTGTTGGAGGGACAGCTGGTGGGATTGTGCCAAGGAGTTTGGGAAGGAAAGAGGACAAGAACAGATGAGCTCAGCAAGGGAAACACCTTTCAACTCACTTCCCAAGCTGCCAGCTTCCCAGTTAAAAAAACCAGTGGAAGCAGTGGGGGAATTCTATCATGTTTCTACTCCAAAAATTATCCTGTGAACCGGCCCCAATACTGTATAAAATTTGCCCACTGGCAGACAATGTCTCCAAAGCCATGACTGAGCTTGTCCACCAAAACCCATCCTGTTCTCTGACACTAAACCTCTGGGTAAAAAATCGGTAGAAAGTTGGTTTTTTCTCTGTTTTCTGATTTAGATATTGCCATATCCAACGTTGGCCCTGCTGAAGGGACAGAAGACTCTTCCTCTGGCAACCCAGCTGTGACAGTCTACCACTGTAAGGACTGTAAGAGCAGCACATGCAAGCCTAGGGCAAACAGTTTTGAACACTTCGAAAAAATAGCTGAAACACAAAACAAGGCATTTTCAGATGTAATAATTGAGTTGGTGACCAACGAAACACACATCACTGTTTGCTTTGAGCGAGCAAATTCCTATCTGGAAGGAGTTTATGGAGTCTTCTGGAAGAAAGCTGGGGGAGCAGGACTCTCGTGTGGCATCCTGAATTCTGGAGGTATGCTGTGCTGGGAGCCTGGTTATTAACTGATGGAAAACATATTTCTGGGTAGGAAAGTGAACTGCTCACTATTTGGGCAGACAGCAAGGCTTAAGAGTGAATAAACCGATATGAATAGGTTTCTTCTGTGGAAAAAGTCATAAAGTAATTTGTAAAAGCAGACGGCGACGCCGAGGACGAGATCTTTGGAGGACAGGGTTGCTCTTGAGACACGTGGTTTTATTGCAAGGCTGAGGGTGGAAGGAGCCCTGCTCCCAGCTGCCAGTGTCCAGCTGAGAGGGTCATCAAGAAGGAGGGCTTGTCCCCAGAGCGATGTCCCAAGAGGCCAACCCCCTGTTTCTTTACCGTTTTATCTCTTTCTCTGTTGAATATTCTAACTTACAGTAACCAACAGGTACAGGACACAAATCCTACTATATTTGCACACAGCCTATAGGAACTACTAAATTACCATAGGGGCTACATTCTAAACCTTACAAGATAATCTCTAAGCTACCCTGTTCCTGCCACGCTGGCAGGAGCCCCTTCCTCCTAAATTCTTTGGCATTCCTTTGTTTGCCAGGGTTGTTGTTGCTCAGTATCCTGTCTTCTGGGCGGCCTGCTCACATCTCAAAACTCACTACTATCTCTATTTCATTCACAGACTTAATATTTTCAGAATCTCCTGCCAAGCAATCATATCTATAAGGTTTCCCTATCTCACCATTCCCAACAGTAATTCACAAAAGTAAATTCAATTCTTTCAGGTCAAACACTGCATAAAACTACACTAGGAGAGATTCAGATAAACACATGTTACTCTGAATTATAAAGATATGTTTTTATTTTAGCTTTTTTTTTTTTTTTTTTTTTTTTTTTTTTTTTTTTTTTTTTTTTTTTTTTTTTTTTTTTTTTTTTTTTTGGTAACAGCAATTCCCATGGTAGAATTCTGTGCCATGTTGCAATGTGTGAGTCCCACCTGCTTCAGCCAGAAGCACACAGCCAGACCCAGGTCCAGCCTCAAGAGCTGCTCTGTGCTGCTCTTCTGTTCAATTCAATTAACACCCAGGAGCATCTTTCCAGCTTCTTCACAAAACTGCCAAAATCAGGGATTCAAACACTTGTCAGTACATGGAGGAAACGGTTCCACAAGGGCAAAACTTCATTGTGGCTCAGGTTGCAGGGGTGTGACTTAGTTCAGCTCCATCCAAGTCAGTGACATTTCTGTCTGTAGCTGGGTCTCTGAGAGCAGCTTTTATCACCTCTCCTGTTGGAGTTAGGGCACCCTTTCTAATATTCTTGCTGACAGAAGAAAACAAAGAAAACGACTTCTCCCCTTTGTATGCCTTTTTTTAGCCTAACAATTTCTCCTGTATTTAATTTCTGGCCACCATAAACCATTTCTCTCCCGTATTTATGCTCACCCTGCAAAATATCTACATGCTGTCACTACTGTGTAAAACTTTGTTGATGCTAAAACACTCAGTGAAATCTGGAAGTTGCTGTAGACAGGGATGTCTGTGTCCCTTGAGAGGGAAAGGGGTGGATGTAGAGGTGGAGGTAGGAGGGATTTTTCCAGATTCTCTTAGAAGAAGAATAAGCTCTGTAATGGCACAGTGGGATGCAGGGTTGATAGGAGATGCACTCCAGGGTCTTAGAGATTTACTCAGCTACTGGACTTGCTTGTTCATCTTCTTTGCTTCCTGTGGGTAAAAGGCAAAATTTTGGAATATATTTTTATTGCATAAAGGTAATGATAAGCTTTTTACGGATGTCTTGTTATCCTTAATTGCATGTGAAAACTTTCTTACTTTCTTCAAATATTTCCATTCTTGATTCTCAGAATGACTCATCAGCTTTAGTGAGAAGGAAATCTGATGACAATGGTTGATTTGGACTGTTAGGGAATGAAACATCTCTAACTCATAGCAATCATAGCAATCTCCAACACTTTGTGCAACATGATCCACTTTTTAAATCTATTAACCTCTTCAACATCTTTAGCCCTTCACTGAAGATTTTCTACATGATCCATATTTACAATCAGAACTTTTTACCTTTCATCTTTCTCAGAAAATGGAGGAGGTAACAACACTACTGAGAAGAATATTTGCTGTGAAGCAGAGACAGATATCTGGAGGCATAACCCTACCCTGAAGTGCTACACTCAAAAGTCACATCCAAAACCCATCACACTGCCAGTTGCCATTGGTGAGGGGATTTAAGGTTAATCTCTTCTCCTGTTTGTTTGTCTTTTGCTTTGAGGGGGGTTTGTCCAGACAGCTTGATGTGAACACAGTTTTACATGGGCAGGGTGATATCCTGTACCTTCATAACTTGAATCCACACCTGCTGCTGCCATGCAGTCTCAGAGATTTAGCCTTAGCAAATGGACACGTCCAGTCCTGGACAGAGATGTCCACAGGCTCAGGTTCCTGTAATTATATTGTGACAGTCAGAGAGATGCTGAGGGAAGGGGGCACATGATGGATATGGAACAAGTTCCCAAGAATTGGCTTTATCTGAATGAGTGCTGAATGAGACTTTGTCTCCAGACTAAGAGGGCATCTGTCATCTAAAGGTGACATTTATATATTCAAATTTCTTTCATGGTAGAAACCTCTGTCATCTTCCTTAGGTCATGGACAAAAAGGTTTTTAAAAACCAGTCAAAGTGGATTTCCTTATTTGAACACTTCATCAAGGATGGGTCTCACACCACTTGCTGATTATTTCAGACAAGATTGATGTTCAAAGGTATCTGTTGTGGTGGGTTGACAAGAATTTGCTTTGACTGTTGATAAAACGAGCATTATGCCAGGTACCTTCAGTAAAATATGATGAGTCAGAGGCTCTTTGTTCTCTCATTCATCAGTTCCTTCTCTCTTTATCAGATGGGGCCAGTTCCCTTGTGTGGTACTTACGAGGCAGGTCATGGCTTGGCACTCCTGTTTGCTTCACTTGGATGCTCTGTTTTCTTCTACTCTTCAGGTAATCCTGAATATCTCACCAGCACAAATAACAGCATTGGCATTTTGTGTGCATGCGTGGTTGCTGCAGTTTGCACAGGAGGGACCATCGCGTATTGCTTCTTGCGGCTGCGGCGTCGCCGAGGTAAAGCCTGACAAATTTTGTGTGTTGCACACCTGGAAGTGGAAAAAGCATAAAGGGTTTTTTTTCTCCTGGATCTCATCTCCATTGTGTTGTTCGTGCAGCTCTTAGTGGTCTTCACTGGGCTGACAGCTGGAGTGAACTCTCCTCCCGTGACAGTGCCCATCCGGTGGCTTTGTTATGAGAAATAAGGACAGAAGGAATTGCCTCACTGCTTCCTCCCAAAACAAGGGGGAAGCACTGGTAGGGCCAAGAAATCACAGAGCTCAGCCTTCCCTCCATGGGATCCTATTCCTTGGAGCAGTCCCAGACTGCAGCATTGCTGTGCAGCTTCCCTGGTCCCAGCCAGGACACTGATGGACATCCAGGCATGGGCTGACAGGGCCTTCAGGAGAGTGGTTCCTTCTCTCAGCCCTGAGAGCCAGCTTTAATTTAAGAACAAATATTTCCCTAAGTGCATCCAAGAGGGCAGTCTGTTTTGCATTTCCAAGACGCATGGAGAGAGGTGGGATGGGCTCTGTGGAGACTTCTACAGACACTTCTTGAAGCTGCCACACAGCTTTCCCGCTCCATCCTCTGTCCACTTGGCTCCAGTGTTCTTGGCACTCTGTGTGTGCCTGAGGCTGACACTCCCCTCAGTTACTCAACTAGTCCATCCCCTAGAAACTGATGCTGGTTTTTTCTTTCTGAGAGTCAAAGGATTGAATTTCCAAGCCTGAATTTGTTTCAGGAGGAGCTTGCAAAGCCCAGCAAAAGGAGCACTAAACCAGTCTCACTGTTGTTGTTACATCAATAGATTAATGGCTATATTGGTGCGAGGGGTAAAAAATTTACCAGTAATGACTGCCCTGAGGTCCTGCCCTGGGGTGCAACGTCCAGTGATGTCTCAGGTCTGTCCTAGAGCCCCTCTAAGGCAGAGGCTGATGAGTCACAGCACCAGGACAGGGTCACAGCAGAGCCTTGAACCCACATTCATGGCTGTGAAGCTGCTGCCCACTTTGTGGAGCAAGGGGTGGCCCAGTAGCAGATGGGAGAGGGGAGGTGCCTGGAGGACTTCACAAATACAGGCATTATGTTTATAATTCTAACTGGAATCTACCAATTTCTTTGGTGGCCTCACCTTTTTTTTTTCTTTTTCTTTTTTTTCTTTTTTTCTTTTTTTTTCCTTTTTTTTTTCTTTTTCAATTCTGTAGCCTTTAGGCATGACAGACAGTTTCCTGACAGAGAAAACACCACTTTTCTTTGATAACCATCTGCAAGAGAGAAAACCTCTCCACCAGCATCCTCCTCGTCTCTCATGATGTACAGCAACCAGCTGAACACAGACTGACTGTCCATGAGAATTCCTGCTCTTGTATTCACAAATAGTCCCATTTTCACTAATGAATCTTCACCGAATCCACACCTTCCCTGAGCACTGCGACTCTTGCCCAGCTCCAGGCCTTTGTGAGCAGCACAAGCAGCACCAGGAGCCCCCATCCTCTCCTGGTGCTTGGCTGCAGACAGCAGGCACCCCAGGGTGTGGGGCTGACACAGCAGCACAGGCTGAAACCATCTAAAATCTATCTGTGACTGGAAGTGTGAACTGCTCTGAAACGATTCCCATGCCCTCTGCATTGCTGGCTTTCACTTGGTAATTCCACAGCAGCACCCAGGTGTTCTGCATTTTTTTTAATTCTCAGGTCATTTCTGGATTCACCGAAGCCTTTTGCACAGCTGGCTGGTTGGTTCAATCGGAAGAGTTTGGTTTTTTGAAGAAATGTTTGATTTTGCCCCCACCCACAGGCCGAGGACATGTCCGTGTGTTTGTTCCTGTGCAGGGGTGGGTGGGAGCTGTGTCCATCTCCCTCAGGAATGGCACAGAGTCCTTGGCCTCCCCCAAGGCTGACCAGAACTCTGCTATCAATCTTCCTAACAAATTAGGTAAGTTTAGACAGCCTAATGTGTGATGAATACAGCTCCTCAGGAATCCCACGGGGTACTTGGTATCTTGAAATCATTCTCCATTCCCACTTGATTTAAATAAATCCTCAGCTTTTGCATTGGATCTAATTTAGTATCAAGTCTGTTGAGTGAAAATCAATGGCAGCACAAGGGGAAAAGCGAATTCCTGAAGCAACGTGAGTGTTTGCTGAGTCGTTTTTCCACAGTTTAGTTCCCCGTAAACCTGTAGCTGAAACTTCCAGCAGGAAATCCCAAAGGGTGCAGGACATTCTGTCCCTCTATCTAAAGAAAAATCTGAAAGGAAAAGTTCTTAATGTAAAAGATCCAAATAATTTTAATAATTAATTTTTTAGAAAGATAGAAGGGCCTCTGTGCTTAAATTTACCTCTAGTTTGGCAAAGGAGACCAATGATTTTTTTGAGTTGGAGAGGATTTTTATTCCCCAATCACATTTTTAACTCAGTCCTGAGCTGATTTGATGCAAATTTTCAATTTTAATGTGGTGGAATGCAGTCAAACATTCCTAAAGTGTTGACAATCCAGGTATTCCAAGGCTTCTAGGTATTTACTGAGTTTGTGGTGCTGGTGATCCAGTTGCCAGATGTGTTTTATCATGATTTATATTTACTCAATAAATCAAAACTAAGGTTGCCTATAAAAAGGCTGGACTGTGGATGAACTAAGAAATAGAAGGAAAAAGACTTTTACCTCTTTATGTAGCATCTTATCACAATTGCACTTTCTTTTTTTCCTCTTCACAAAACTGCTGGAAGCTTTGGACAGCACAGAGCCGTGTAAAAGGAGCGAGGAAGCTTTGCTTTGAAAATTGCATTGTATTAACTTGAGCTGTTCAGGTTTAATGATGTGCAGATTTAATTTCTACTCTGTGACAGCAGCTGGGGCCAGAGAGCTGGACATGTTTTGAGGGAAAAAGTTACGTGGGCACCTCAGTGAAATCAGTGAGGAAACAAAGTCTCCCAGACTGATCTTTATGTCTCACTCAAACACTCTTTTCCTTCACATCTCTTCTTCCTACGGGTGATTATGCAGATTGTGATATTTGAGGACATCCCTACCAACCCTTCCACTTTGCCCCTTTGGAGGTGTGTTGATGCACACCAAAGGTGACACATCTCGGGAAAAGCAGTGAGAAGTTGCTTTAAAAATCCACAGTGTTTGTCCTCGGCAAGCGCATTTTGCTATTGAATATACACATAGAGGCAGATATTTTTTTAATCATAGGATTGTGGAATGGTTTGTGTTGGAAAAGACTTAAAAGTTTATCTTATTTTGTCTTATGGAATAAAAAAAAATGAGAAACAATACTAATAGGCCTGACTCACCAAAAGCCATAATTTGATAGCTGTTTTTTCATTTGAAGTGTCATAACAATCACAATAAACCTTCATCTTAAACACTGGTTATTCACTGTGTGGTGCTGCATCCTCCCATTTCCAGGCTGTGCTTTGATCTGAGAAACGCTCGTTCGGCCTCAGCCTTGATGAGCAGCCCCTGGCTCTGCTCCTCTGGAGTTTATCAGGAACACTCTCCGCTCCCAGGCACTGCTGCTGTCCAACAAGTTCCTGGTTTCCTTAGGAGCAGCCTTGGAAATGATTTTTCTTGCCTGAATGGCACAATATCCCTGTTCTCACGCTTCCAAAGAATGTGTGCCAGTCCAAAGTGGGGCCAGGATGAAACACTGTTGAGACTGAAGCCCCTCTCTTGTGACCCCAGCTGTGAAAAACCAGACCCTTGGAGCTCTTCTGGACCACTGGCCTTCCTCTGAATGGATCAAGCCAGGATCTCTCCTGTTTGCTGCTCTTGGTGGATCCCCAAACACCGATAGTCCAGCCCTTCACTCCCTGGGGAGGCTCAAAAGCATCCAGAGTCAGCATCTCCCTACCCTACAGCAGCGTCTTGGTTTGGAAAGACAGGTGTCTGCTAAGGAAGGCAGGAGCCTCCCTTGAAGGTGCAAACCCCTCCCTCAGAACAATTATAATTTTGAAATTAAGAGGCTCTTGGGAAAAGATGTGGGAATAGGAATAACAGTTCTTTACTAGGAAAATTAAAAATGTAGTAGTACAAAAAACCAAACAGACAAAAAAAAACACTGACAAAGTCAGAACAGAGCCTGATACCCTGTTGGTCAGGGTGTTGGGAGCAGCCCAATTAACTTCTCCTGGAGTGACAGATGTGGTTCTGGTGAAGCAATGATCCTGTAGGAGGGTGGAGTTTTACTCTGAAGGTCCAGTGGTGGTGAGATGGGTCTGGTTTTCCTC
>VZSR01003022.1:3019147-3031873 GCA_013398615.1 Brachypodius melanocephalos
GTGAGCTGTGTGGTTGACACAGCCATGTGCTCTGTGTGTAGCCCTGAACAAAGCTCCTCACTGTTCTGCTTTGCTTGCTTTTTATTTTTTTTTTTTATGAATTGGGAGTGGAGCTGTACATAGCAAGCTTGTAAGGGATGTAAGAGAATGCTTGGAGGGGGACACGAGGGCAACAAAAACTCACAAAATAGCCTGATGTCTGAAAGTAGTGCTGGGAGAAAAAATTATTAATTTTTTTTCCTTCACTGGGATTATTTCTATACATATACTGCAGAAAGTGGCCAGAAATGATCTCTGATAGATCCTTCTGCTCCATAAAGATTACTGAAAATTAGGTTTGATTCACAGGCTCCTGTCTCATCCCTCTGAATGTGGATCCAGCACTGCTAAAAAGCAGTAGTGTAACATCATTCTGCCAAAGCCCAGTGGGAGCTGGTGTCCTGTGTTACCAGAAACAGCCTAAAAATGAGCCTTATTTATTATTATTGTCATTTATTAGCTATGTCAAAGTTGGTTACATCCAACTCCTGAAGGAAATTGCATCAGACTCATAAAAGAAAGTTAAATAAATAAGCTGGGAATTTTCACTTGGTCCTCTAAGACCTCACTGGGCAGTGAGAGGAATTTTAAAAGTCTGTTTCCTCTTCCAACAGATGATGTAGATGCACTCCTAAGATGGAAAATGGCTCCTTGGTTGGGGTCTTTCCAGGCTCTGTTTTAAATCACTGTTTTCTTTGTTCTGCAGGTGAAGAAATATTTCCAGAAGAAAAAGCCCAATGTGGTATATGAGGACATGTCCTACAACTCCAGAAGGAACACAATGGTCAGGAGCAACACCTATTCCAGAGGTGAATAAACTTCTGCCAGCTCTGAGGGCTGCTCTAACCCCTGAACTGAAGTTGCTATCACCTGCCTTCAGTGGAAAGAAAAAACTCATTTCTGACGATGTTTCTACTTTTTTTTAATGGAGTTTTCTTTTTGTAATGTATAGAAAATGTAACAAAATGCAGGTACCCTGGACATGTGTATGCAGTTCAGTGTGAAAGAGCAGCTTTTTGGTGTAAATGCAATATTTTGGGGTCATTTCTTGGCTAAAGAACCCTTTCTGGGAAGATGAGATAGATGGGGAAATCTGGTTCTGAGTTTTGCTAAGTGCTCAGGAAGACCACACTGGTCTAGTCAATGGTTTGCAATGGATCCAAGGGTGTTTCTACTTTTTTAAAAAATTTTTTTTGTAATATACAGAAAATGTAGGAAAATTCATGTACCATGGACACTGGGTACCAACTGTGCATGCAGTTCAGTGTGAAAAAGCAGCATTTTGGGGCTAAATGCAATATTTTGGGCTCGTTTCTTTGGTAAATGACCCTTTCTGGGAAGGTGGGATAGATGGGCAGGTCTGGTTCTGAGCTCTGCTAAGTGCTCAGGAAGACCACAGAGGTCTGATCAATAGTTTGAAATGGATCCAAGGCTGCTTCTACTTTTTAAATTATTTTTTTTTTAAAAAAATTGAAGAGTTTTTTAAAATGTACAGAAAATGCAGCGATATGCAGATATCCTGGTCCCATGTATGCCGTTAAGTGTGGAACAGCAGCATTTTGGGGCTAAATGCAACGTTTTGGGCTTGTTTCTTGGCTAAATGACTCTTTCTGGGAAGGTCTGGTTCTGAGCTCTGCTAAGTGCTCAGGAAGACCACACGGATCTGGTCAATAGTTTGAAATGGATCCAAGGCTGTTTCTACTTTTAAATTTTTTTAAAAAAAATTTTTGAATTTTTTTTTTTTAAATGTACAGAAAATGCAGCGATATGCAGATATCCTGGACACATGTATGCTGTTAAGTGTGAAAAAGCAGCATTTGAGGCTAAATGCGACGTTTTGGGCTCGTTTCTTGGCTAAATAATCCTTTCCTGGGAAGGTGGGATGGATGGGCAGGTCTGGTTCTGAGTTTTGCTAAGTGCTCAGGAAGACCACACAGGTCTGGTCAATAGTTTGAAATGGATGCAATGCTGTTTCTACTTTTTAATTTTTTTTTTCTTTTTAATTTTTTGAAAAAATTTTTAAAATGTACAGAAAATGCAGCGATATGCAGGTATCCTGGACATATGTATGCTGTTAATTGTGAAAGAGAAGCATTTTGGGGCTAAATGCAACGTTTTGGGCTCGTTTCTTGGCTAAATAATCCTTTCCTGGGAAGGTGGGATGGATGGGGAGGTCTGGTTCTGAGTTTTGCCAAGTGCCCAGGAAGACCACATGGGTCTGTTGAATGATTTGCAATGGATCCACACAGACATGGATTCCAGTTCTCTCATGGATCCTCAGGTCCACCCGAGAACTCAGGCAGCTCAAACTACTCTAGAGTTTGAGTAGCTAGGGAAATTTCTAGCTGCGGAGAAATCTATTTTGGAGAAACTTCAGGAACGTGGCAGGGTGAAATGTCTGGATCCTGCTCCAAGGTCATGACAGACCCACAAAAACACAAGCAAATCTAGATTTTAGTTTACTGCCTCTGCCAGAGCTCCTCACAGGACTGATGGTGTTCTTGATGTGGCTGATCAGCAAAGTGACAGAACCTGGGTCCTGGTGGCTTTTGGGACAGCAGAAATGTTGGTGCTGTGCTGGTGTTGTCTCAGCAGGATGGGTTCCTCCAGCCCAGTGACTCCACTCTGTACAAAACAAGATGAAATAACCCAAAGCCAACGCCTGCATTCCAACCTGGGCACAGGTGGGGCTGATCTAAACCTCCTTCTTATCAAAGGGATTTGTCAAAGCTCACATCAGGGCAAGGAGAGGCTAAATTGGCTTCAGTAACAGCTTCTAGAAGAGGTGTCTGTGGGGAGCTGGGCCAAGGAAGGGCTCGTCTTCCTCCAGGGGTGTTTTGGTTTTGCAGTGTTGGGGTCACTGTGGAAAGCCAAATCTTGCCCAAAGGAGTGGTGAACTGCCTTGTCACAGGGCAGGATTGATGGGGCTGCCCTCTGGCTGCTCAGGACAGGCTGAGACTGGAGTTTCTCCCCGTTGATGTAATTTTTTTTTTTTTTTTTTTTTTTGAGGGATTAGGGTCAGTTTGTCTTTAATGAGTGCATAGCTGGAGCAGAGCCAGGATATCCACAAAGGATAATTCCTCTCCGGAGCTCTGAGCTCTGACAAGATCCCAGCTTGCCAAGACAATCCTGCCCCTCAGGAGAGCCCATTTCCCTCCAGATATGTCCCATGAAATGCTGTGCACCAGAGAAATCCCCTCCCTGTGAGGGGTGGATGGTGCAGGTTCACCTTGTGAGCAAAGAGCTGCTGTCTCCCCATGGCCAGACCTGGATAAATTGTGTTTGTGTTGGAATTTTGTACAGTTCCTTGATATTTTCATAGATGCATTAAAAACTGGGGTTTATGTCTTGCAAATAAATGGATTTTTATTTTAGTGGTTTGTTGTGGTATTTTTTAATAGTGATTCAAGGCTTTGGGGAAATTCTGTATAAACTGTTCCCAACAGCATCCCACTAGACAACACAATAACTGCTTTGCACTCATATTACAAAATCTGCAAGTGAGGTTTTTCTTTTCAAAACCAATCACTGAAGAAAATAGAAAAGAACCCTTCAGACCCTGTGTATTCCAATGTTTCACTGCCCAAACGTTTCTTGAATTCTGCTTTAATTGGTGCTGGGACCAATTCTGACTTTGTCCCTGGAAAAACCCAGCTCAGGGGTGGGTGAAGAGCTGGGGAAGACCCAACAAATGAGGTACCAATCTGGGAACTGAGGTGTCCATAATAAATCACCTTTCATCACATTTTCATTTTTAGAACAAAGCTGAAGGTTTAGTCAAAAAGGAGCAAAACCTCTGAGAGCCAGCACAGGGAGGTTCACAATGACCAAAATGACATTTAAGATCAGCCTCCTGTGGCAACACTGCTGTGCAAATGAGACCACAATGGTGAATTAAAAAAAAACAAAAAACAAAAAAACCAAAAAACCAAACTGTGAAAGAAAACAGTAGTGGAGGTGGGGTTTTTGGCTTGGTGTAAACAATTTTTTTAAAAAAGAAATAACACCTTGGTAAAGGAAATGACACATACTGAGGTGTACATTTCTTGTGTAGAGGAGCAGAGAATCAGCACCATGATTAACCCAAGCAGTGGTGAATGAACTGCTGGGGAATTTAGCTCCAGAGAGTCAGAGAACAACTGGAGGTTTGGCTGCCCAAGAGGGTTGGAGCAGAGTTGTCTCAGAACTTCCCCAGAAAGCAGGAAATCTGAATTTTTCACCCCCAGAGTTTCAGAGAGAATTGCTCTGGGCTAATTCTGTTTCCTTTGCTTCTCTTTCTGTCTCTCATCTCAGCCCCTGGAGAGGGAAACGGTGTCCAAGGAGAGGTGGGCAGTGCAGTTCTGAGGATGGTATCAGGGTGTTGGTGATGTCCCCAGCCCCATCCATGGGATAAATGGCAGGAATTGCAGCTGGGAGCAAAGCAGGGCTGTGTCAGAGTTTGCGGGGCAGGGATGGAGCGAGCCAAGGCAGCTGAGCAAGGACAGCAGGGCAGGGTCAGAGAAAACCCAACAGGCAAAGGTACAAAGAGGGTCTGAAATGACTCAGGGGCCAGGTCTGGATGGAGTGACCTGGGCTGGGTGCCTGGGAAGGGGAAGGCTCATCAAGAATGCTTTTGGTTATTTGCAAAACTGAAGAAATCAGCCAGCCTGTGTGGATTAGTGCTGATGGAGCCTGTAGACTCAGGAAAATTCAGGTGGAAAAAGCAGTTTAACCCCTTGACTCAGGTGTGTGTGACAAGGACGCGCCTGAACTCAGGTGCCAAGGAGGCTGATGAGTTGAGTTGAGCCACAAAATACTCTGCAGGAGGGCAGGAGAGAAGCAGGTTGTGCTCCTGTGGCTGGTGACATACTGCAGGACACTGGGATGTCTCCTGTTTGTGTTTATGTGCTCCTAGCAGCTGTGAATGCTGCACGATCTCTGTCTGACACCCACGCTGGGACAGTGCTCTGGAGCCAGTTTCTCCCACCTGGCTCTTGCTGGTGGCTCCTTGTGACTCCTTTTCCACCCAATAACTCATGCAGGAGGCATCCTGCTATGGAATTCAGAGGATCTGACCAAAATATGTCCAGCTGGCTCTGCTGAAAACAAGCTACTGACTGCTGATTTCTCAAGGTCCCTGTGTTAGTAAAAAAAACCCTATTTCCACTCATGGTGTGCAGGCTTTTGTAAGCACTTGTTTTCCAGAGCATTTAGTTTCTTTTTGAATTCTTTGTAACCCTCAACTTGCAATATATTAGCAGTCAGCTTACAGTCAGTTTGAAAACATACAAAGATTTTTTTTTTCTGGTTCACAGATTTGGTTTTCTCACAGCTTTGAGGTGCTGAAAATGCTTCATTGGTGCCATTTCTTTAATCTGTCATATTTGTTTAATATGCTGCTGCACTAGTTAATGAATTCTTTTACTGCTTGTTGTATAAATTTAACAGTATTGATGTTGTTTTGCATGGTTTTTAACACTATTTCAAATCCTTCAGGAACGACTGGTTACTGGCTCTGTGCAACATGCAAGAAATCATTCCAATTTCATTTGGAGTCTCAACAGGTTTGGACTTACTTTTTAGAAAATCAATACATTACTCATCATAATAACTCTCCCATAGCCAGAGCACCCTGCCTTATCTACAAGGATCTCACATAATTTTTTCATTTAAGAAATGGAAATAAAGCAACCAGCCTAAACACTGACTAAAGGGAATAAACCGTTTTGTCCTAACATTAAAGTTTTACAGTGTTGTCACAATCTGTCTGGTACGAGCAGATTATGTGTCCAATTGTGGATGGGTGTGATGAACTGCTGGGAGGGCTGGATGAACTCTCTGGATGGTGCTAATTCTTGCGTAACTACTCCCCAAGAGCCATTCTTTTGCTTTTGGCTGGCATATGTCTGAAACTCTCCCTGGAGAACACATCCATGGCCCCAGAGATTTCCACCTGAGATGTTGGAAATGCTCTGCTACACTCCTGTGCTTCCTGTCTGTAATGGGAATAATGACCAAACACTGCACATGCAAGTGAAGGTGATCTCTCATTCCTTCTGTGAATTAGTATCAGTAATTAGTAACTCTCTGGGAAAGCCTTTAAATTCATCCCTCTCTGCAGTTCATGACACCCTGAGACATTTGGTTCTTAGCAGAATCACACAAGTTTTGTAAAAGCTTATTCTGGGGGTCGCTGTACAAGTGATGCTTTACCAATGGTAGCGTTCATTTCACTCTGAGATGGTGGAATTTATTACTCTGATGTGGTAGGACAGAAAAAAAGAGACATTTGGTTTGTGGGGTCTCTTTCCTCCCACATTATTGCCTTACAGCTCGGGGACAAGTCTTCTGAGAAGTCACCAAGCACAGTTTAGTGCTGGTGGTTTCCACTGGTGCTGTATTATCTCTGCTCAGAGAGAGCAGGCAGCAGCCTTGTGACATTTAAAGCCCCAAGGTAGAGATGACACTTTGCACAAACTCTCGTGATTTCTGAGAAATTAAGATTATTGAAGAAGCTCTGTAGCATTGTTGTGGATTTCTCTGTTACCCTCATTCTCATACTTTCTAATGCTCACCATGGAAGCTTTTCTAGGAAGAAGTCTTCTCAAAGTGATGGTAGTTGGTGCCTAAACTCTAACAGCTTTTGGATTCAAATCTTTTTTTTTCTTCTTTTTTTTTCTTTTTTTTTTTTAAAGGAGCCTGAACACTTTAAGGTTTCAAAAAAGAAATCAAGCATGTGTGTGTGTACACACTGCAGGTAAAGATATTACAGTTCCTAATGACTTTCGAGGCTAAAATTAAAAACATTCCTTCCACAGAGAGCACACAGAGAGAGCCATGTGCTCCTTCTTGCAAGGGTCTTTTGGAAATGAAGTTGTAGCATGGAAAAATAGATCATTATATTTCTGTCCTAGCCAAAAGAGGAAATAGAGGAGAACTCCTACCAGGTTTAGAACTCAGAGAGAAACTCAAATGAACAACCTGAACTGAGGTTTTGCAAGTTTTAGACTTGTCCAGGATTGGGTGAACCAGGAGGGATCCATCACTGAAGGGATGGCTGTTGTCCCCCTGGTGCCTGGGTTGTAGTATAGGGTTTGCACAAAGTATTCTATCACCATCTCCATGAATCATTGAATCCAATTGTTGGAGCAGTGTTTTTCCAGGCCCCCTCCCTCTGGGCCATCTGTTAATGGCTTATCAAACACCACCCCTCCCTCTGGGCCATCTGTTAATGGCTTATCAAACACCACCCCTCCCTCTGGGCCATTGTCTGTTAATGGCTTATCAAACACCACCCTCTCCTTATCTTCTGTTAACGACTCATAGATAACTCCCTCCAGGAGTTAATGTGCCATCCAGGACCCCTCTGTATGACTCATCAGCCCATTGTGAGATGCTCCGCCCAGGGGGAGGAGCCAAGCATTCTCACCTGGATATAACCTGGGATTTGTGGCAGTACAGGCTGGATTCCCAGAGGAGCAGAGCTACCAGACCTTTCCACGAGATCACTGCTTCAGGAAGACCACCTCATCTGGACTGCTTCCATCACCCTGCTCAGGTTGTATTCTGACTCTGTCAGTGGTCTTTTGTATTATTGCATTTATTTTATTTTACTTCCTTTTCTTTCCTTTCTTGTTATTAAATTGTATTTCTAACTCGGAGCCTCTCACTTGTTTTCCTTTCAAACCTCTATATTCTGTTAGTAAATTGTTAGTAAATCCCATGGTGAGCTTGCAAATTGTCTGAGTGGGCCTGGCTGAAGGGCAGTGCTCCCAGTGCCTCGTGCTCCATGGCAAGAATGTTCAGACCTGGGGGCACCACTTGGGTGGGACAAAAAGAGAGGCAGAAATAGAAACATTAAAAACAATGAGGGTCCTTAACACCATGCTTCCTGCACCTCACTTCTCTCGGGCTGCTCTCGTGTCTCAAGACAAAAAAAATGTGAGGTTTGTGGTGGAGACAGCGAAGCCTGACTGCTGCAGTGTGGTCTGGAGTGTCATTTGTGTTCAGAGGTGCAATGGGGGCTGCTCTGTGGTGTCCCCATCCTGGGAGAGGGACCCTGAGCAGCCTGATGTGGTTGCTGTGTGCTCGGCAGGGCTGTGACAGCGCTGCTGCAGAGCATCAGCCCAAAACCAGGCTGGCTCTGCTGCTCTGAGTTGTCACCTGCCAATGCCTGGGGTCCCTGATTGTCACTGTCACACCATGCTACAGCTGTGGCCCCTTGATTCCCTCACTGTCACATTGGGCTCTGTGCTACAGCTGCCTGTGGCTACTCAGGTCCCTCATTGTCATTGTTACTGTCACTGTCACTGCCATTGTCACTGTCACACCATGCTCTGTGTTACTGATGCCCTTTTCATGCTTACCTAGAGACAGAGGCCAGACAAAGTGAAAAGGATAAAAGCAGATTTATTTAATGCAAAATGGACAACGGTGACAAGCTTTTCAGACAGAAATAAGTTTGGTCTATTTACATATCAGAGGTTATTTCTCCAATTATGTCAAATTTCCCCAGTTTGCTCCCCCTGATTCACTTTTGTTTATACTTTTCAGGGCCTGAAGCAGAGGGTGCACTTGGATCTCAGGCCTAGAGGAATTGTTTTATCTGACCAAAATATGACGACTGTAGCTAACACTTTATATGGAGTTCAGAGTTATGCACCAAAGCAGTAAAGATTTAAAAAGTGTAAAGGCTAAAATCTTAAGACATCATTAGAGCTGCCTGTGGCCCCTTGGCTCCCTCACTGTCACTGTCACACCATGCCCTGTGTTACTGATGCCTTTTCTGTGCTTTCCTAGAAACAGAGGCCAGACAAAGTTAAAAGAATAAAGGCCTGGAAGGATTGTTTTTCCTGACCAAAATATGAAGGCAGTTAGCCAACACTTCATATGGAATTCAGAGTTATGCAGTGATGCAGTACAGGATCTGAAAAATGTAAAAGCTAAAATCTTATGGCATCATTAGAGCTGCCTGTTGCCCCTTGGTTCCCTGGCTGTCACTGCCACCCTGCTCTGTGCTGCAGCTGCCTGTGGCCCCTGTGTCACTCAGTGCATGGATTGTAATTGCCAGACACCCTGGAAAGAGTGGGAGATGCTCCCAGCTGCATCCCCGGGCTGCCTGCAAAGGGCAGCGAGTGCAAGTTTTGTTTCCTTGCTCTGAGGGAGGAGCAGCATTTTGGGGAAGAAGGTGCTGGATCTTCCCAGTGTCCCCAGGACACCCAGCAGCCCTGAGCTGCTCACTCTGGAAGGGCTCTCAAGTGAAAGAGGGGATGTCCCAACCTTTTGCAGCTCTGCTGTGGTTTGGCTGCACCTGGTACATCAGCTGGCATCCTCCCCCAGGGCAGCACTTTGGCTGCTCTTTGTCTACCAGGGGCCTGAATCAATGCCCCATCATAACTGGGACCTTCTCATCTACCTTGAGAGACTTTAAATAAAAAGGCAGGCACGTGCAATGCCTGAAAAACTCAACCTGTCGTTGTGAAGTTTTCCTTAATATTTGTGCTGGCAGCGTGTTTCCTCAGGAGCAAGTCCAGGTTGTAAGAACTGGAAGCTGTATTTTTTATTTTTTTGGGCTCTTCCTCCCTGCTTTTGTGTCTCTTTGTTTCTTTTGCATCAAAACAAGACGTGTTTTCAGAAAACCACAAGTACAGCAGCTGTTAGCTCTGAGATGTTTCAATTTACTACATCTGTGGTTAAATCTGCCTTTAGCTCTGTCAAACACCCTGGCCAATTGAGGGGAAAGGAGGAGAAGGGCTGTGACTCTGACACTCTTTTCAGCTCAAGAAAAAGGAAATACCAGTCTAAAAGAAGGAAATCCATACTTAATACCCTGTGGCCTCAAACATCTTTTTTTCACATCAATGAAAGCATATTTAAAAGACTTTTGGTGGTGAATACTGCAGCAGGAGTTGGCATTAATGCTTAACAGGAAAACACGTGATCACATAGTGGTGTTTAAGGGTGTAATAGTGTAAAGGCTTTTATTAATGTTTGTTCCTGTGCTTGGATTAGACACCAGCTGCCACGGCTCTGGGCATGAATGAGGGAGGGAAATCCCTGGATTGTTAAAAATGGGATATTTTAGGAGAATGGAGATAAACAGACTGTTCCTAAAGCGTGGGAAGAGGCACCAGGAAGGATGTTAAAGCAGAGTCATGGGCTGGGGCCAGCAAGGTCTAAAAAGGGCTTGCACAACTCCGGCACACGAAATAATTCCCTGTGTCAATGGGAATTATTATTCCCTGTGTCTGGGTCCAGCCCATCCCAAGGGTGGTGTCTGCCTGGTCTGTCCCTGAATCCTCCTGCTGGAGGCATCATTCACAGTCTGTGCTCGGGTTTAATTCCCTTAACTCCTCTGAGCTGACCCTGAGCTCTGCTCACACCTCAGCCTGTGCCCAGGAGTGCCAGGAAAACAAAGGTGCTCCTTTTCCTTGGCTGGGTTTGGCCCAGGTCAGGGAGCTTGAGGAGCTGCTGCCCGAGGAGAGGGGCTCACAGCAAACCTGGTGAGGAGCTGATACAGCCACACCACAGAGCTGCTGTGGGAGAGATGTCCTGGATGTCTATTTGTGCTTTAGGAATGATGCTTTCTTATGGTAGAACCTGGAAATGCATCGTGTGGAGGGGCTTGGATGGTGAACAGGGTGAAGGGAGAGACTGATGAACATCACAGTGAGGAGGAGTTTGTGCTCCCTGGCTGCCAGAGGAACACAGAAGCTGATGGTTGTGCTTTTGCATGGCAGAATCTCTTCATTTTAGACTCTTGGGTCGTGTCTCAGCCTCCAGAGCTTTCTGCATGTACACACAGAGGTGTGTGGGAGTGGAGGTGCTCTCCACACTCCATGCTGAGCCTATTCCTATCAAATATTCATCAGAGGAAGGTTCTCATCTCTACGTTTTGTATTATTCAGGTTGAGAAATATTTCAGTGACTTTCATGTTGCCTACAGGATTTAGATACCGGGCATAAAACGGGAGGCTCTTTAATTTCCTACATTTAGGATTTCTGCTTCATTAAAATCCTTTTGAAGATAAGTCCTAATGATAGATCTTCAGCTTTGACTCTTCCTCCCAGGAAAAAAAGCAGCTCAGAGCTGCAAACAGATGACCCCACTGCAGAGGAATCCCTGCCATCAGTGGCTGGAGGATGCAGGTAGTTCTGTTTCTATTCAATATATGCCTTACCCCAAAGTCTCTGCATTTAGCCCATGTGAAATAGCTTCACACACTCCTCCAAGATAAAAACTGGGGAGTATTCTCCTTTTAATAATCCTTTTTCAGACAGTGTTAAAAACCAAATTATTGAGCTGGTTTGGACTGAGTTTTAAACCAATTAATATTCAGCGCTGGTTTTTACCCACACAGTTGTGATTTGACTTGTCACATTTGCCTGGTTTTTCAGAGACTTTGAAGCACCTGACTGGCTGCTTACAGAGACTGTGGGTGTTTGCCATCCTCTGCTGGGCCTGTGTGCAGTTTGCTGCCATCAAACCTGGATTAGAGGCACACAACATAAATAAATTTATTGAGAAGTTGATAATACTTGGGGTGCTGTGGGTGGAACCTCTGGGTCCAGTTTACCAGCCTGGCTGGTTGAGGAGAGAGAAGAGCAGGGTTGTTACTTTGAGGTTCATTATAGCTTGGAGGAGAAGGGAATGCCAGTGGCTGTCAGATGGAAGCTGGTACTTAATATTCTCTGAGGTTAAAACTGGTTTGGGGTCAAAATGACATAAAAATTGTAATTACTTTCTAATTTATAAGTATAATTTATTTCTAGTTACCTTATGAAGGAACATGCAGAACTCCTGAAGAGGATCCCTGACTAACAGATGAACCAGGATGTTTGACCTGAAGTCACAGCACCCCTGTGTTCAAGGGGCTCAGATTGTTGTTGGTGGCCCAAAAGGAGACCCAGAGGCACCAGAGTGGCTGGGACAGTGACTGTGGGTAACACTGGGTGATATTGGGGTTGTCAGTGTTTGTTTCCCAAGGATCAAATGCAATTAAACTTCCTCTGGTCCCAAACACAGGCTTTGGCTGGGGCTGACCGTGGTGCTTTGCATTCAGCTTTTCAGATTTTTTTTTTTTTTTTTTGAAAATTTTCACCATTTCTAGGGGAAGAAAACCCCGAAGCAGATAATTCTCTGATAATAAACAGATGGATAATTCAATTATGATATTTTACAAGATCTCTTTGCTAGGAGGAATCCTGCCTGGGAAAGGAAGCAGGCTCGCTTTGCTGGCTCTCTGAGGAGCTTTGGAGTAGTTTCTGTAGTTGTTAACAAAAATCCTTCTGATTTCTTCTGCTTGTGTTGGTGTCTGCTGCAATTACATCCCACCAGGTTTGCATTAGCAAATCTGGCTTCAGATTAGCAAACACATTTAAAAATATATGAGCTGGGCAAGTGCTTTTAGTGCTGGGTGGTTAGAGCAGGCTGAATGATTTGATCTGAGGAAAACGAAAACTTAGAGTAATGCTCATTTTAAATCACAGGAAAAGACAGTGGCTGAGTAGCCTGAACTGCACATCTCCAAACCCTGCAGAAAAGCACCAGAGAGCCACAGAGCTGCTGAGCTTCAGCAGAGCCATGAAATCCTTCCAGCCTACCTGATGTGTGTATTTGGGAACTGGTGCTGTGGATGTGTGTGTTTGTCTAGGAAGAGTTCACACAGAGCCTTTCCTTTCCTTTCCTTTCCTTTCCTTTCCTTTCCT